>JANRMT010062814.1:11405907-11439130 GCA_026402145.1 Polypterus bichir lapradei | reverse complement strand
TAAGCCGCAGGCTCCACTCCTGGTGGTGCCCTTCCGTCAATTCCTTTAAGTTTCAGCTTTACAACCATACTTCCCCTGGATTCCACAGACTTTGGTGTCCCAGTTGGCTGCCCGGCGGGTCATGGGAATAACGCCGCCAGTTTGCCAGTCAGCATCGTTTATGGTCGGAACTACAACGGTATCTGATCGTCTTCGAAACTCCGACTTTCGTTCTTGATTAATGAAAACATTCTTGGCAAATGCTTTCGCTCAAATTGTTGGTGGGCGGGGCTCTGTGATTTGTATCCCATGGTCTGTCTTGCGTCCTGTGGTCGGCTGCTTAGTGAATTGTTGGTGGGTGGGGCTTTGTCGTGTGTATCACATGGTCTGTCTTGCGTGCTGCTTCTTGCGTGTCCTGGTTGGCTGCTTAGTGAATTATTTATTCTTGATTAATTAAAACATTCTTGGCAAATGCTTTCGCTCTCGCTCAAATTGTTGGTGGGCGGGGCTCTGTCGTGCGTATCCCATGGTTTGTCTTGTGTGCCATGGTTGGCCGCTTTGTGGCGGGCGTGGCTCTGTCTTGCGTGCGTCTTGCTTGCCATGTCTTGCATGCGTCTTGCTTGCCATGGACTTAGTGAATTATATATATAGATATATATAGAGATTAGTATTTAATATTTTTGCCTAGAAGGTTGGGAAGGTTCCTCAAAAGTTCTATCAGGGAGCATATTAAAATTTACCTCTGTGAAGAATGTTGGAGTGCCAGTCCTATGGTTTGGCGGAGTCCCCAGATCGTCCTGCTGGGCTGTTTGACCTGAAAAGAAAATACAATAGATGCTGACGCATCCTTTATTTTCAACATTCCTTGTTTAGTAGCTCTCATGGTATGTAAAACATATTTTGGAAAATGAGACGAAGCTCACAGTGACAATTTTTTAGCTCATTGCAATAACAACTATGTCAATTGAATTTGACTTGATGAAGCTTATACAAATAAAACATTTATATAAATATACAACCGGACAAAAGTAATAATCATTCCCCAAATCTTAGTAAATTTCCAGCTTAACAAAAGCTTAGGTTAATGAATCATTTCCCAATTGTCCCATTGGATGTATTAGCTGGTAATGCCTATTGTTGTTGATTAGTTGCATGTAATGCTGTGAAGGAATTTTGGTCTACACCTTCTTAGAGAAGTGCTTGAACTTAATGAGACATTATAAGTTTCGGAGAATGTACTGTTAATTTTAATGCGGTTTATGTCTTGACTTTGTCCAGTCCATTTCTCGTTGACCATTCTAGTGTACTGTAAGTTTTATTTTGTGTTGGGGATCTTTGTCTTGCTTCATGACCCACTTGCACTTATGATTTAATGGATAAATTTCCTGACTTTGAATAATGAAAATTATGAACAGTGTCAAAAACACTATTTTTATTGACACAGTATACTATTGCTCTTAATCTTTTCCCAGTTTACTACTTACTTCTTTTTTTTCCCCACAGCTTAATGTGAGTGGATATTGCACTGGCCATGAACCAGACTCAATGGAATTCAGCACACTTGGTGGCTGGGTAGCTACAAGAGCATCTGGTATGAAGAAGAACATCTATGGTAACATTGAGGATCTGGTTAGTATGCTTTTTCTCACTGAAAACCCAACAATCTACAAAATCCTTAGTCCAGTTCAGGGCTGTGGGAAAGCAGACCATATTCCAGATGCCTACCATGCAAGGTAGGAGTCAGCCCTGGATGAGGAGTTAGTCTACCCACACTCACACTGGACCAGTTTTTGATTGTCAGTTAACCTATCCTGGACATCTTTTGGATTTTATAGTTAAACTGTACTATCCCATGATATATAGCTAGATAATCACATTTAAAAAGAATGTTGAGTTGATGCCAGTTGTCTAAGAAAATTACTTAACTGTTTGCATAACCTTGTAAATAGCACTTTCAAACTCAGAGTCTCAAAACCTAACTTAAAATAACTTGTCAGCTGCTCTTTTTGAATGGTAGTTGTATTACTATTCCATATTCTCAAATTCAAAAGAGTATTCCTGCATAGTGGAAATCACATTCAATATTCTGTGTTTTAAATCATGTCAGTTGATAAATGGAGAAGACCAGTTGTGCGTTAAGTTCTGTCTTCCTGTGTCTACGTTTGTTTCTTTCTGTCTGGATAATCAAGGTTTCTCAGTGAGTCAAATGAGGTAAATATTAGGTAGACTGTTACATGTAAGTTGGCCCTATACGAGTCTGGTTGTGCCTAGTGAAGGCTGGGTATTCTGTCAAGGTCTGGCTCATACCTTGTACAGTGCTGCTAAAACCATGAAATGAAACTAGTAGATTGAAATGAATGAATGGATGAGTAGCTGACACAGTAATAAATGTAACCAAAATAACATATAAATACCAAATTAGTGTAAGTTATCGTTTACCACAATTATAAATAAGTATTTCCTGTAATCTTTTTCATTTTTATTGCAGTACTAGACAACAGGTGGTATAATAATTCAGAAGTAAACATTTTACATAGTAACACACAGTGACATAAGGGTACAGTATTTGTCTAAGAAAAATCTTTAAAATACCACCCAAAACACTTTTCTTTATTTAGATGTTCTCTGAATTTTTATTGTGTAAATACATTATAGTTTTATCAGCATGCAATTTGTTATTTGGTTTGTCTTGTGCTGTAATTTCAATTTATGTAAGGTTTGGCAAGTGCTATTTACATTAAAGATAAAATGATAAGTTTAAATGCTTTCTAGTCAAATGAATGGGGATGGTATCCCTAAACAGACATGTATTTGGATTATAGCTTCAAGTGATCAATCTTTGTTTAAGTGAATTTCATAATGAATGCACCACAGGCTGTTTTTTTTTTTCCATTTGGAACCTAATTTGTCCAGAGGAACTAACTGGTGCCCAGTCTTGAATATTATAATACATATGTGCCAGTTTACTCCATTAAATAGATAAAGTACAGGTGTTGGAAGTAGCAGCATCATTTTAATTCACATTAAATGTTGTAATAGAACCGATTTGCTTCAGTTTAGTTCAGTCACATTTAACTACCATTGCAGCCTGATGAATGTTTTCATAGTAACTCTTTAAATGGTAAAAAGCTTTTTTTGAAAGTGATTAAGCTCAAATAAGTTTCTTGGCCACCGGGAGGCAGTGGTTTGTACAGAAGGAGTGAAATGTATTCCAAAATTATATGCCTATTGTGTTTTCTATTTCAGGTAGTCAAACTTAAGGCAATGAAAAGTCAGAAAAGAAAATAAATGTCAAAGTGGTTTTAAAGAAACCTGTGGTATTACAAATTTTACAAGTGTATTTAAAATATAAACACCACAGTTTTATTCCTCATATCTACAATATGAAGAAAAGGCTCAGCCTGCAGTTTATTGAGTAGATATTGTCTTCACTAATGAGGTTCTGCAGAGCTTTTACCAGTAGCTGACAAGGTGTTTTTTATATGTATTGAATTTCTAAGTAATCCTTTATTCTTAGGTTTAAAGATTGTGGTTGAGAATAGGGGATTTTACAATCTAAAGCCAGCATTTTAAAGTGACATGCATGAAAGGGTAATCAATTTAAATGTCTTGCTGTTAAGGTTGTTCATATACGAATGGTGACGCCCAGAGGTGTAATAGAGAAGAGCTGTCAAGGCCCTCGTATGTCAACAGGCCCAGATGTGCATCATTTTATCATGGGATCAGAAGGTATGCTTTCTTTACTTCTTGATTGTTGTTCTTTTGTTGTTTTTTTTCCTACTTATTACAAAAAAGAATTATGTAAGGCATTCTATTTTATTTAATTTTTATTTGGTCAATGTTACTTATTTAGGATAAAAAAACATGCATTTAATTTTCACTTAGGTGACACTACATTAACCAAATTCAACATATTTCTAAGCTGTAGTAATAGAATTAATAAAGATTTATTCTCAATACCCACAGAGCACAGATCATATACTTGCATAATTGCTGTGCAATAGATGAAAGTTGTATAACTGTTAAGGCTAGAAGCCATTACCATTAGAGTAACTTAAGAAACCAGATTTCAAAAATAGGCTAGAGACTAAAAGTCCATATAAGAGGATAATGTTAAATATAAAATTAAGTCATCAGTTCTTTCCCTTATGACTGTTTTAGACTGTTAATCCTTCTAATTTATATTAATGACATTGATTCTGATTTGGGTAGTAAATATGTGAAATGTGCAGATGACTCCAGAGGTAAAGGGAGAGCAAATTCTGAGGAGGTGTAAAAGAAATTCAAAAATACCTGGACATTTTTCAAAACTGAGCAGTTAGGCAGACAAAAGGAGCATTAATTAATTATAAATACAAGATGGGTGTTATTGTCCTGTTTTTAAGAGGTTTTATGTTGATTTTTATTCCTATTGTAGAGGTAGTGCACAGAAGCAAATAAAATACTATTAAAAAATGTTATGCTAAGTTGTAAAAACTGTTGAATACAAACACATGCACAATATTTTTTGACTTTGTCAAAGAAAGGCATTGTAGCTCTTGGAGTGGTGTAGAAAAGCACAACAAAGTGCAAACCTAAGCTAAAGATTGTGTACTGCTCTAATAAGCTAAGGGAAAGTGAAAATCCTTAGTATTGAATAAACATTTCTACATAGGCACAAATTATAAGTCTTCAAGGCATTTTACCTAGAAAGGTATTAATAAAATTGATTCAGCACAGTCCTTTCAGATAAATAGTGACACTAACGTAAATTAGGTGATTGTGCATTCAGGGTGAATCCAAGAAACACTTCTTCACACAGAGGATCTTGGGAAACTGGGAAAAATTACTGAGCAATGTAGTTGAAGAGGACTCCTTGAAAACATTTAGCTCTTAGGTAACCAGGCCAGCATGATGAACTGAATGTCCTCTGATCATTTGTCAGACTTTTTATGCTAACTTCTTGTACTGATTGTGTCCTGTTAGAGACAACCAGTTGGTTACTTATAAAAGCTCTTTGTCAGATTATAGCTTGTCATTCAAAAGTCATATGCATTTTTCTTGTGCTAGAGTTTTTCCTGTATGTTTACTAACTAGCACACTTTTTTTATCTGTTAGTTTTATCCCCAGCAGAGAGTAAACTTTCAGATTTTATCTTTGCTTACACTGTCATGTTCAGCATTATTTTTTAAGAATAGGATGTGGTATTATTAAATCATGGCATATGCTCTTTCTGTTTAATTTTTATTTGTCATGTAATTGCATGTAATTTGTCATTATTTTTAAAATAAACAATGCCTGTGTAGTTTCCTATATAAGGTTTGAAATATTGTACACTACATAATCATGGTTCTTATTATACAATTGCCAGCATACACAGGGATAAATCAAATATCATTTATCATCTGGAAGATTTCATGAATAGCAGAAATGATTAACTTTGAAAGTTGAGATTGTAAGTAGAACTGACAACTGATTATGATCTTCACAATTTCAAAAACTGAGCAAAAAGCAATATACTGTATATGTAGAATGAGTCAGAAGCAGAAACGTTTAATTGAAAGTGTCTATTTCCTCCATTTCTGTATCTCCTAATAAAAAATGTAACCTGCCAAGTATGCATCATTTTGCTTGATATTTGCAGTGGATATATTGTTGTTTCATCATTACTTTCTCATATAAGAAGTAAAGGGAAGATATTGTAATCGTCCAAAGATTCGATGTCGAGATTTTGATGATTCTCGACGTTTTAGACCTCCCTGAGTCCAAAAACACCATTTTTGGAATTATGTCTGTGTCTGTTTGTGTGTGTATGTAAACACGATAACTTTGGTACGCTTTCACTTAGGTCAACCAAATTTTGCATACAAGTATTAGTTACAAAATGTAGTTTTCTGTCAACTTTTGGGCTATTTATTCATGCAGCTGCAGAGTCTGATTTATTCAACTTTACGTTTGTAATAATAAATCTAGGGGAGACCACCCCTGATATTTTTTTTTTCTTCTGTTTTTCTCAGTGCAAAAAGACAATCCCACACCTTTCCCCTGAAAGTTCCAGGGTTTATGCAAGCATTTCATTGTACATGGTACTTGTACACATTACAATAAAGAATTTAATTGAATTGAATATTATCTTGTACATGTAAGACACTACTGTAGAGTGGATTCAGAAAGTATCCAGAGCCTTTCACTTTCTTAATATTTTGCTATGTTGCAGACTTGTGCAAAAATTGTTCATGTTAATTTTGTCCCTCTTTTAGCAACACCCTTTACTCCAGAATGACAAAGCAAAAACAGGATTTTAGAATTTTTTTCCCCCCAAATTCATTAAAAATAAAAAGCAAATCTTATATTGACACAAGTATTCAAACACTTTGCCGTGACACCTGAAATTTGGCTGAGGTGCATCCAGTTCTATTGAGATGTTTGTACACCTTGTTTGTAGTCAATCTAGTTCAGTTCGATTAATTGGACAAAATTAAGAAAGGCACACACCTGTTTATACTCTATAAGGTCTTACAGTTGACAGTGAGTATCACGGCAAAAAACAAGCTTTGAGGACAAAGGAATTGTGTGCATAACTGAGAGAAAGAATTGTGTTGGGGAAGACTATAAAAAAAAATTCTGCAGCATTGAAGGTTCCCAGGAGCACATTGGCCATCATAATTCTTTAATGGAAGACATTTGGAACAACCACAATTCTTCCTTGGGCTGGCTGCTCAACCAAACTGAGCAACTGGGGAGAAAATCCTTTGTAAGGGAGGTGACCAGGAACCTGAGGGTCACTCTGGCTGATCTCCACAGAGGCAGTGTAGAGGTAGGAAAAGTTCAAGAAGACAAACATCAGAGCAACACTCCACCAGTATGTGCGTTATCACAGAAAGAGGTCTTTATCCTCAGTAAAAGACACTTGGAGTTTGCAAAAATGCAACCAAAGGAACCTCAGACTGAGAAACAAGATTGCTTGGTCTGATAAAACCAAAATTAGCAGCCCGTATGGTGGAAACCAGGCACCACTCATCACTTGTGTAATGCTATTTCAGTAGTGAAGTACGGCTGTGGCAACATCATGCTGTGTGGTTGTTTTTATAGTGGCATTGACTGTGACGAGACAGGGTTGAGGGAAAGCTGAACAGAGCAAAGTACAGAGATATGCTTAATAAATCCCTGCTTCTGATTGCTCTGTACATTGGACTAGCCCTAAGATACGCATTCAAACATGATCCCAAGCACAAAGCAAAGGTAATGCAGGAGTGGGAAGTGTGGGAATGGCCATGAGTTGCCCAACCAGAACCCGGGCTTGAACCCAGTCAAACATCTCTGGAGGGTCCTTAAAGTATCTTTCCAACAATTGTCTCCACCCAACATGGCAGAGCTTGAGAGGATCTGCACACAAGAATGGCAAAAAATCCTCAAATCCATGTGTGTGGAGCTGCTTGTATTCTAACCAAGATGACTATAATCACTGCCAAAGATGCTTCAGCTAAGTATTACATAAAGGGTCTTTATAGTTGTGATATTTCAATTTTTACTTTTAATAAATTTGCAAAGATTACTAAAACTCCTGTTTTTTGCTTTCTTATTTTTGGAGTGCGGCTTGATGTAGAAAAAAAATAATTTAAATGATTTTAGCAGAAGGTTTCAACACAGCAAAAAAAGTGAAGGGTTTTGAATAATACTTTCTGAATCCACTACATGAAATTATGTTGTATGTATGAGGTACTGTCTCGTGCATACATTGTAAAGATAGATTAAAAAAAAAAAAAACTAGCAATGTATAGTGCAAGGGTACTTAATTATGTCTTACATATGAGTTTCCAAGTGTTAGAGTGCTTTATTTTATTGTCACTTCTGTCCAAGGCTTTATAATTGTTACATTAATTTTTTAACGTGAACAGAATGGGGCGGAAGTTCAGGTACACAGAGTACTTGTTGAACGGGGAGCCGGCCAATTGCTGGACACACACAAACCCACACGGGTCTAGTTTGAAGTAGTCAGTCAGGTTAACCAGCTCATTTTTTTAATTTAGGAAAGAAACTCGGGAAAACCCAACAGGGAAAACATAATAATAATAATAATAATTCATTACATTTATATAGCGCTTTTCTCAGTACTCAAAGCGCGCTATCCACACAGGGAGGAACCAGGAAGCGAACCCACAATCTTCCACATTCTTCTTACTGTAAGGCAGCAGCAGCACTACCACTGCGCCACCTGTGAGGATTACGAGGATTTCCTTTGAGGAAAACATACACCCTGTATACAGAGAGTTCATATCTGAGTTGAGATTAGAACACATAAATCTGGAAAATGAGGCAGCAGAGCCAACCATATATCAAAGAAGTGACAGCCAAGTCAGACGTTTTGGAGTTTCTTCTTTGTTCAGACCAAAGAGAATGTGTATATTTATTTATTTGTTTATTTACCTATTTATGTATTTATTTTTCAAAGAGTTTCTGTAAAAAGCCAAGTCTCCCCTTGGAGATAAATAAAATTGTAGCTCTCCATCCATCCATCCATCCATCAGTATGGTTGTCACTTCAAAGCTTTAGGTTTCTATTAGAGAACAGACTTTAGCAGCACATTTTAAGCATTAGAAGTAACCAACTGTAACTGTGCCCATCTTCATGATGACTTTCACTTAATAATGACAACTACTTAAGATCTTTTTTTAATATAGCGCTTACATGCAGTAACGGTAATGAATCAAAAATGTTTATTAATATGAATTAAAAAATGGCATAAAACCTGAACAAAATGTTTTGTGACCAAGGCTCCATGATTGGATTTATAGCTGGATAAGTAGAGAATTCCTCACCTTTGGACAAACACATCTCTGAAGCTTGCCTATAGATTTTCTTTGATGTCAAATACAACATAGTTATCCTACTCAATATTTAGATCATATGCTTGTTCTTATGATAACTGTTTTGAAACAGTGTTGCACTTTGTCTTTGCATAAACAAAACTGTTTGAGAAATTGCACGTTGTGTTTTAATTCTCTCAGCTGATGTGCAGATGCTTTTTGTTAGATTAATGATGCTCTCTACTGACACACTTCCAAAACTAAGTAAACTGAATATTATTGTATACATTAATTTCAAGATTTGGCATTCTTTTAAATTCACACAAAGTTCATATTTCGATATATACCACATTGTATAAATTTCATGCATGTGTTTATTCCACCTGTGGGCCTCTAGCTCTGTATTTTTTCATTTGTGCTCATATGTTTTCATACCCTGGCAGAATTTGTGAAATATTGTCTGTTGTTTGGAAAATACAAGTAATCAAGCAGAAAGCATTCCTTTGAATTAGGCAGTGTGCTCAGCCGAAGCAATTTATTATTACACAATTGTGTGTGCCCTTTTTCAATCATAATTATAACTGAAATCACTCAAATGGGCACGGTCAAAAGTGTACATACCCTTGAAATTTGGTGCAGATAATATACATACATGTTGACAAAAAGGTTATTATAGTTAACGAAAATGAAAATCAAAACTGAAACTATTAATGAAAACACTTTTTCGTAAACTGAAATAAAATAATTAACAAAATCAAAATGAAAGCTAAAACTAAACAAAACAATTAAAGTAGCTAGAAAGACTAACTGAAACAAAATAATAATTTACTAAAAATATTTTTAATTTTCGTCACAACCAGACTTAGAAATGGCTAACCTGGGATGCAGTGGTCCTGAAATTAATCAAAATATATTAATAAGGATTTCATATTTAGCTTTAGAATAAATATTCCTCCCGTTAGTCTTTAACGCTTATAACTTTTAACTCTAAAATAGAAAGTTATCCACCATAGGCCGTCCTCATATATTCATCCAGTCAGCAGTGGCTGGTGACAGGGAATAAGTGTTGACACAGCATTTGCGGTGATTTGCAGTGTGATAACAGTGACAGTTCTTCAGGAGCTGATAGTGACAGCATAATAGATGGTTCAAGTGTTAGATAAGCATACCAAGGTGATGATTTTGCTTTGAATGTGCTTGACAAGGTTTAAAGCTGCCATTCACTGGATCTCCGGGCTGAAGAGAGTAGTATTAGATACAGGTAATCCCTTACAGAATTTTAGGCTGTTCATAAATGACTGCATGTTAGCTGTAATTCTGACTAAGCCCAAGATACAGTATGTACACAGCAACTATTAAACAGCAGCACACACTAACTCAAATTCCAGGCTGCATATGAGTCTGATGTCTGTTATGATAAGCTGCTGCATTTCTTTGCGTTTCTTGTATATCAAGATGTAATTCAGACGCCTGAAGTTGGAATGTGCTGGTCAACAAAATCTTTACCGTATAGACAGAAAATCATGAGTGAGTAACATTTCAGTTTATTTCTAATGTGTCTGTGTTTTGTTTACAATAATTCGCCTTCCACTGTGCAAGGAGAAATCCTTTTTGAACATAAAACAGCACTGATCGAGAGACATATTGTTACTGACCAATCACTTTTAGTTTTAAAAAGGACGGTTAACAACAAAGCGATGCAAACCTTGTTAAATTGCTGTGTTCACAATGTCTCTACTGAGCTACAGGTAGGTAGGTGAAAAACTAAACATGCTAATGTGTTTTTGTATTTATTCTGTATTTATTAATTTATCTTGTTTTAGTTTACATTCACACTCAAAATGCCTGATATTGTGAAAATAATCCAGTAGCAGAATTATGTTTTAAAATATCTGTCCCCCTTATGTCAATTTTTCCTCTCTCTCTCAAAATAGATAGTTGAAATATCATAGTCTTTTTGCTCTTAACATCAGCCATATCATACATATTGCATACCAGTTATTTTTCCTGCCTTGCATCCAGTCCTGCTGGGATAGGTATCAGGTTTCCTGTGATCCTTCTCTAAATAAGCGGGTTTTACAAAATGTATATATTGTTCCTAATCTTAGATGCTGTTTCTGTTATTTTGTGGTTGTCTATTTTCCTATGACCTGCTCTTTCTCTGCTCTTAAATGGTTGAATCTATTTTCAGGCCTGCAGGTGGCAAAATTTTGACTATAAATTTTATGTGCCTGAGATGGAAATAGAGATCAATATGGCTGGTAGAAAATAATAAAGCCCAGTGTGGGAGATTTTTGAATGCAATATTGAAGGCATTAATTATAAGCACATTGCTTTGGAGCAGGATATGTTGTGTGCCATAGACATTTAGGGTAAAAAGCCCCTAGAACCTTAAAATCACATAATTTCATTACAAATAAAAAATGACAACAATCAGCACACATTTGTTCAGCACAAATGACATAGAAAATATTTAAAAAAAATATAAAATTGTGTAAATTGTTCATATTCAGTATCTGGTTTTGATTATACTTATTTTTATCAGACAAAAACAAAACCAGATAGTAAATTATGCAGCGTAGTAAGCTTCCTGTTAAGTGTACAGTTCTGTCTGATTGTGACACAAACTAAACTCCATAGTAGCTCTTTAACCATACCATAATTCTTAAAATTAAAACTGAAGCTAATATATATACTAGCTGTGTAACCTCGTGCTGTAAAAAGCCTAGGGTCCTAGAAACTATTGAAATCGTTAGAAAAAAAATTGAAATGTAGGAGATGTCAGATATTGAAAGGAACTACTCTGGCCATCACTCTCCTAGGTTTCATTTTGCTGACGTGCTTGCCTCGCTTGTGTATTAGTGGTGGGAGGAAAAGTTAAAGGCATACCGTTTTGCTGATGTGCTCATCTCGTTTGCGTAAGTATTCCTCTCTTTTCTCTGTGGTTTTACTTTGGCAACAGAATCGCTTTCTTCTTCCAACTCATTAATTTGGGGCTGCCTTGCCAGCTCTCTGAGCTTCATGTTGTAGTAGCCTCACATTTCCGGGCTGGACAGACAGACACACACACTTCCACATGTAGACGTTTAGTTTTCTGTTTCCTTGTTTCCCTTACTCTGACTCCATCTCTCAGTTCCGGGCTGGACAGACATACGCACTTCTATGCGTAGACGTTTATATATAAGATAACAATAAAATAGAAAGGTCTCTGTGAATTAAAAACTAAATGAAAACTAAAAATACACAATAAAGGAAAACTAAACTGAATTTCCAAGTAAGATCAGGAAAAATATAGAGATTAAAACTAACATTTAAAGGCAAAACTAAAATAACCTTGGTAGTTACACACAGGTTCAAATTAAGGGTAATGAAGGGAGAGTTTCCATACCTGTAACCTCTTTGATCGTAATCAGTGCCTGTGTATATATAGTCAATTTAAATTCATGCAGAGCTGTACTGACTTTGCTGGATACTAAGCCATGGAGAAAGCAAAAGAACTGTCAAAGGACCTTCGATAAAATGTTGTTGATTAGTATAAAACAGTAAAAGGATATAAAAAGATATCCAGGGATCTGAAAATGCCTGTCAGTAGTGTTCAAAAATATAATACAAAAATGAAAGTTAGGGGTTCTGTTGTTACCAAGACATGGTCAGGTAGACCAACTGAGATTTCATCCACAACTACCAGGATCATTTGTCAAGCTGCCCAGAAAAACCCACAAGCCACTTCAGCTAAGATATAGGCTTCTCTGCAAAAAAGTGGTGGTGTTGTTTCAAGATGCACAATAAGGAGGTGCTTGAACAACAATGTGCTGCACTGTCAAGTTGCAAGAAAATAGCCTTTACTTTACCAATTCCACAAAACAGCCCACTTACAATATGCCAAACAGCATGTTGACAAGCCTCAAAACATCTGAAACAAAGTCCTTTGGAGAGATGAGACCAAAATTTAACTTTATGGTCACAACCGTAAACGCTATGTTTGGAGAGGATGAAACGAGGCCCATGACAAAAAGTACACCAATCCTACTGTGAAGCATGGAGGTGGATCTGTGATATTCTTGGCGTGTGTAAGTTACAGTGGCACAGGTGACTTAGTGAAAATTGATGGCAAGATGAATGCGGCATGTTACCGGAAGATATTGGAGGACAACTTGCATTCATCAGTCCGGAAGCTGCGCCTGGGATGCATTTGAATCTTTCAACATGACAATGATCCAAAACACAAGGCTAAATTGACCCTTTGGTGGCTATAGCAGAAAAAAATGAAGGTGCTGGAGTGGCCATCACAGTCTTCTGACCTCTGTTTCATTGGGCCACATTGAGGTGATCTCAAACGTGCAGTTCATGCAAGAGATCCCAAAAATGTATGGTACTTGGAGGCTTTTTACCAAGAAGAATGGGTAGCTCTACCACCATTGATAATCAAAGACCTCATCCATAACTATCACAAAAGACTGCATACCATCAATGATGCTAAAGTGGGCACTACACAGTTTTAAGAACTAAGGGCATACAAACATTTAAACAGGGACCATCTTATTATTTTCCCTATTACTATTTTTTGTTTAATGGTTGTGGTATTCTGTGATGTCTTATAGTTTAATTTGGACTCCATTAAAAGTAAATGAAATGTCTTTTGCCTGATCAGTCATGGTGCAAATCTTGCAAATTCCGCCAGGGTATGTGATCTTATGAGCACAACTGTATATACAGTATCTATATTAGGGCTAGGAATGGAATAAAAAAAAAAAACAAAATTGCCTAAATATATGTAATTAATCACTGTTAATCACATTAAAGGATGTATTTATAAAATTAATACATAAATCATGAAGTAAATACACACTAAATCACAAAATTAAGGTGGAATGAACATAAAGGAATAAACAAATTAATGGCATAGTTTAAACTTAAACAATGACCTTAAACCTGAACTTTTAACAAAATACTACTTCAGCAATTACAACCTGAATTTGAGTGCCTTCCTAAAAGGCAAGTTGAAAAGAAGGTAATAAGAAGACAAGGCCAATGTATTAATTCTCAAATTAGCACAGTATATGAAACATAGATGCCTCACAAAGTAAAAAAAACAATCAAAACAACTGTTGACTTTGAATACACTGCTAAAGACTGATTTAATTGAAAGATTAAGCATCTCTTAAATGGGGTGGGAGGAAATGCATATTAAAATTCTGCAAATGCTATCTTCAATTGTTCATTACCATCAACGATTGAAAATTATACTCTGCACAAGTGCTGTGTCTGCGAAAGGCAATCTCCAAGCTGCTATTTTTTCTGCCCCCCTGTCCCACCCCTTTGGACAGTTTAACAAGTCCCAGAGATTTAGTGCTGGTTGTATGGTGGCACTGACCAGAAAGCAGGAGACAGAGCTGGAGGTAGCAGAGTTAAAGATGCTAAGATTTGCATTGGGTGTGACGAGGATGGACAGGATTAGAAATGAGGACATTAGAGGGGCAGCTCAGGTTGGACAGTTTGGAGACAGAGAGGCGAGCTTGCGTTGGTTTAAACATGTGCAGAGGAGAGATGCTGAGTATATTGGGAGAAGGATGTTAAGGAAGGGACATGCAGGCGCTGGGTGTCACAGAGCAAGATGTAGAGGACAGGAAGATATGGAACAAGATGATCCGCTGTGGCAACCCCTAAAGGGAGCTGCTGAACAAAGAAGAACTTGTGATTTTGTGGCTGGTAGAATCGTGGTGTGCCTTGGATGTGCCTTTTTTGGGTTACAAAAATGTGCTTCCACAAAAAAAAAGCTGGAAAACAATGCTCTACCTGCACCTTTGCTCCAGGCACACTAAAAAGTGCTATCTCACTTAAAAACTGACACTGTGCAATACTTGGAAGGTTATGTTGTATTCTTTACATAAATTAGCGAAGATTGGGATAATCATTCATTCATCCATCCATCCACTATCCAACCCGCTATATCCTAACTACAGGGTCATGTGGGTCTACTGGAGCCAATCCCAGCCAACACGGGGCGCAACGCAGGAAACAAACCCCGGGCAGGATGCCAACCCACCACAGGGGATAATCATTATACTTGTATTTTGTAGAAGTTTGTCATTATATTAGGACAGTCAGTACTTTAAGCTTACCTTCCAGATTGGCGAGCTAAATACAGAGATACTAGAGACCTATTTTGCTTTTAATGCCACTCAAAGATAACTTATTTAGCACTTATGGATATGACATTGAATCGATCTTCTTACAGAAACATGAAATGGAAAAAAAAAAAAGAGAGAGCGTAATTTTTATTTTTGCACCTTTTCTTTAGCATTGCCCCAGGCCTGCCAAAACCCTACTCCCCTACACTATGTCACTATATGTAACACAAGAAAATAAACATGAGTGCTACATATTTATACGTATGCGGCATATCATGAACAGCGTCATACAACATGTTAAACATTTAAATGAAAATTTTATTTTATTAAATTTTTAAAGGTAGTACATAAATACGGTACTGGATGTGTGTGTAATTTTTTAGGTATATATATATATACACACACACGAAAATGCCACCTAGACCAAAACACTGTCTGAGACGTTTGCTTTGTTACCGTTGCTGTATGTGACAATATTTTTTAACACGTTAAACATGAGACATTAATCACTAAAATTAATGTGTTAATAGGTCATCCATTGCATTTTGGCTAAAACTGGAAAAAATTTAGCTGTTCTAAACCTTTTGACCAGTAACATGTCTTTGTATGTATACAACGTATATGTGTGTATAAATATAAATAGAGATTTGGCGCTTCGTAGTGATTCCCATGTAATTGGCAGTCCAAAATACAACTGGAGAAAACATGTTTAGGTCCTTTTGGACATGTGTTTACAGTCAACTGACTCCAAGATTGCGGCATAGTCGTTTTCAGTTCTGTTTGTATTTATAATTATATATATATATATATACACACTCTCACCTAAAGGATTATTAGGAACACCTGTTCAATTTCTCATTAATGCAATTATCTAATCAACCAATCACATGGCAGTTGCTTCAATGCATTTAGGGGTGTGGTCCTGGTCAAGACAATCTCCTGAACTCCAAACTGAATGTCAGAATGGGAAAGAAAGGTGATTTAAGCAATTTTGAGCGTGGCATGGATTTTACAATCTGCTCAGTTACTGGGATATTCACGCACAACCATTTCTAGGGTTTACAAAGAATGGTGTGAAAAGGGAAAAACATCCAGTATGTGGCAGTCCTGTGGGCGAAAATGCCTTGTTGATGCTAGAGGTCAGAGGAGAAGGGGCCGACTGATTCAAGCTGATAGAAGAGCAACTTTGACTGAAATAACCACTCGTTACAACCGAGGTATGCAGCAAAGCATTTGTGAAGCCACAACACGCACAACCTTGAGGCGGATGGGCTACAACAGCAGAAGACCCCACCGGGTACCACTCATCTCCACTACAAATAGGAAAAAGAGGCTACAATTTGCACGAGCTCACCAAAATTGGACAGTTGAAGACTGGAAAAATGTTGCCTGGTCTGATGAGTCTCGATTTCTGTTGAGACATTCAAATGGTAGAGTCAACTGTCATCTTGCCTGAAGAAGGGGCCTGAGTTGCCTCGAAAGCTTGCATATTGTAATCTTTTTAGTTAGCCAATAAAAGGTGTCATTTTGCTTGGCTCTTCTCTACATTCGTAATGGCTAACACGGTACAACACCCTAGTATTACTATACAATGGTAATTATAGTTAATACTATTCATTAATGTATTGCAAGCATTTTGGACTTATTTTGAATCTCAGCATTTACACTGTCTTTGTAAAGTTTATACTTTCTGGCTATGTATTTTCAGGTTGTCTCTTTTTCTCTTGTATTTTTCCCACATCATATAGATGTGCAGATTAGGTTGTCTGACAGTTCCAAATTGCACTTTTTTGAATGCATGAATGAGTGCATGTAATTGTCAGTGTGTCCTGCAGTGGACTGACTTCTCAACTAAGACTGGATTCTTCCCCAACTGCAATTCTGCCAAGAGGAACTTTGGCTTATAATTTGAACGATTGAGTTCAGAAAATGGGCAAATAGATGGGAGATTACAATCTTACTACTTTCATTATTAAAACCGGTATACTGCATACTTTCTGTCTGTTGTGTATGTTTTTATTTTTGTGGAGACTCATTTGAACAGAGAGAGTGAGTAGCACTTCCTTCTGGAGACCAATAAAGATATTCTGTTGACCTTAATGTTTGATTAGCCTCCTGGATGTGAAGAAATTGCTATTTGTCTTATTTGCCTTATAGTAAACAAATCATTAGACAATTTCCTCCCTGTTACCACAGTAATGTCAGCAGGATTTGTATTTCATCCATGGGCTGAAGTGTTTGTGGTCATTGAAGACCCTTGGAGAATTAAAGGCCATTGTGATATGGTCCTTGTTCTGACTTCTTTGATTGCAGGTCCTCTCATTCACCACACTGACATTTAAAAATCACATATACAAGATTTGAAAGATTTTACTGATTTTGCTGCTAAAGAGCAGGGAAAGCTAAAGCATCAGTACTTGAATGCTTAATAAGAAATTTATTGGCAGTGGCATCGAATTAAATGATTTTTTTCTTTTGTTGTAGTGTCGCTCCACAAAAGAAATTCTATTTCACATTAGTTTAGTGCATATCTATTCAGAAAATTAAGTTTAGGCTTGTTATTTTCTGAAACGGGCAAAAACTAATGTTATACTTACACATTTATTTGTATTTGTTTCCACTCTACAGCGAATTAACTGTTAATTCTGCACAGTACCCAACTTAAAGTGCAGCATATACAGCAAAGAACTGAGATGCACAGTAGATAACAGGAGTCTACTGCTACAGTGTATTTTTCAATCTGCAACTTCTGAAGTATTATATTAATAGATGATCCAGCTTTTTCTTTGTTTTTTGCTATTTACTGTATTTCTTTCAAAAAATTGCCATAAATGTACTGTACCTCCTTTTTACCTTTATTTGAACTTGAAGTTGTGATAAGAAAGGGCATCAGTGTTCAGCTCTTTGTTAAATATTTTGGTATATATGACATGGCAAAAGATTATGCTCTAAATTTGCAAAATGTTTAAACTCCTACACACCTTAATGTGTTACAGATAACTTTAGGACAAGTAAATTCAAACAGGAGAATGCTTATTTAGCATTTATCAAACATTTTAGCATGCATAGTTGATCTGACATTCGCAGGCTTTGCTGTAGTACACTCCTCAACTGTACATCTAAAACTTTTGCGCACTGCCCAATGCACATTTTAAACTTGGAATATGTAGTAGGCTAAGTATTTATGAAATGCAAACTAAATCAATGCATCTCAAATCTAATAAATTATTTTAAAAATGGTTTATTGTAGTTTACTACAGTTAAAAGCTTTACTTGAATTTGCCTAAAGGACCTTGTCCTTTGATATAAAGTAGATAATTACTTCAGTTAATGTTGTTCTGTCAGCATTCATTCTTTTGCATATGAAGTGGCATTAGCAAATGCTTTTGTTAAGTGTTTGGGAAATCACTTTGACTCTTGTGTGCTTGTCTGTGTCTCACCTTGTTTCTGTTTTGTTTTGTTTTTTTAACATTGTTTTTAAGTGATAACATGAGGCCTTCTGTTATATTTAGTTACTGTACAGCAGCAGTTTTTCAATAGCTTACATCTTATACTTTAGTTTGTTCAGTATCTTATGTGCTAAAGCACTCCATCTTCTTATGTACCAGCTCATCTTCATTTGTATAGGAACTAGGGTTCAGCATAATCACTAATGTCATGCCTAGCACACTTTTGTTTTGGGTGAAGAGTGAGGGCAGGACAAGCTGGATGTATGTTAGTTGATATTATACCTGTGACTGACAGCTGTAGTCTTTTAATGGTTCAGCTCATTAGACTGCACAGTAGGGAAGGGCTTTTTTCCTATATTACTGACATGAGCAACATTGGTTTGGTGAGAATTTCTTATTGTCACTATCAGTTAATTTCTAGTATATTGACCAGCACCAGTAGGTAATGTATTGAGGTGGCCAAGGTTATAAATTCAGTTTTTCCTCTGACCCATACTGCAAAAATTCATTGTACACCTGTTCACTCATATCTGTACTTGTAAAATGCCTTGAAATGATGTTCACTGCAAAGTAAGTGTTGTTTTTCTGTTTCTGTGTGATGCCTCATTGTAATGCTGCTCCTCAGCCAATTAGCATTTATTTGGCTTTTTTCTTGGCTTGTTAAAATAATCACATTACCAACACTTGTTTAGATAGTATGGGAGGAAAAAATGTAATTACACTTTAAGAAGTAAAGTGAGTGGTGATATTGTGACTGGGTTTATACTCAATTGACAGTATGTTTATATATAAAACTAGCCGAAGCCCGCCATAGCATACGGCGGTGTAAGAATAGTAACGGAAAACGGTGAGAAAGTAATTCAGTATAACAAAGGCTTAGGAAACCACCGTCGCAGTATAACGAAAATAGCAAGGAGCGAAACCAATGCCAGTGGTCGAGAGAGTACCTTCCTGTAGCAGGCTACAGAAAACACAGACATATATAGATAGACGCCGCATTCACTGTGTTGCCCAGTCGACACGATATGTCAGTGCGTCCACCCTATTGCGAGTGGTAAAAGTGCCATTTAAACTAATACAGGTAGACGTGGAAACCGGGTTTTCTGATGAAAAAAAATTAACATTTTAAACAGTATCGTTTACATACAACAGATTTTGGCGAATCGTTACATGCAATTATTTATATCCATTTATACACTAAATGTGTGCGTATCCCATGGTCTTAGAGTTGGTGGGCGGGGCTCTGTGAATTGGTGTGCGTGGCTCTCTGTCTTGCGTGCGCTCTCTGTCTTGCTTGCCCTTAGTAAGAGTTTGCGGACGGGGCTCTGTGAGTTGGCGATCGTGGCTCTCTGTCTTGTGTGCGGTGTCAACGTGGCTCAGAGGTGCATGTGGACTTTTGCACAGACGAAAGCGACTGAGGCTGTGTTTGGTGAGTTGTTGCGTGCCTCGAGAGTGACGCTGGACTCGGGAGGACGGTTACAGTTGGCGTGCGTGGTTCTGTCGTGCGTATCCCATGACGCGATAGGAGGGTTAGAGTTGGTGGGTGGGGCTCCGTTGATCGTATCCCATGGTCTTAGAGTTGGCAGGCGGGGCTCTGTCTTGCTTGCGCTCACTGTGTTGCGTGCCCTTAGTGAATTATATATATAGATAGTGTTAGCAATATGTTGTCCCTAAAATGTAAGCACTGCTCAGTTGACATTCTCTAACATTACAAACAATGGCCTGCCTGTACTGTATACATACCAACAAGTCCACTTTCACTCAGAACTGGAATATGATACCTTACCACTTGGTGGCCAACATTTTAACTTAAAGTCCAAAGCCTTAACTAGAAGGTCACACTACTAGTCAATAAAGGCACTGCCTCAAAACAGAAATTTACTGCATACCTTTATTAAGAAGACCAGAGGCCTCATGTATAAATGGTGTGTATGCACAAAAATATGGCGTATGCACGTTTCCATGCTCACATCACGATGTGTAAAAACTAAAGTTGCCGTAAAGCCACATACATACGGTAACTCAGTCCATTGCATACCAGGTTTTCGGCTCAGTTTTGCAAACTGGTGGCACCCAGCGTCAAAGCAGTGATAGTGTTCCTGTGTGGTTTCCCGTTCTTTTTTAGATGCACATCCCTAACGTAACTTTATCAAATACACTGAAATTAACTGCATATCGTTTATTAGTTTAAGGCATCTGATTGTAATCAACCTGTAACAGACTAATGGTCCACGGAATGGCCAAACTATTCGCAATACCATCGCTACTTTAGTGTTGTTACTCTCAGTGCACCACACAAGAGTACTTTAACCTACTGCATCTGATTGTGGAATTGCATCTGTACAGCAGCTGATTGTAAAGTGGATTATCGGGATACAGCACCTAGCACATGCTGCCTCAGCTATGCACACAGTCAATTTGAACTGCTTCCATGCGGCAAACGCTTCAGAACCTTTCCTGCAGGGACCTTGTGGTTCAGAGACAGTTTCATCCTAAGAGTTGTAAACGTATTCAATCACTCCATCGTGTGCTCCTGGTAGAAGTGTTTGTACTTATAAGTACAATTATCTCACTGTAAACTTGCACTACAGTTGTGATATTGCACAACCTGAGCCACTTTTTGAACCATTTGCACTATCTGGACTATATGGACATGTGTATTGTACTTATGCTTTCATATTGTATATTTTTCTTTTTTTTTATTATATTATTATTATTGTTATTTGATCATTTTATAGGAAATAAGTTTATGGAAGATTTGAATATTGAATCTCATTGTACCATACAATAACAAGAATTCAGTTCAATTCAATAGAAGAAAGCTCATATTTACATATGATGACGACTGGCTTCTAAGTTGATTTAGATTTCCAAGCGCTATCTTCTTGGAGCTCTTGATATCATTTTTAACATGAAATGCATGAAATGTATATTACATTATACAGATACATTTTCACTTCATTTAAATAATGTACATATACTGTTAATAATTAAATGTGTGGGCATTGTGGCACAGCAGTTGTGATGAGCTTGACATCCCATTCAGGGATTGTTCCTGTATGCTTGCTGGGGTTGGTGTGAACCTGAATGGATAGATTAATTGAATAATTAAAGTTGTACTACGAAGATATTTCAATGTTCCTTAAAAGTTTTGAAGAATCAGCGTTCTAAGCTTACAGATAGCTTGACATTTATTACAGAGCTTGTGTGGTGATTGGTTACTTGGAGAAAGAAAAGAAGGACTGGAACTGGGGGTTAGTATGTTTGAAAGAGACAGTACTGCTGCAATAAATTATTTCCTTGAGGGTCGTGCACAGCGCAGCAAGCATGTTGCGGGAGGCAGAAACAATCTCTGGATGGGGTGCCAGGTCATCGCTTCCTGTGCCACCTTGGCCCCATGTTTAACACATGATTTAATTCCTGTTATCATGAAAATTATATTGAGTATACATCTTAGTATTTAAATTGTTCAGATAGCTGTAATATCATGAATGTAATGTATTCTCTGTCCTGTCAGCATAAGAGAAAGCCCGTTTAAGAAGCCCGTAGGGATTCACACACATAGAGTACATAGAAGAACACATATAATACAAAGCATTTAACGTGCAACTTTAGTTATGATTGGGTTTGAAAAACTAGTAAATGAAACGATTTTAAGATGAAGTTTATGATGTTCTATTTTAATGACAAAAAAAAACTACGTGATTAAAGTGAAAATTTCGAGATTAAAGTTGACATTTTGACATTTGTTTTACAATGTGTCCCTATTCTTTTTTCTTTTTTTTTTTTTACCCTAATACGCTTCCATATGACAATTGGATGGTGGGCTATGACTCACCTTTTCACAGCGACTTTGATATCTGACCAATTCTTATTTATTTTGGGCACTGTGTGACTTCCTGAACTTGAACTTTTGAGTTTCTCCACCAGTCTATGCCACTCGATCAACTTCGTTTTGTTGTTTATACCACTGCTTAAACCAACAAATAGTACATTTTTCCTTGCCTCCACTTGGTATTTGCTGAAGTTCTTCTTTTTTCCCCAGTGCTTTTGCCATTGTCTTTTCACAGAATGCTGAACTTAAGGGGCTATTTATATTGATTTGCATATTCAAAGAGGTGTAATTCTACATTTCATGTTGACTGGGATTTATATAGCGGAAGAATGTGGAAGTTGACATACGCACAGATTTATGCATCTGGATTATGTTGTGCATACACACATTTCTGTTTTTGTCCATACACCATGTTTTAGTGTGAATTTTACGCACAGTGTTATATCATCAGAGATTTAAAAAAAAAAAATTGTGAAAAAAATAGCTTTGTCACTGTGACTTGAAGCATTGGCAACCAAGTCATGATTTTGTTACTTAAGACTAACTTTAAAGAGTTTAGTATAAAGAGCAGAGGCTGTTGTGAGTGGGGATATTTGATGTCTTTCAGTGAAGAAGAAACACAGTGTAGGTTTCCTATGGAATAATTATTACAAGAAATGTTTAAATGTTTTATTATTTTAAGTTACCAACAGATTGATTTGCATTGGAGGAAAGTAAATACACTGTATTTGTCATATTAGAGCAATAAGATCTGCAGGCATTTTGGCTAGTGTCCGCACTAACAATTAAATACTAAAAAAAAAAGAGTAACCTTTAAATGATTATAAAAATGGAGCTGCATTGTTTAAATGCTGATTCAGCTTTAATGACACTAACATTTCCTTCAGTAGAATGAAATTCGGTTTGGTCTGTTTTTTGTGTCATGCTCTTCACTGAGTGCAGGCTAGCAAATCACTGTATTATTGAACAACTCAAGTTTAAGAAACTAATCAGATTTTAAAAAAATATTAAATTAATTATGTGCTTGTAAATTATAAATATGTAGATTATGTTGCTTTAATATCATAGCTGTATCTTCTTCCTGTTCTGCCCTATACGATGGTATGAATATTACTGCAAGCACATGGCTGACCTAGTGAAGCAGGGCACAAAAGCACCACCAGAATTTAATCCAGTTCCCCTGTTATGCATTTCCTTTATGAAGTACTCACTGGCAATAGTTTACAAAGGTTGTGAAATTCGTGCGGTTAAATTTGAACAATTCAGCAATTTTCCATTTTTCCTGTTATCATGCTTTCTTTAATTTATTTTCTTGACCAAAATCAACACTCACATTTGACTAACTTTTCTGTACAATTGATGTTGCAATCTTGTGTTTTGTCACCTGTTTTAATTTTCTGGCATCTTGTATTTCTTTAGCAGTGTATAGGCAGCACTGGCTAGAAAGAGGTCAAATAAAGATTGAAGAAATCAACCCTGAGTTAAATCAACTAAAATCATGTTTGCACATATCTCTTCTTTGGAAACTTTGTAGGTTATGTGTTAATTGCAAAAATAATGAATAATGACAGATAAAATGTATGATTTTATGAATGCAAAATTTGGGTATTGTCTCGGTTTCAAGATTATTGCCATATGTTCACAGTACAATGATATTTTTTTCTGCATATCTCCTAAAGAGTACTGGCAGTAATATGATCAGACAATATGTAAATTGAGCACTGATTAGTGAATACAACACCAAACAATAAATAGGATATACAGTGAACCCTCGTTTATCACAGTTAATCCGTTCCAGACTCTACCGTGATAAATGAATTTTCGTGAAGTAGGATTAGAGTTAGAGTATAGAAAACCTGTTTACGACCTTCTAAATACGTTTTTTAACATTATTAGAGCCCTCTACACATGAAATAACACCCTTTAGTCACCATTACACTCGTATTACCCAATATATTAGACAAAAAAAGAGTAAATAAGACATATTAGACATTACAAATATCATATTATTACTAGGCTCACTCGCCTTTTAAGGCGACCGACGTTTATCCTCAATTTGTATGTGCTCCATGTGTACATCAGGCATGTAAGTGTAGGGAATGAGAACATAAAAGTGCCCATTCATAACATCTCCCGAAAACCTATATTTTTTTTTTTTATCCCCTCGAGTGCCTGTCCAAAGTCGTACAATGTCAGCCCGAATCTGTACCACTAAAGACGGAGTTTCATGCACTAAATAAGCTATAGATGAGAATAAGCAAGCACCATCTCCCCTGATATTTACTACACGGTGAGGTATTTGTACTCCATCAGCATTAATTATTTCCAGAGACATAATTTTGTCTATTTTTCCAGCGCATCGTGCACAAAAGCAAGGGAACGATGTGAGCACCAGAACTCTGCTCACATCGCGTCGCTTCGTACCGCAAGCCGCAAGTAGTAAGTCTGTGATAAGCAGAATACCGCTACGCTTTGCACTCACGGGATAGAAGGACAATCACGACCGCTTTTATATAGTAGATTATTGTACTGTACATTTAATTACACACACAGTTCTTACACACAATCACTAACCTATGAAGGCACAACCTCAGTAGGAGAGTCTTCAGGTGGTGCAGTATCTTCATCAGGTGCGTCGTTGTCTTCTTCCGCTGAAGGAGTACTAGGAGTAGGCAGTGGGTGCGCGGCTGAAGAACATCTTGATAGGCGGTTGCTGGCGCTGTCTTTTTATATGCGTGAGGTGGCTTTTGTAGGGTATTGCCATCTTTGATCATATCCAAGAGTTTCACCTTCTCCTGGATAGTAAGCATCTTCCTCCGGCGCTTAGTTTTATTGTCAGAAGGCTTAGAAAAAGCAGCACGTTTAGGAGCCATCGTGAGGCTTAGATAAAAGTTCTCAGAACGCGCATGCATAGTGACGTAAGCGTGTATGAGAAAAAAATCGCGATAGGGTGATGCCGCGAAAGTCGAAGCGTGATATAGCGAGGGATCACTGCATGATGTTATTAAAAAAAAAAAAAAAAACATTAAGTCAAATGCAGCTTTTAATATGGTTATGGTGCTGTTGAGCAACTCTTAAGTATAGTTTGTGACAGATAGGGGGCGCTGTCATCCCTTTGAACCCTCAGACCAGACGCTAGACACCAAATAAAAGTCCAAATTATGAATTTATTTAGACAATGCAGTGCACAAAGCACCCTCCACTCCACAATACTCATAAACTAATACAATAATCAACAAATCATTAATCCTCCACACCTCCCAGCAGCTCAGTCACCCTTCCTCCCAACTCGGCTCAATCTGCTGGGGTTTCCCATCGTCCTTTTAAAGTCCTTGACCCGGAAGTGCTTCTGATCCCTCAGTCCAGGTGATTCTTAACAACAACAACAACAATTATTTATTTATTTATTTATTTATTTTATTTATTTATATAGCACATTTTCATACAAATAATGTAGCTCAAAGTGCTTTACATGATGAAGAAAAGAGAAATAAAAGACAAAGTAAGAATTAGAATAAGACAACACTGATTAACATAGAATAAGAGTAAGGTCCGATGACCAGGGAGGACAGAAAAAACAAAAAAAAAAACTCCAGATGGCTGGAGAGAAAAAATAAAATCTGCAGGGGTTCCAGGCCACGGGACCGCCCAGCCCCCTCTGGACATTCTACCTAACATAAATGAAACAGTCCTCTTTGTATTTAGGATTCTCATGGAAGGACTTGATGATGTTGGTCATGTAGACTTCTGGCTTTTAATCCATCAATGTAGGACATCACGGTGTTTTGATTAGGTGGTGATGGTGCAGATCGCCGCCACAGAAAACCGGGAAAAGAAACAGAAGAGAGAGTAGGGGTCAGTACGGATTTTAAAGCCACCATGAATAGTTATTATAATGAATTGAATATACAGAGCATCAGGATTAAATGAAGGTGAAGTTATCAGAAGCCATGTTAAAGTAATGTAATTTTAGCAGTTTTTTAAAGTGCTCCACCGTATCAGCCTGGTGAATTCCTATTGGCAGGCTATTCCAGATCACCACTTTTAAGTTTTGCTCTTGGAATTCTAAGCAGACACTCATTTGAGGATCTAAGGTTACGATTTGGTATATAAGGTGTCAAGACACTCTGATATATAAGATGGAGCAGATTATTTAAGGCTTTGTAAACCATAAGCAGAATTTTAAAGTCAATTCTGAATGACACAGGTAACCAGTGTAGTGACATCAAAACTGGAGAAATGTGTTCGGATTTTCTTTTCCTAGTTAGGATTCTATCAGCTGCATTCTGTACTAGTTGCAAACGATATATGTCTCTTTTGGGTAGTCCTGAGAGGAGTGCGTTACAGTAATCTAGACGACTGAAAACAAAAGCGTGAACTAATTTCTCAGCATCTTTCAATGATATAAGAGGTCTAACTTTTGCTATGTTTCTTAAGTGAAAAAAATGCTGTCCTAGTGGTTTGATTAATATGCAATTTAAAATTTAGGTTACAGTCAACAGTTACCCCTAAATTCTTTATCTCCGTCTTGACTTTTAATCCTAATACATCAAGTTTATTTCTAATAATCTCATTGTCTCCATTATTGCCAATCACTAAGATTTCTGTTTTTAAGATTTAAGATTAAGATTAAACATTTTAAGATTCTGTCTTTAAGATTTCACTTCCGGGTCATGTGAAAACTCCTTTTCTTCATCCCAGAAGTCATTTCTCCTGCCCCTGTGACCAGGACATACTTCCAGATTATAAGGCAAATAAAAGTCTCTGAGCCCTCCATGCAGTGGCCCCCATGGTATCCAGCAGGGCTGTGAAGGAAAACTCCAGTGTACATGATGCCCTGCTGGAATTCGGGGCACCTCCATGCTGCCGGAAGGGCTCCATGTAGCGGCGTGGGGGTATTGGCCGGGATGAACGGTCGGCCATATCCCACAAGCTGTAAAAGAAAAATAGAATAAACTTTCTGCTGCCATATTGTTAGGCAGTATTTCAGTATTAGACATTGTTTTACTCTGTCAGATTGTAAAGAGGCCCCTAATTAAACATATAGGCATAAAATATCAGTTACACAGATGTAGCATAAATATGTTTAATGTCAATTTTTCAGGAGACATCCATCCATCCATCCATTATCCAACCCGCTATATCCTAACTACAGGGTCACGGGGGGTCTGCTGGGGCCAGTCCCAGCCAACACAGGGCGCAAGTCAGGAAACAAACCCCGGACAGGGTGCCAGCCCACCGTAGGGCACGCACACACACCAAGCACACACTAGGGACAATTTAGAATCACCAGTGCACCTATCCTGCATGTCTTTGGACTGTGGAAGGAAACCGGAGTACCCGGGGGAAACCCAAGTAGACAAAGGGAGAACATGCAAACTCCACACAGGGAGGACCCGGGAAGCGAACCCGGGTCTCCTCCCAATGCGCCACCATGCCTTCCCTTCAAGAGACATGTTTATGCTTATTACAGAAATTTGTAATGTTCAGATCAATCAGCTGACAATCTAAATCAACCTTTTTTCACTACAAAAGACTAGATTGATGATCTGTAAATTGGCTGATCACAAAAAAGCAATCTTTCTGGACCCAGCTTTTCTTTGTTTTATGGTAATTTAGTTATGGTGCACCTTTACACAAGGTATTATGACACCTTTTTTTATTTTTCAGCAAATTTCCTCTAGTGCAAACAAAGAGCAGCAAGTCATGGCATGTTTTACTAGAGAGCCAGCAAAGATTAGAATATTAGCCTTTACAATAAAGAAATTGGAGTAATAAAATGAAAAAAAGGAATCGGAGAAGTCGTCCTGTACAGTTAGACAAACGGCAAAAAAAAAACCTACTTTAATGAATTCAGACCTGAGTATTTTGTCCTTTAATTAAAACGAACACCATTTGTCTGAGTTGTGACAGCAAGCTTGTGTTAAATACATCAGCTTACTTTTACAATTGAATAAAGAAAAGATGATGAAGGAGTTGAAATTACTGCTTAGTAAACAATAGATTTGGTAGCTGAACAGCAAATTGTGTCTATTCTACTTGTAAACTTGTTAAGCATTCTAGCCTTGTGTCAGCTTGATGAATATCTTATGAATATTTGATACATTTTCAGCTTATTTAAAGATTTGTACTGTGTTTATTATTTGTTTGTGTGTGCCATACAGTATAAATTCTGGTAAGAAACAAGTACTGCATAATTAAAACAGTAATCCATATTTATAATTAAACCTCAAGAATTATGAATGTCTAGCAAGTACATTGAACAGACAATTTAAATGTATTTTTTAACAGCAAAAAAGCTGTAGTGCAGTTAAAGATTAAATATGATTCAAACCTGTAAGTTCATATATATTTACATTTAAGCAGTGTTTATTTGCAAATTATTCAATTGTATAATATATATATATATATATATATATATATATATATATATATATATATGGGCGGGAATTGATTAAAAAAATAATTAATTGTGATAATTAACCATGATTAACTGCATCTAACATTAAAACATAATTATAAAGTTAATGCATAAATCATGAAGTAAATACGCACTTAATTATAAAATTAATGTAGAATCAACACAGAGGCATTAAAAACATTAATGACATATTTTAAACTTAAACAGTGACCGTAAACCTGAACTTTTAACAAGATACTACTTGAACAAGTGCAAACTGAATTTGAACGTCTTCGTAAAAGACAAATTGAAAAGAAGGCAATAAGAAAATGAGGTCAATGTATTAAATCTCAAATTGACATAGCATACGAGATATAGATGTGTCAAAATAAAAAATTGATCGAAACGACTGTTGACTTTGAATGCACTGATAAAAACTGATTTAATTGAAAGAATAAGCATCTCTTAAATGGATATACATTAAACCTTTTGGTAAAACTCCATAAATACTATCCTCACTTATTTATCACCATCAACGACTTGATTATTTATTTATTTTTTTTAAACAATGATTTATTGATTTTTTGGAACAACACAAACAGCAACAAATCAGCACAGCCAAATACAAATAAGAAAAAGAAAAGAAAAGAAAAAAAAACAAATACAGGTACATGAGTTACAGATATACATGTCTGGGTCAAAATATGTACAGCGTTTCACATTTGAAGTCAAGGGAAATAAAAAAGAAAAAAAAGGTGAGAGAAAAAAAAAAAAAGGGGGAATACAGACATTAATTATTGAGTTTAAAAACAAAATGTGATTCCACTTTATGTAATAGCACAGCAAGGTCACGAGGTAGGTGATCAAGCAAAGGCTGCCATATCCTACAAAATGCATTACAATTGCCCTTTATGATGGCACTGAGGCGCTCCATTGGCAGCACCTTGAACATTTCTCTGTACCATTGTGTAACAGTGGGGGGCTGTCTCTGAATCCATTGAAACAGTACACATCGCCTCGCTAAATGTAAAAGTTTACCTAACAAAAACATCTGTACAGAAGACAGAGAGAGCCCTTCTATAGATAGACCCAGAACGAACAGCACAGGGTTCAGTGGGATCGTTTGGTGAAAGATGGAGCGACGCTCTATAGCAATATTTTTCCAAAATCTAGTAATTAAAGGACATTGCCATATGCAATGGTAGTAGGTCCCCACATCCGTATTGCACTTTACACAAAGAGGAGAAATCTGAGGATGAATTTTATTTAAAAACTCTGGCGTACGCTGAAGTCTATGTAAAATTCTGTAATGGCTTTCCTGGAGTCTGTTACATCAAAACAATTTCTTGGCAGATCTAAAAGTTTTGGACCATGCTTCTGCACTAAGCTGAACTTCGAGGTCGGTTTCCCACCGAACCCTGGCCTTATCAGTGGTTACAAAATTCAAAGACAATAATTTCCCATAACAAAGAGAGATAAATTTCTTTTTTGTGATTATTTCCTCATTAAATTTAAGAAGAAAGCTTTCAATAGGATTCAAAACTGGTTGATTGGCTGGAAATTTAAGGGAATTTACAAAATGTCTTACTTGTAGGAACCCAAAGAAGTGTTTCTGTGGTAAATTATATTTAATTTGAACTTGATTAAAGGCCATAAAACTACCCCTTTCAAATAGATCGCAAATAAATCTTATTTTTAGAATGCCAATCATCAAATATACTAATGCCAATACCTGGGGGGAAAGCTTTATTCCCAATTAGAGGCTGCAGTGCACTAGAAAAACCTCTTCTTCCAGCGTGGGCAGCAATATTATACCAAACCTTAAGTGTAGGCATCAAAATGAAATTATTTCTGACACCAAGAGGAAGGTCAGCCAGATCAATAGATAAAAGACTAAGAAGCGAAAGAGGGGCACAGCACCAAGTATCTACAGGTGGCTCGCCTTGGTATAGAAAGCAATGTAACCACTCTGAGATTATTTGTACATGGCAAGCCCAGTAATAATATAAAAGATTAGGAAGTGCCTGCCCCCCCTCATCTGTAGGTAGTTGTAAAATCTGTATCTTTAGTCTAGATTTCTTCCCATGCCATATAAATTTAGAAAGATATCCCTCAATCTCTGAGAATGTCTTTCTGTTGATCCTGAGAGGCAACATTTGTATGGGATATAATATTCTGGGTAAAACATTCATTTTGATTAAACTTATTCTACCCATCCAAGACAGGGGGAGGTCAAACCACCTATTGAGGTCATTCCTGATTGAGGCCACAATTGGTTTAAAGTTCAACTTGTACAACTCTGTTGTGTCTGCGGACACCCTAATACCTAAATATGTAAAACCAGTGGTCGACCACCTGAAAGGAAAATTAGGAGGAATATCCCACCTCCCCCCATCACCCAGTGGCAAAGCTTCAGATTTATCATAATTTATTTTATACCCTGAAAAAAGGCCAAATTGATTAATGATATGTGTCAGTGCAGGAATAGATGTTTCTGGCTTAGTAAGAAAGAGCAACATGTCATCCGCGTAAAGGGAAATTCTGTATTCAGTATTCAACAAGGTTACCCCACAGATCTCAGGGTCAATTCTTACAGCCTCTGCCAGTGGCTCCAATGCAAGTGCAAACAGTAGGGGAGAAAGGGGGCATCCCTGACGCGTTCCTCTACCCAGTGGGAAAACATCTGAGACCGAGCCGTTAACCAATACCCTTGCAGCTGGGGCCCCATACAACAGTTTGACCCACTTGACAAATTCAGATCCCAAACCAAATCTTTCCAAAACATCAAATAGATACTCCCACTCCACCCAATCAAATGCTTTCTCAGCATCCAATGAAATTGCAAGAGCCCTATAATTGGTGTTCTGAGAGAACTGCACAACATTTATGAGTCGGCGTACATTGGAGTGGGAGTACCTATTCTTGACAAAACCCGTTTGGTCAGGCTTTATCAGAACTGGCAGAACCTCCTCCAATCGTCTAGATAAAATTTTGGTAGTACAGGGAGATTAACATTATCAAGAAACAATTTCCTAGCGTCTACAGTATTTTGACACTCAGGGGAATATAAGTCCTGATAGAACTCTTTCATTATTTTGCTGATAAGTTTAGCCTCAAATTGTACAACACCTTTCTTATCTTTTAGAGAGGGTATTGCATAAGATCCCTTTTTCCCCTGGGTAAGTCGGGCAAGTAAGCGTCCAGGTTTGTTGCCCGATTCAAATAATCTATGCTTTGCATAGAATATTGCAGTTTCCGCTTTCTGAGTTAGTAGTTGGTCCAGGGCTGATCTGGCTGCATCCAGTTTCTTAAGCACAGAAACAGACGAGGATTTCTTAAACTCCCTCTCCAAGTTAGTAATGTCGCGTTCAAGTACTAATTGTTTGGCTAAGTTGTTCTTCTTTTTCGCTGAGGTGAAAGAGATAATAGAGCCCCTGAGAAATGCCTTACCCTCCTCCCATAGAGTAGAAGCACTAACCCCCGGTAAGTCATTTGTAGAATGAAAAAGTTCCCACTGATCTTCTAAATATTTTACAAATTCAGGGTCACTAAGGAGAGCTGGGTTTAGCCGCCAGTGTCTAGACAAGGGGTCATAATAAGATGGTAATAACTCCATTGAGACTGATGAGTGGTCTGAGAGAGCGCATGTGTTGATCAGACAACCCCGAGTTCTGTCAAGGACAGATCTAGAAACAAATATGTAATCAATTCTGGAAAAAGAAAAATGGGGGCGTGAGAAAAATGTAAAGTCTTTCACATGTGGATTACAAACTCTCCAGGCATCAAAAAGACCAAGATCTGAACAGAAGTCCATTGTAGCCTTTGCCATTTTTGAAGGTGGTTGAGATTTTGGTGGATTATGATCAGTTTCAGGACTCAAACCACAGTTAAAATCCCCACCAATTATTACGTGATTCGGACACACAGAGGAGGTTTTTGCCAGAAGGTTTGAATAAAACGATCTATCAAAAGTATTTGGTGCATAAACACTTCCCAATAGAATTTGTTCCCCATATAAAAGCCCAGTAATCAGAATAAATCGTCCGTCCGTATCCCTTACAATAGTATTTAGAGTGAATGGTAGATTTTTATGGATCAATATTGCAACGCCTCTACTTTTAGAATTAAAAGAGGAATAGTAAATTTGTCCCACCCAATCACGCTTGAGTTTTAAGTGTTCAGAATCTGTGAGGTGAGTCTCTTGCAATAATGCAATCTGCACTCTATCTTTTTTGAGTGAGGAAACTATTTTGCGTCTCTTAATAACGTGATTAATTCCCTTGACATTGAGAGTTATAATTTTAATGTTACTCATTGTAAAAGTTGTCAGTCATTGAACAAAAATTGTCAACCCGAAGCAAACAAAAAGAGCCATCATAATAAACACACTGTAAAAGATCTAACCCATGGCCTGGACTGGCCGTGCTGACATGAACAAAACCATCGTAAACGAATGGCAAAGGAACCCTTACACACACAACAAACTGCATAAGAATATAAGAATTAGGATAAATGTCAAATTATCACAAACTAGAAACAAACACAACAAAACAAAAACAAACAAAAAAAAGAAAAGAAAAACAAAAACGAAAAAGGCACCCACTGGGTGGTATTACAAGACCAGTGTAGCCAAAAGAAGTTTC
>JANRMT010062814.1:11367264-11380907 GCA_026402145.1 Polypterus bichir lapradei | reverse complement strand
ATATATATATATATATAGATATATATAGATATAGATATAAACTTTTTCTCCCTTTTTGTTTCCTCTTTTCTCCAGTTTAAAGGTTTTGACCCTAACCAGTTATGTGTAGCTACATTACTTTTTGAAGGAGACAGGGAGAAGGTTCTGCAACATGAAAAGCAAGTTTATGACATTGCTGCTAAATTTGGGTAAATATATTTCAGTTTCTAAATATCATTATGCCACTTCTTCAAAAAGTTTTGGGGCAGTATAAATTAAAAAAAAACACCTTTAAAAATATTTACAAATGCTTTTCTGTTTAATCTTGTTTTTTGTCATCTTTGCTACTGTGTGCTCTCACACATAAAGATCCAGCCTTAATTTTTGTATATTGAACTCTATCCCACAAGACTTTATAGATGCAGTGCTATATTATTAAATGCATTTTTGTTTCATCTGCTAATTTTGAAAGGGGAAATCATAGCCATTTAAACTAGTCTGCTAAGAATAACACTGTATCAGAAATAACTTCGTGTAATGTGGAAAATATATAAAAATACTCCGTACTGTACAAAAGTCTTAGGACAGCTAAGAGAATTACTTTCATCACTTCAGTGTTTATTTGCTTAACAAAACATGGTATGACATTAGATTGATACCAGGTAAAGTAACAAGAATGTCTTGTGTTTTTCAAATAAGTTAGTGTTATGTTTGGCCTCAATTAGAACACAAAAAAGATGTGTATGTACTGTATATATGTATCATTTCCCAAGCAGTCCTGTTATCAGATCTTCCAAAACCTCTTGTAGAATTTTCCATAAATTTTCTTTAACTTAAGCTGCTTTGATCTTTTTCCCAGAACTTATCAAAGTCATCGATAACAATTAATAATGAAAGTAACTGCTTAAAAATGTTCTTATCGATTAGTTACTCCGTACATCACTTTATTGACCAAAAGTAACATGAATCACATTTTGAGATGCACTAAAGGCAGTAGATATAAATACAGTAGAGTGTCGAAGAATAAACAACTGAAAAGTTTAGAGTCATATGATTAAGGAAAAAAATATTTGCCGTTGGTAACCTGTGTAGTCCAGTAAAATAATAGGGACAGGGTATTTTGTAGACAATTGTCAAGCAATTTTGCTAGGGCATTGGAACGGGGTTTCAAAAAGAAATGGGTCTATAAGATCTGTAAATTATTGGATTGTATTTAATATGGAAGGCAGACAAAATGTTTTTCATAGTTGTGCATTTCATAAGGCTTCTTGAGGCATAAATAATGTCAGAGCTGGTTTACTAGGGCAAAGTTATTCACGGATTCAAAGAAGTGTACAGTAATGTGTAATAATTCATAAATAGCTTATTTATTTCATCTGCTTTTACAATTTAGATTAGAATTTATTAATCCCATTGGGAACTTGCTTTTTTATTTGCCAAGTATTTATTTTCATATTGAAGTTATTACATCAAATACATAAAACAGAAGCTACTAAAGTCTAACATTTCTTTTCTTTGCATTGATGCTGTGAAAAATCTTGAAATAATTTGGCCGTTCAGTATTTTTTGTCAAGATCAGAAGTACAAGCCAATTTCTATAAATAATCAAAACTGGGCATTTCTGTATATTTCTGTTCTATTTTTGATGCAGAATCTGTCGGTTTCAGCATTTTATTTTGCCTCATGTATTCCTTTCGAGATGTCCTCTGAGTTGCACTTGTAAAGTCCAGACTGAAGAAAGTCTTAATGAAAGAAACCTTCCTGTAAACACATATTTAAAATATTTTTTAATTTAAAAAATCTGAGTGGATTTTAATACCACAAATCTTTTTGGAGAGATTGGTCTGTACATGGCTATATCCATACTTAGTGGCTTATGATCCATGATAATGATAGTTTCATCATTACTCATATATACAGATAAGAGGATATACGAGAGGGGGCTCAAAAAGTCCTGGAAATGTTAAAAATAAAAATCTTTATTATACAACTTACATCAATTCAGTTTTAGTCACTATCATGAAAATGTAATACAAAACATAATGTTGAAAATAAATGGGTAATATTGTGCAGTATATACTAAAAATACATACTCACTTACAGGATAATAATCTTAATTCGGCTTACTCCAGTTCTGGGCTGAAGGGGCAGGAGCCTATCCTGACAGCACTATGCACAAAGTAAGAACCAGCACTGGATGTAATGCTGGTCCATTACAGGTCCTTCGGAGGTACACATCCAGATTACTTAAGTTTACAATAGATGCACACTAGAAAATTAAGCAGCATGTATCTGTAATTAATTAATCTGGAAACTGAAGAAGGACAATGATTAATATAATGAATCAGTGTTATTTAAAGAAAAAGTAGAATTTATGAGTTTTCCTTCTTTCATTTTCAATATAATGACATAATGCTGTACTTCATAATTACAAAAGGTAAAGTTTATTTTCTTGCTGAAAAAAGTAAAAATTCTTAGAGATGCAACAGTTTGACCATGATGAAGGCCAAACAAGTGAAGTGTTGTGTGCCTTACCTTTGTTTTTTGTTCTTTTGGGTGGGAATAACCTTTACTTTTTCCCTTCTGCATCTATTCTCTGCCCTTAACTAACTCCATTTTGTGAATAATTTAATTTCTTTTTGAATGGTGCATCCAGGTATCTGACAAAATAAATTAAACACGTGTGTGAGAGAGGAATAGAGATAAGGTTAAAAGCTGATGAACCTACATGGGTGTGGTCATTCAGACCCACTTCCTAATTATATCGCCCACCATAATGAAGGAGAAATTTTTATGATTTTGAGAGAAGACTAATTGTTGGGGCATGTCAGGTTTGCTGTTATTTTATGAGGAATCATCTTTAAGATGATATTGTCAGCAGAGGGAAAGACTTCATCAACTAGGAGCAGCTATTATCTCTCCAGCTCAGGATGTTGTCATCACCACTCTTTCTACAAAAAGATTTTAGAAAGTAAGCATATATTTTGAAATTAGGTTTTGTTTTATAGGAAAATTCAAAAAGAAGACATTCCTTCTAATCCGAGCAGCAATTTTTTTTTTTATATTCTTAAAATCCTCTGTGTTAAGATTATGCTGAAAATGCCCGTATTTTAGTGGAAATTGCATGTTTGAAAAGTACAGATTAATTTGGATTACTCAAATGCATGATCTTATTAGTTAAGTTTATGAAGTAAATAAATATTTGAAATAAACTATAAACTTACAAATATTTTGCAACATTTTGAGACAGCTTGAGAAGTATAAAGTAAATAATATTTTAAGTAAATATAGAATCGTATATGTTTGCCATGCCTAAGATCCAAAACACAACTAGATTTACTATATATATTTTTGTTTAGCATTAGCATGATAAAAATTTCTCCTTTATGAATAAGTATAATTGTGCAACTCTGTCTTCATACATTTTACTTTGAGCAAATGGGAAAATTGTTTCATAATCTGTAGTCTATATCAGAAACAATAAAATGAAGAAAAACGAATTCCAAAAATGTGCCTTTGTATGCCAGTAAAAGGAAATTGGGATATAAAGAAAAGTTTGATAAATTACCTGTAGGCCTCCTCTTGTCACTAGTTGTTTTGTACTGTTAGAAAGAAACAAAACAACATCTCACTCTGTGAACAGCCTGATTAATGGAGGGTGGGTTTTGTCTGTCTAATTTGATTGATTATGATATAGATCAATACAGACCATGGTGGAAATAAGTCATCTTTCAGGTTCTTTTTGCCCCACCCCATCTCTTATTACCACTCTTATCTTGAAAATGCTAATGAGAATTTACTAGAACTGAGCACAAATCATTAGATGTAGTGATGCCACTGACAAGGAGCTATTAGAATACTGGTGTGTTTAATACGAGATTCAAATCTGGGCTAGTGGAAAATTTAAATAGCTTAATAGAGTACTGACTTAGTTACAGTTAAAGCATTACATTCTTTCTATATCATAATATACATTGAGAAAATATATGTATAGTTATTTTTTTAACATGAAGTGTGTATTGGATAGCCACGTGAAAATAAAAACAGAAAATAAATGTGTAATATTTAGGTTTAGCATAACACTTTTGTTTTTTAATACTATTTGCTTATGTTTTGAGGATTGTTTTTAAATATCCACTGATTTCTTACTATTCCCCACTTAAAAATATATTTTTGCTCATCTGTCTTTTACAGAGAAATGTATAATATTTTTGAATACTATTAAATTGTATAGTGACTTGTGATTTTTCTAGTTAATATTTTTATATATTTCATCTCCATCAGATCAGATAAGTACTCTCTAGATCTGGGCCTGGTGACATTCCCAAATTATCTGTCTTTCTTTCCCAGGCTAAGGGGTGAGCAGTGTGGAGGCATGGTGACCTTAGGGTCTGTAAGATTCACTCTGCAGGCTCAGATCTCTTGTCCTAGTGTGTTGAGATTTTTATAAGTTTGCTTATCTGTTGCATGCCATTGGTTCACAAACCACTATTTAACATCTCTAGCCATGCTTAGACTTTCAGTGAAACCCCCTAAGATGACACCCAACCTCTTACCTTTGAGAAAAGAAAATATAGGAGTCTAGATGAAATTAATATTGAAAGTGTTCAGTGTAGGTGAGTCTTTAATTTGGAAGAGAACAAATCAAACTCTTAGAAACCTTGTCATGAAGAGTAAACAAAACAGAACGAAACACGCATTCAGAAATCGTAGTTTGTCTCTTTTTTATGCAAAAATCTTAGATTAAAATAAATCAAATTTTTATGTAGTGTTTTAGAGTACATACATTCTTCCCATGTCTGTGTGGGTTTCCCTCTCACATCTCATTGACAAGAATGTTAGGCTAATTAATGCTTATATATTGGCCCTGTGTGAGTAAGGGTGCAAGTATGAACGGGCCTTGCAATGGACTATTTTCTATCTTGTGCTCAGGATAGGCTGTGGGTCCCTAAATTAGGTTAACTAGGTTTAATAATGTTAAGTTGTATTAGGTGTTAAAGGTGAATAATGGAGGTAGAAATTTTGGAGATTGGATACATTTTTCTCACAAGCTTTTTTTCTATTATGTGTATAGAACCGCATTTCTCTTTCATTTAAAATTATCTGCTTTCATGTATTTCTTTGGAGTTTATTTTTTTAAGACCAGTTAACAATTCATAAGTTGGTTTTCATAGCACATAAGAGGCTTGCAGTTTTTTAAAGAAATAGATGAAAAGCACAATTTTGTTTTTATGTTTAAAACATTCATGTACATCTGAATCTGTCTTAACCCTATGAAGTTTGAAAAATTATTTACCTGTCACTTCCAAATAAGTTTTGAAATCATTAAATATACAGTAAGTGTAGAGAAACTAAAATGATTTTTAAATACATTTTGCTAGATGGTTAAACTGTAAAGAGACTTCTTTAAATGGGCCATTTGTGAGGGTCTTAATAGCGTGTATTATTCTAGAAAGTATTATTTAAATATTTATCTTAATGATTTTACACTGGCTGTATTCATTGTTCATCATAGGCCTAAGCACTAGACAATCCAATATTTTCTTCAATAACCTTCTGTTTATTTCATACTGTATAAATTGGACTAAACAACAGCTATTGTGGAGACAGTCAAATTAATTATTAATGATTAATCTTAGTTTTATTTAATCTCATTTCCCATACTGCTTGACGTGATGAGGGTCAAATTGTTAACAGGTGAGAAGTCCTGAGTGTTCTTTCCTGTCTCCATCAACATTTTCCACCTTCACTTGAGAATAACTGGGCACTCCCAGATCATCTATACAGTGATCTCCTCCCGTGTGTCTTGCCCTGCACATTTCATCTCTATATGTCTAAACTACTTCCACACTTCTTAGTATGAAAAGGCACCTGCTCTGTTCCAGACGATTCCCTCCCTTTTTGCCAAGCTTCTCTATCTATAAGAGGGCGGATAATTTCCACATCCCTACGAAAGAACCTAACAGCCACTTGCACCATCAATTATATGCTTTTAGTATATGACCATAGGTAAAAATGTGGAGATAGGCTGACCAGGAAATTGAATGCTGAATGTGTCTAATTATCACCCATACACACAAAGAAACAATCAGTGTTCTATATAGTGCCTTTCTATAGGTACTTTACAGTTATAGTAGGAATTTTTTTTTGCTTGAATACAGTCGGAGCACATGAAGGTTAAAATTGCTTTCTTAGGCACACAGAATGAATTAGAGGCAGACTGAACCTTGGGGCTTAGAGTCTAGATTTTTTTGCTCTCAGCACAGCACTACCTATTGTTTGGTCTGGTGCCAATATTATTACAGATGCTGCATCTCTCTGTTATCTCTCATCAGGGGTTACTACACTGATAGGCATTACTTAATGCTTTACACGTGTTCCATGGTTTACTGAAATATCAGTAGTTGAAAATAAAAGTCTGATATTAACCAGCGTACATATCAGATTTCAGCAAAGAAACATGTTTCTATAATCCACTATGAAAATTACATAATCAATTGTCTTTAAGAAAAATGATCAGTAATTCAGTTTTAAATTGAATATTTACCAGGAGCTTGTGACCCTTGTAAAAATGTGTAATAAAACTTAAAGCTCAGAAAATGCACTAAAAACTAATACATTCTAATATTATTAATATGTGTCTGTTAGTACAGGATGTCATTTTCTTGCTTGAGTTGTTAAAGGCTTGTATAGTTTGAACCACTTGTCTGAAGGCTCATCAGTTGGTTTACTATAAGGGAGTTGATCACCTAACCATAGTCTGTACCAAGGCCAGAATGTTAAAAGACAATTAAAAAAAAAAATGGTTACAAAAGAAGGTTTGTTTTTATTGAGAGGCAAACCTATCTTATTCATAATTTCAGATCTGGGCATTGTTACAGAAATAAATATGTGTGAAAATTTTATCTAACCAACTACTAAAATTTGAACATGCCAAAAGCTAGCATTTGATTCCAGAATCCATTTGATTTAACAAGGGACTAAAAAGAATCAATTAATATGTTAAGTTATATGGTCCAAACAAAATACAATTTATTTCTTCCTTTTATAATTGAATTTTCTGCCATATGTAAATGTTGGGCTATTGAACACTTGCTAGTGATTTATAACAATGGCAATTTGTATAAATATATTGAAGGGCTAACTATTGATTCCTTTTGTGTTATTGGTTATTTCGATTAGACATGAAGACAGCTGTGTTACACAAGAGGGTGGCAAAGAAGGTTGAGAGAATGAAAATAGTTAAATATTAACCATATTATTTAATTTCAGGGGCCTTGCAGCTGGCGAAGACAATGGGCAAAGGGGTTATATGTTAACATTTGTCATCGCATACCTCCGGGTAAGGTCCACAAGAGCTCATTTTTGACTTTCGGACTTATTGTATATGTGATGGATCAGAAAAACAAAAAGAAAGCATAAAACTTGTAAAATTTAGCCATGCTTTTAAGAAAGCAAATAGTAATATTTTTTTTTATTTTATTGTGTTATACAGTGGAGTATTTTTCTCAAGTTTTGTAAAATTAAAATAATGTCTTGTTAAATTGTAAATAAATGTGATTGAATAAATATATTTTTGAGAACTGTGCACTTCAATTTTTTTATTTATTAGTTACAATAACAGAAAAACTAGTTGTGACTTGTTGATGTGCTGTGGTTTGGAAATTGTATGCTCACATATTTTGTGTTAAAATACTTTCCCAATTCATGTGAAGTGTCAGTTTTTTTTTATTTTTTCCTCTAACATTCAACCAAAATAGCTCTTTCTATTGTACACTAAATTTATATACTGAATTAGAACCATTTCAGAAATGTAATTTTAGCAAAAATATCATGTTTGAACACATGCTTTAAATATGACTTACTTGTATTTTTGTAAATTGCTTTTAACACCTGTTTAATTTGCATTTCCTAGGATCTGGGAATGGATTTCTATGTTATAGGAGAATCATTTGAAACTTCTGTGCCTTGGGACAGGTAAACCTTAATACAAGATTATAAAAAAGTAATTTTGTGTTGACCTTAACTATGTGCCTTTCTCATAGTTTAAATGGAGGCACTTGGAACCAAAATAGTAAAATTACTGGTATATAAACCTCATATCCTTACACTGGTTCATTGAGTAATCCTGAACTTGTTACTTGGCCTTTCATAATATTCATTTACAGACACAATATGCTATTCACGGTGAGACTTTTTACAGGTAAAATCTTAGTGGAATTTTGTTGTATAATTTGTCCCTATTTTAGGTTTAAGTCTGGGTAAAATAAGCATTTCATTTAACATCAACATCATCTTCATTAAGATATACAATGTTGTACAAGATGGCTAAGATATCTTTTTTTAACCCCATTCATTTGTCTGGTAGTCTGCTCCTGATCTATTTGTATGTGAATTTCTGTGCTAGAAACTTGAACTTTGCTGGATAAGTGCATGATTCTTCTTAGGTGCTAGTAATGATAATTTACCTTGACAGATCAAGATAATAGTTCACATCTTCGTACTGTTTTAAGAAGCTTGTTGAACTTTAATAGTGTAGAGCTCAACTTTTATTGTGAAGTGATGATAAAGTTTGAATTGGTTTGGCATAGTATTGCAAACTATTCCTAAGTAATTGCTGTGTCCAAGGCAGTGGGGTGTAGTGTATAAAGCAATGGACCTTAAATCACAAGGTTGCTGGTTCGATTTCTACCTCTGAAAGCCACATTTATAATGATAAAGTTTCATGTAAAGTTATCTAATAGTTTCAGTGCTTCAGTTACATTGAGTTTTCTGATTCACACACATTGGAGCCACTTTGAGTTTGTCATTTAATGTAATAATCATGTCTGAGGAACAGCAAGAAAACCAGAGAACATGGAGAAAAATACACAGACCCAAAGAAAACATGCAAGTTCCTTGTAGACAATAACAGGGATGTTGGATCTGTGAGACGGCAGTCCTATCAATTACACCACACTGTCTGGATTATTACAGTGGGTAGATAGTACACAATTCTGTCTGTTGATGTTTTCATATTGTTTCTATTTTGCTCTGTGGTTAACATCCATTCATCACAGTGTATCTGTCCACGGCAAAGGACAATGAAGACACTACAGTATGTTTATTTTGTTTTGTTATAATCCCTTTTCTGTGAAGATGGAATAAGCCTCTATTTACATGAGAGTTGCAGTGAAGCAACTGCAGACTAAATTTTTGATACTATAATTTTAGTAAAGTGTACATCAGTTGGCTGTAACATGATGTGGGATGCATAAAAATGGTTGTATTTAGTGCTTAAACCTACAAATATTTTTTCTGTGTGTGGAATTTGTTTTTACAATAGGAGGCAAAAAAATCAATCTTAGCTGATAGTGACTTAAAAAATAGTGCATCAAATATGTTCTTTTATATGTGAAATGTTTTAAAGAATAAATTTGGTGTTTTTTATGTCAAAGTTATTTCTTTGCAGTCATGGTATATATTAATTTGCCACATGAAGTTGCATTCTAAAGTGAAGCATATTTTATCATTAAAAAAGATAACTAACCAACAACAACAACAACATTTATTTATATAGCACATATTCATACAAACAGTAGCTCAAAGTGCTTTACATAATAAAGAATAGAAAAATAAAAAACACAATATGAAAACAAAATAAATCAGCATTAATTAACATCGAATAAGAGTAAGGTCCAATGGCCAGGGGGGACAGAAAAAACAAAAAAAAACTCCAGACGGCTGGAGAAAAAAAAAAAAAAAAATCTGTAGGGATTCCAGACCATGAGACCGCCCAGTCCCCTCTGGGCATTCTACCTAACATAAATGAAACAGTCCTCTTTGGATTTAGGGTTCTCACGGAAAGGCTTGATGATGATGGTCACGTAGAATTCTGCCTTTTAGTCCATCCATCATTGTTGGAGCATCATGAAGCTTTGAGTAGGTGGAGGTGGCGCAGGCCACCACCACAAAGAAACCGGAAAAAGAAACAGAAAAGAGAGTAGGGGTCAGTACGGATTGTAGAGCTACCCTGAATAGTTATTATGAGGAAATTGAACATATAGAGTATCAGGATTAACCTGCTCTTACTGTTTATGATGGAGCTTGTGATTACTGGAGTCCCATTATTAAGAGACACCTTAGAACTTACTGAATATGATTACTTTTCAAGCCAAAAATGTTATTGAGTATTGATCTGTAGCTTGAGATTACCTACCTATTGCAAAACAGTGTATTCATGTTGTTTTCTTCCTCTTCTTCTTTCAGTTGCTTCCGTTAGGGGTCACCACAGCGGACCATCATTTTCCATATCCTCTGTTACACAAATCACCTGCACGTCTTCTCTCACCACATCCATACACCTCCTCTTAGGCCTTCCTTTTTTCCTCTTACCTGCCAGCTCCATCCATAGCATCCTTTTCCCAATATATCTAGCATCTCTTCTCTGCGCATGTCCAAACCAACACAATCGCTCCTCTCTGACTTTGTCTCCCAACAATCCCACCTGAGCTGACCCTCCAATACCCTCATTTCTAATCCTGCCCAATCTTGTCACACCCAATGCAGATCTTAACATTTTTAACTCTGCCACCTCCAACTCTGTCTCCTGTTTTTTGGCCAGTTTCCCTTTCATCCACCTTTGCCAACTCTACTCCCTGCATCCTCACACTCCTCTGACCTCCCTCTCATTCACACACATGTATTCTGTCTTGTTCCTACTGACATTCATTCCTCTCCTCTCCAGGGTACCCTCAACCTGCTCCCTACTCTCACTACAAATCACAGTGTCATCAGCAAACATCATAGTCCATGGGGATTCCTGTCTAATCTCGTCTGTCAACCTGTCCATCACCAATGCAAATATGAAAGGGTTCAAAGCCGATTCCTGATGTAATGCCACCCACACCTTGAATGCATCCATCACTCCTACATCAGACCTCACTACTGTCACACTTCCCTTATACATATACAGTACAGGCCAAAAGTTTGGACACACCTCCTCATTCAATGTGTTTTCTTTATTTTCATGACCATTTACAGCACTCCATCACTCTCCTTCTTGGTCAAATAGCCCTTACACAGCCTGGAGGTGTGTTTGGGGTCATTGTCCTGTTGAAAAATAAATGATCGTCCAACTAACCTGACTTCTGCACAACACAACTGCTGGTCCCAACCCCATTGATAAAGCAAGAAATTCCACTAAATAACCCTGATAAGGCACACCTGTGAAGTGAAAACCATTTCAGGTGACTACCTGTTGAAGCTCATCGAGAGAATGCCAAGAGTGTGCAAAGCAGTAATCAGAGCAAAGGGTGGCTATTTTGAAGAAACTAGAATATAAAACATGTTTTCAGTTATTTCACCTTTTTTTGTTAAGTACATAACTCCACATGTGTTCATTCATAGTTTTGATGCCTTCAATCATGAAAATAAAGAAAACACATTGATTGAGGAGGTGTGTCCAAACTTTTGGCCTGTACTGTACTTTACAACTCTTACATACTTCTCTGCCACTCCTTCATACAATACCACAGCTCCTCTCTCCCCAACTTGTCATATGCTTTCCCCAGGTCCACAAAGACACAGTGCAACTCCTTCTGGTCTTCTCTATACTTCTCCATCAACATCACCATCTGTGGTGCTCTTTCCTGGCATGAAATCACACTGCTGCACACTAATCATCACCTCCCTTCTTAACCTAGCTTCCACTACTCTTTCCCGACCTTCATGCTGTGACTCATCAGTTGCATCCCTCTTTATTTACTACAGCTTGGCACATCCCCTTTATTCTTAAAAATAGGTACCAGTACACATCTCCACTCCTCAGACATCCTCTCACTTTCCAAGATTCCTTCAAACAATCTAGTTAAAAACTCAATTTCTCCTAAACTCCTCCATTCTTCCACAGGTATGTCATCTGGACCAATGGCCTTTCCATTCTTCATCCTCTTCTTGGCTGTCCTCACTTCCTCCTTACTAATCCGTTGCACTTCCTGATTCACTATCTCCACATCATCCAGCCTTCTCTCTCTCTCCGATTCTGTTCATTCATCAGCCTCTCAAAGTACTCTTTCCATCTGCTCAACACACTCTCCTCGCTTGTGCGTTTGTTTCCATCTTTATCCTTTATTACCCTAACCTGCTGCACATCTTTCCCAGCTTGGCTCCTCTGTCTAGACCACCAGTCCTTTTCTCCCTCCTTAGTGTTCAACCTCTCATACAACTGATCATACGCCTTTTCTTTAGCCATCGCCACCTCTCTCTTCACCTTACGCCTTATCTCCTTGTAGTCCTGTCTACTTTCTGCATCTCTCTGACTATACCACTTCTTCTTTGCCAAACTCTTCCTCTGTATACTCTCCTGTACTTTCTCTTTCCTCCACCAGGTTTCCTTTTCCTCCCTCTGTCCTGATGTTACGCCCAGCACCCTTTTTGTTGTCACCCTTACTACTTCTGCTGTAGTTGCCCAGCTGTCTGGTAACTTTTCACTGCTACCCATTGCCTGTCTTACCTCCTCCCTGAACTCAACCTTGTAGTTTTCCCTTTTTCAGCTTCCACCATTTGATCCTTGGCTCTGCCCTCACTCTTCCTCTTCTTGATCTCCAACGTCATCCTACAGACCACGATCCTATGCTGCCTAACTACACTTTCCCCTGCCACAAGTTTGCAGTCTTCAGTCTCCTTGAGACAGACCCTCCTGCAAAGGATATAATCTACCTGTGTGCATCTTCCTCCACTCTTGTACGTCACCCTATGTTCCCCTCTCTTTTTAATATACGTATTCACCACAGCCATGCCCACCCTTTTTGCAAAATACACTACCATCTGACCTTCTGCATTCCTCTCCTTGACACCATACCTACCCATCACTTCCTCATCTCCTATGTTCCCTTCACCTACATGTCTATTGAAATCTGCTCCAGTCACCACTCTCTCTCCCTTGAGTACACTCTCCACCACTTCAACCAACTAATTACAGAAATCTTCTTTCTCATCCATCACACACCCAACTTGCTGGGCATATACACTAACAACATTCATCATCACACCTTCAGCTTCCAGCTTCAAAATCATCACTCTGTCTGGCGCTGTTTTCACCTTCAAAACACTCTTGACATACTGTTCCTTCAGGATAAGCCCTACTCAATTTCTCCTCCCATCCACACCATGATAGAAAAATTTGACCCCACCTCAGGTCCACCTTGGTCTTGCGTCCCTTCCATTTAGTCTCTTGCACGCACAATGTCAGCCTTCCTTCCATTCATCACATCAGCTAACTCTCTCCCCTTACTAGTCATACTGCCAATATTCAAAGTTCTTACCCTCACTTCCACAGTCTTGATCTTCCTCCTCTCCTCCTGTCTCTGTCTTGTCAAGGTTTCTGCTTCAAATACTTGTCTCAGTAATTTGTTCCAGAGTCCCTCAACTCTTTGTTTAAGGAAGTGCTTTCTGGCTTCAGTATTAAACCCAAATGAAGATCAACATTTGGTGGGTAATAGTGTCAATAAAAGGGAAAATGCAGGTAGTGAATACAGTAGCATAACATGAAAGCCTTTGATGTGTTAATTAAAGATACTTATCAGAATCACCTGAAATAAAAAAAAAAAAAAACACAAGACATAGAATGTAAAAAAAATATATGTATGTATGTGTGTATGTATATATATATATATATATATATA
>JANRMT010062814.1:11340951-11367164 GCA_026402145.1 Polypterus bichir lapradei | reverse complement strand
CAAAGACAAAGTTTGGTGGCAGGGTTGTATTTAGGCGCCCCGACACAGACTGGCAATGGAGGCACGTGAAAACTAGACAAAAAGGTTTATTTTTCTTCATCTGTGGGTTACGTCTTCCCTGTACCCACAAACACAACACAGTCCCAAAAGCACAACAAACAAAACAAAAAGCACTCACGAAATAAGAGCTCTTCCTTCAACTCCACTCCTGCCAGCAAGCTTTGTCTTTGTTGTTGTCGTCGTCGTCGTTCTCCTCTTCCTCCTCCTCCCAACTCGCGCCTAAAGTATTGGTTGCAGGCTCCTCTTATAGCACCCCCGGAAGTGCTTCAGGTTGCCACAGAGCCCAATAGGACTGAGACACTCCGGTGTTCCATGATTGTGGCCCTGATGCAACTCGGGCTTGGCTGCCACCAAGCATTCCAGGGGACTTGTTTCTTGTTCTGTTTATGTATACTCAATTTTCAATGTTCATACAGGCAATTTTAACCTAAATACATGTATTTTATTTAAGCCACAACTTACAGAAGTGTTTTCATATTGCAAAGGTACCTGACTAAAGCAGTGTTCATGATTTGGTGAAAAATTTAATTTGTCTCAAATACCTCCATGTTTGATGCTAAGGGTGAATGACCATAAATTTTAACAGAGTATAAACTGAATAGCATTTGTAATTGTTGGAGCAGGACAGCATAGTACTTGCAGCTCCACAGTATTGTCATGCTAAAGATGCGTTTAATTTCTTCAGTGTAAGCAGGCTAATGTGCATTTTCCCAGTCTGCGATTCATCTGTAAATAAGTCCCACTTCTATTTTATACATACAGATAACTTCAAAACACACTAAGCTACTATGTGTAGAGAATGGCATTGTAATGAACAAGTTACTTGGCAACCTAGAAGAAAGGGAAAAACTGAAATTATTTTGGTCTCTTTTTTGTCTCCTAATCATATGGTGAATAAGAATCATTTGCTTGATGTTAAATGTGAGTTCTGCTTCCTCTAGCTTTCTGAAGATGCTTTATAAAATGAAGGTTAAAAGAAAACCAGGAGGCACCTTTATTTAAATATTTAGTTAGCATGTCCATGTCAGTGCTGAGAGTTCTGCTATATTTAGGTGTAAATCTTACATGTTACTTATATGGAGGCATCTTTTTAGTAGTTTGTCTTGATACTTTAATTATCCAAAACCTTTACTGCAGAAGAGTGTAACATTTTGAGTAGTTTTAGTAACATTCTCAATTTTATGTTACTTTTTTATTTGTTCAGTGCATTCTTATTAAGCATGCTCCCTCTGAGGAGCCCACGGCATCATACGGTAATTACAAATATAGTATGAAAAAATAATGTGATATAAATTTAAAATATTAAGACATGTAGACAAATATCATGCAGTATATAGAGAAATAAGGATATGTTTACATACTTATATACAGTGGAACCTCGGTTCATAAACGTCTTGGTACCTGTACAACTCGGTTTACGACCAAAACGTTCGCCAAACTTTTGTCTCGGTTCAGGACCACACACTCGGTATACGAACAAGCCAGTTTCCTTTTCAGTTTGTACGCGCTGATGATTTCCGCACGTGTTGCATTGTTCTTGGTCAGATGTGCGTTTGCTTGCACATGCATGCATGCTTTCGCTGTGAACTCTTTGTGCTCTATTTCATTTCCCTTCCGGTTCGGACACGCCGATTACTGTATTTAAGCACGTGTTGAGCTGCTCCCTGTTCATTGTTCTCAGTCAGAGGTGCGTGCTTTATCTGTGATCTCTTTGTGCTCTACAGTATTTCGTGTGCTTTTGCAGTTAGCCATGGCTTCTAAGCAAGTGAAGAGTGGTGAGAAGAAAGTTTTGCAGAAAATTGAAATCGAAGTAAAGAAAGAAATTATTGAAAAGTATTGAGCGTGGCATTCATGTTACTGATCTTGCCGCTGAGTACAAGAAGTCAAAACCTACGATTTTGACTATTCTAAAGCAGAAATAATCTATTAAAGCAGCTGATGTTGCAAAAGGAGTTACAGCATTAACCAGGCAGAGACCTCAAGTGCTGAAAGAGGTGGAAAAACTGTTTACCAGTTTACTCATTTACCAATTTGAGAACCCTCCTGCTTTCAAGCAGCACAATGTAAACAAAGTCAGACTGCCAGTGATGTGGAGGGCAAACACGAAGGGTTGGTTCACAAGGACTTTGTTTTTGAGATGGCTGCATTAAGCTTTCGCTCCCACCAGCTAAACAGCTAAAAACACCAGAAACCCAAGAAATCACACGAGAGCAAACACATGAAGGAAAACATCCCTCAATCGCGGAGCCAGACTCTCCCTCAAAACTGTAACCTCCTCTCCAACCAGTTCCTCCTCACTTCATGCCAGAACTCGACTCATGCAAGGTTAGTTTTCTTGGTGGTTTATGGTTAGTTTTTGTATTACGGATTTTTCAAATGTACATTTTTCGGTTTGTAGCGTGAATTGTTGCGGTGTTACTTTTCACTTTTTTCAAATGTTCATTTTTTTTCCCCCTGTGCTTAAAACTCATTAAAAAAAGTGTTTATACAGTGATCGGCTGCAAGGCTATAGCGCAAACTCCTGTAATGTTATTTTTTTGGTTGCTTGTGGTTGGTTTTTAAATAAAGTTCGGATTTGTTCAAATGTTCCTCCCCACTCCCCCCCACCCCCACCCGTGCTTAAAACTCATTAAAATAAGGTGTTTATACAGTGATCGGCTTGCAAGGCTATAGCGCAAACTGTTGCAATGTTACTGAGAGGAGGAGAGAGCGTGCTGAGAGAGAGAGAGCGAGCGCACGCGTGGGCTTGCGTGCTGCTGAGAGAGAGAGAGAGAGAGAGAGAGAGAGAGAGGTTGCGTGCTGCTGAGAGAGAGAGAGAGGGGGCGCCTGCTGCTGAGAGAGAGCGAGCCTGCGCGTGCAGCTGAGCAGGGAGCCTGGGTGTTTTGTGTCAGTGTTATTCAATGTTTTTACATTTAGTTTACTATTACACCGTGCGTTCTATGGTGTAATTAACTATATTTGTGCTTAATCTTTAAAAAAAATATATTTACATACAGTTCCTACAGTCTGGAACTGATTAATTGTATTTACATACAATCCTATGGGGGAAATTGATTCGGTTCATGACCAAATCGGTTTACGACCAGAGGTTTGGAACTAATTATGGTCATGAACCGAGGTTCCACTGTACAGGATGGTATTAAGTCCTAATTCCAACTGCAATAGGTTAGCCTTTTTTAGAAAATTAGACTGCAGTGGATCAAATAAGTGCCACCAGGGAGAGCAACAAAAAGAAAATGTAATAGACTACGTTAACACTGACACATTTTCATTTAAAAATTGAGTTTTTAAATGAAAATGATATCTGTCCACACTGGAGTTTTTGCATCGTTTATTAAAGTATTAATTTCTATACTGAAATGCCCCAAAACGCATATGATGTTGACCTTCGCTCACACTGGGCATGCATGTATCAGGTAGAAAATCTTTGAGGCGACTAAAAAATTAGATTCCTTTGTATCTCATGCTCTTTTAAGGCTATCAGCAGAATGTTGATAGCATGTTCACATTGTACAGAAATTAATTGCAGTGAATTGGCCCTGTGTCATGTCAATGTACTGATTATTGAAAGTAACAGTCTTTAGATCTTGTGACAGTCATCTTATCATTAACTAAAAACACCATGAATGTTAAAGCAACAGTAAAGAAAAAAAATGTGATAAGCCCTATGTTCATTTGCAAGAGGATCATATGCAGTCCACAGCAATTGGAGTGTATCTTGTACTAAATAAAATTTGTAAAACTAACTCAGTTAAGAAAATGGATAAAGGTGTGCGTACCTCCATGAGGCTATAGCTTCACTTTACTGCATTGTGCTTTTGTGTCTCTGTCTTGTAATATTGTGAGCACAGTTGTGTACTTCACCCAACCACTACATTAAGTGCCAGGTTATTAGTTTTGCTGCAGAATGTGCTCCTTCTTACTGAACAGATTTAGTTTAAGTAATAAAGATTGATAAGAAGTTGTCAACCAAGTAATTTAAAATCCAAATGTTTCACTACTACAGTAAAAAGGCTGACCACGGTATTTTTTATTAAACTATAGTGACCGGTAAATTATTTGTCTTTTGTGCATTTAAGCAACATTTATACAGCACAATTAGATGTGCAGTGGCAAGCAGTACAATAAATTTCATGGAATGCAACTGTTTAACTTTATTGGAATAGTGAAGTAGATGTTATAAAGAGCAGAATCCATTCAGAAAAGGAACAAACCAACCAGAGTGCAGCGTATCGTTTTCTGAAAAATTTTGTTTTCCCCCACCCGGGTTACAACGCTGATGTTGTGTTTACAAAAGTGCCCAGCTCTGGAGAACATTTTTATAAGTCTTTGTTTTTAGGGGTTGAAAATTCTGGGCTAGTGTAGACGGAAGATGAAAAGTGAGACAAATCTGTGGGAATTTAAACCAAAACATGGTAGACAGGGTGTTAGTAAAGGCAAATGAAAATTAATGCAATTAAAAACAATTTAAGAGAGCAATTTTAAACAAGTTTAAACAACCTCAGCAACATTTAAACATGACCACATTGTGTATTATCAGAAAAAGCTTCTTGGTAAGTAGCAACAGCTCTTTTTGGAGAGTGTTGCAGTAGCTGTAGTCTTCATTTAAACATTTACTTTAATTAAAAGCCAGTCCTCCCTTATTAATTAAATGTGTCACAGGATCATTCTTGTGCATGTTCTGCCATGTTGTATTATCTTTTGTGATTTGTATTGGCTTGTTATGTCTCAGTTTGTTAAAAAAGGAAGTATACAAGGACAGACAGAAACAAATGACAGAAAGTTAGCTGCAGAGCTGTTTGGTTCACTTGCAGTTTGAGTTTTACCCTTGTGTTTTTCTCATTCCCAAATTCCCTTTCTTTCACTTTGTACCATTCATTTTTGTGGGTTAGGTTAAGGCAGCATGGTGTACAAGTACCAAAAACTATATTTTTAAAACAGTACGGTACAAGCATTTCAGTAATTTTGGTACCAGAAGTAAACAGCTGTTCTGAACGATGTTGTGCTTAGCTCTTTGTTCTTCCACTCTCTTGACGCACTTTAAACTTGGCGGGGGACAAAAACCACCCCACTTTTCTTTATACACACTAGATCTGTGTTTCTTAAACTATGGGTCAGGTCGTGGATATGTCTGTGATGGGTCTCCACATGACTGTATAGTAAAATTGTTGAGTTCATCCACATGTGAATTCTAAGTTGAATGATTTGCCGCTCGCTATTTAGCTTGCTGTCTATTGTGGTAGTACAGTATGTGAAACAATGCTGTTCACCATCACAGCTTTCAGAGCTTTCATTTCTGTGGCATGAAAATATAATAAGTATCCCCCACTTCCTATCCCACAACCTATTAAACAATCAGTCTGAGAAGACTGCCAGCAAAGACACGTATAACAAAGAGGAAGAGAAGATGGGCTTACATAGACAAGCTTGTGAGGTGACAATACAGCATTACATTGTAGTAAGGTAGATTACACTGTGTATATTAGACGTCACTGTGATTCACTGAGTAGTCAAAATGCCAGGAAAGCACATTTAACTTCCATTGTTTGGAATATGGTAACTACAAAGATTGGCTTCTGCAAGACAAATCAAATAAGCATATGGCTGAGTACTGTTACTTTATGAAGATGATTGACATTGGGAATATGGTTGAGACTGCTTTGAAAAAATGAATGAAAGGAAGTAAACACTGACAACTGAGGAAGAGCAAGGAAGCCAGTAACTCTGGAAAGAATTTTTTTGGACCTTTTCCAGGTATATCATCACACATGATTGCTAAACCAGCAAGCTGTTCAAGTGCCAGTGGATTAGCCAGCAGTATGTAAGACTAGTGATACTTCTACTATATCGACATCATTGTCTTCATATGTGACTAAAAATGAATGCTTGCAATCCTGTTGGTGTTAAATGTGATGGACAAGCATTATTCATACAAAACACACGAAGATTGAGGTAACCTATTTCAAAATGCTTCCTGATATTAACATAGCAAAGTCATTTACATGTGGGGAGCACAAATGTGCCTTGTTATCTTGTTATGAACTTGTGCCATATTTTAAGTCAGTGCTTCTTTAGCAGGTGGAGAGAGCTAATGCATATGGAATCCTTTATGATAATAGCCTAAACAACAAATCACAGCATATATAAAAAAAATGTTTGTTTTTGGATTTGGGAAGGAGAGAAGACTGAGAGTTTTTTGTTTCCAAGTTCATAGGCCATTCAGACGTGGACACCGATAAGGCAGCATTTTAATATTTGTTTGGAGAAACATAAGCTGCGTCATCTGTGTCAAGTCTCAATGGATGGTCTTAATCTAAATTGGAAATTTGTTAATTCTTTATAAGAACTGCTGAAATCAGATTGTTATTCCATGCTATTGAACATAACAAGCTGTAGAATACACATTATTAGTGGTGGTTTCAGGATGGGGTTTCTCAATTCTAACAGCAAGATACCAGATCTGCCATTCTTCTTGTACCACTTATTCAAAGACACACCTTGAAGGACAGAAGACTATGCCAAGGCATGTGGAGCAACTGACATTAACTTGTGTTTTGTCAACATATAGGTGGTTAGAGAATGTTCCTGTGTCCGAGAGAGCATTAGACCTGTCTTGCACAAATAAGTGAAAAGAAGTTCTAAGAACCCAACACTGCATCAAATGAGAGGGTAATAGAAATGAGTAAAGATCATCTGCTAATAGTAATAATGATAGTAATTCCTCACATTTGTATAACGCTTTTCATACAGTAGTGAGTGAGAGCTATTTCACCCACCACGGGTATGTCTCTTCCACCAGGATGATGTGACAACAGCCATTTTTGCCCCATTTCGCTCACCTCTCATGAGCTGTTAGACGGTGAAGTGGTGAGAGAGTGGACGAGCCGATTAGAGACAGAGGATGATTAGGGGGCCAGAATGACAAGGCCATGAATGTCGAATTTAGTCTGGACATTGGGATACAACCTTCTCTTTACAAAAGATGCCCAGGGATCTTTTATGATCACAGAGAAGTCAAGACCATGGTTTTACGTCACATCCAAAGGATGGCTCAATTTTTATAGCACAGTGTCTCCATCACTGCCCAGGGGGATTGGGATCCACATTCAGATCACAGAGTAAGCACCCCCTGCTGTCCTCAGCAACACTTTTTCCAGCAGCAAACCAAGATTTTCTTAGATGGTCTCCCATCCAAGTACTGGCTGGGCCTGAACTGCTGAGATGTTTAATGCAGCGATTAATTAAGGTGCAGGTAATAAAGAAAGCTCAAGGCTCTGTCACAGATTACGAAGGTTGATCTATATAAAACTGAAAAACTATTGTGATAAGAAAAGAATTAATGTTGGATTTTTTTGTAGAGATTACCTTTTGAAGCAACGGCTGTCTAAAAGTAAAATTAGTGAACTTTGAAATATGCGGTTTAAAATAGACTGTAGAAACATCTTTAGTGCAATGTTAAGTAAGCTTCTCGAGAAAGTGCCAATAAAGTACACACTTGTGCATGTCTGTGTTGGACCCACGACTCTTGGCATCTATTCAGGAGAATTGTGGTGATTGCATGAAGAAGGTCCTAAAAGCCCTAGCTGATGTCAAGAAAGTTAACTCAGCTAAATGTAACAACAGTTTGGTGAGTTTATTGAAACCACTGTTGTCAGCAGCTAGTTAGAATTCAAAGGTTTTCAGTTAAGTTAGAGAGGGGATATTCTTTTTCATTAAAATATAGCTAATGACACCAAATACTCAGAGATATAGTCTGTATGTCGCAGTCTGCTGCTTCTCTCTCATGGACAGGCCAGTGTGGAGTGTGGATTTTCTGCTAATAAGTAACTCGAGGTTGAAAATCTACGTAATGAGCCTTTGGTAGCATAACACCTTATTTTTCATGACATTTGCAATGTTGGTTGAGTACTCAAGTTGAACATTGCTATGAAAGTCATAAATGTTGCATCTGAAGCAAGGCAGCATTACATGGCCCGTCTCGGGTAGGCAAGCATAAGATAGCATGTTTCTGAATAAAGTAAGTGTGCATTGAGTAAAATTGACAAATGTACAAAAATTAAGCAATGTTTAGAAACAAATATTGCTACCTTGATTGAATTAGCAGATGAATTTGCTGAGAAGGCTGAATTGATGATTCAGCTCACATGGATTGCTGAATCCAATAGCCCAAGAAGGACAGCAATGGGGAAACAAATTTAACTTAAAATTGTTTAAGTAGAGAATCTAGGAGACAGTGAAGAAGTCCAAGTAAGATAGAACAGCACAATATAATGCTATAAAATTACATATTACATCAGCCTGTCTTGTGGTATGTACGAAGTGTGCTGGGCACACAGGCACTGTAGCTGGCAATTGAAGAATGCGCATACTTTTTTTTTTTTTTTTTTTTTTAAATTGGGTTTTTTAAGTATTACTGCAGGCTGTTTAGGTGTATGTTAGTCATAGTGGTTGGTGTTTGATAGATACAGAGAGAGATAACACACCTTTAGTCTGCAATAAATTATACTTTTCTGATATTAAATACCAGTAAATTGCATAGAAGCTGTGCCTGAGTTTCTATGCTTGACTTTGCTTCAGTTCCACCATTCATTCTGGCAGTGCTGCTGCTGCGCGCCTTCACTCCCATCTTGTCCACTTCACTAATGTTTATTACTGTTATCTCGGACATATCTGTGGGAGCCAAGGATAAGTAAATGCACTCTTCCTCCTTCTGTTGCCACTATTTGAAAGAAATTGTATTGTTCTTATATTTAATTCCATCGATTTTATCTCAGGGAGGCACTGTGCCATAAGTGATTGGCACTGCTGCCTCACAGGTCATGTGAAATTTTTGGCCAAAATAATCGTACCAGCATAGTGAGCACATGCATTACTAGCCCACAGAGACATTTAAAGGGCCATTGCACCATTATAATATACTTGAAACTAGTTCAGTTTCTCCTTCCCCAATAACTTAAATGCATTATACTGAACTGAAGTTCCTAGACACTTCTGCAGTTTTGCTGAACTCATGGTAATGCAAACTCTGTGGGCATCACTCGTGTCTATGGCATCATTTTAAGCTCTAATGGGGTCATGTAGTGTGCATGGATGCCCTTCCCAATTTATACCTCGTACTTTTCATCTGCAATAGTTTACTTCCTAATATATGCCAAAAAAAAATTTTATGACCATTTATTTTCTTAGTAGATATCGGTCACAATAATAAAGTTTCTGTATTTTTTAAGTGCGTTTTGAAGGAAGTGTTGCTTTTGATAACAGTACTCAAATAAAACATGCTTTTTTCAAGATACACATATAGCACTATGTGTAATTGTGGGTGGGTGTTGAGGTTTCCCCCATAACCCTGAGCTGTATAAACCAATTAAAAAATGGTTGGATAGCCGCCTGTAGGAGTGTTCAGTGCAATCTTAGAATGAATGCAAAGCCTTTGTTCCTTTATTGGGTTTGTGTAGAACAAAAAAAAAACAATCTTGGTATCCTTACATCTCCCCTTACAAATCTGTGACATTACAATTTAAATGATTAAAACTTGCATCTGATCTTCCACTTCAGTTCATTCTCAAAGCATGCATAAATCTGTTTCTGAACTTAACTCCATAAAGGGGATAAAAGTGGTGGTAACAAAAGGCAATGTGTGCGTGTAGTACTAACTTTAGGTATTACCGAAGCATGTATCATTACATTTTCAGAGTTTTTGTTTTGACTTGGTACCAAAGTATTAGTTCTTGTGATTTCTCTACTATGTGTACTCTTGGCAGCTGTAAAAAAAACAGCTGTGTGAGACGTCTAAGAGGTGAGACCATTTAAATATGAAAGACATACAATGGGTCATTAAACAGCTAATGATGATCAAATCACAAATCAGAAGCTGTATCCCTAGCTTGCACAGTTGCCTTTACATGACACAATACTACAACATATGACATAACTATCATTAAATAGTCACGTAAAATTATTTTGTAACTACTTTACAACGTGGTGTAACCTTTGTGTTTTGTAATCGAAGCTAACAGTATGGTCTCCCTAAAGCATTACAGGGCAGATACATGTTTCTAGTGATTCATAATGCATATAAGGTAGTGTATATTCAGAACTGAAGGTTGCTTGACATATATTTTATTAACTTTTACAAGTACAAAATATCAAAACGTCAAATTTTTTAAATATTTTGAATAAACCTTGCATATTACATCTGTGTTTATCTGGTGGCTTTTGTGAAAAGACATCCCAAGCACATTCACTGCTCTATATGTGTTTTTGGCAGATGCTTTATTTATGTTGATGATATGTTTCCATATGTGTAATTCTAAGCAATTTGGAATAATCTTAAAAATATTTTTTCCTTAAGTATTAAGTGCGTATTTAAAAGCTCCTTTAATGCTATTTCTAAAGTAATCTACACAAGAGAGTGGCCAATCTGTATACCTCTCTGTGTCTGTCAGCTTATCTATCCTCTCAGATCTAATGTCAAATGAGCAGTTATTTGTAGTTCATTTGGTTTTGTAAATTGTTACTCTATTTTTTTTTGGGTACATTACTGGAAATCGACTTGTATGTTCATGTATGCTTAAACAAGCAGAAATGCTAGCATGTACAAGTGTTTCCTCTCTTCCAGATTTCCTCTTTTACTGCAAAGTTCTGACAAGATCTTAAGCTAGAATCTAATATTAAATAAAGTGCACCTGAGTGAACAGAACATTTTTTTTGTTGTGTTATTTATTGAATTAACCAGTTGGAACTATGCAAGGAATTAATTGGTTCCTTACACCCAATAACTGGTTGAGTTCAGTGCTGCTTCAGGACTGCCAATGTCCCCCTCCGTATACTTGCTGCATTCTCATATTAAAAGCTGTGTGTCATCCCCTCCATATGTCATCTGCCTTTCACAAATTCTGTTGCATGTTCCACTCTCCTCTAAATAGCTGTGCTTTCTTTTATATTGTGGCTTAATGGCTGTTTTTAGTAAGTTATATTAGTCAAAAATTGGACAACTGAGAATTTCCCTTAGTTTTTGCTACTTGTCAACCTAACCTTATTTTAAGTGAATTATGACATAGAAGTCTACAGAAGTCGCTATTTCACATCTTTTTATGAGCATATACACTCTGGTTAGTTTACCTGAGCTTAAACATAAACATTCTAAAAAAGAAAAAAAAACACTTCTCCTAACATTTGCTTTACATATGCATATCCTTCCTTTCATTCTTGCTTTAATTGCATATATCAGAATTCAACACTCTTAACTCTTAATCCGCTGGAACCAGCTATAGTCGGTTCCCAGTGCAATTTGCCAGCACGCCGGAGCCAAGTATATTCAGCGACGTACATTCATTGAACGCCGCAACCAGCTATATTCAGTTCCAAGTGCAATTTGCCAGCACGCTGGAGCTGATCAGTCTGTGCCGTACATTTGTTGAGCAGTCAGCACATGACCTCTGCTGCCCCCTGCAGCAATGCAGCCTCACTGTCCCTGGGATTCAGCTGCTGCACTAGACTGGCCTGCCAACATCAGCGTTGGCCTCTGTGTTCTTGTGTGCTGCCAGTTCAAAGCGCAGTTGGTTTGGTGATTTACTGAATTTCATCAGTGGCGTCAGCTGCACCTTGTACATATAATAATAGATTGTTGCAGTAGTTTTTTTAATAGTTTTTACTGTTAATTAGCAAGGTGTAAAATGATCAGGGTTGCAGTAATTGTGATGCTTTTTGCATGAAAAAATGTGTTCACTTTTGTGACGTTTCCTTAAAAACTGCAGCAAAAAAGTATTTTGTCCGAGGAGTGCATTAACCCCCAAGTATGTGGCAGTTTAAGGGTTAAAACACATTGTTTATCCCCATCATTTTGTTTAGCTGATGGTTCAAAAGTAGAACAAATCTAAGGACTTCTTTTCTCACTTATGGCCACAATGACTTCTAAAACTTCCACTTCCTTCACTAACCCTAAAAATACTTGTCCTCATTCCCCTCCGCCCCCAACTCCCTACAGCGTGGTGTCTTTGCTTTCCTGTTAGCTTTTATCCAAACTTTATTTTGCTAAACTCTTACTTAAATATACACAATCACAGTTTATATAAAGTACAAGGGAAAAAAAACACTGTTAATATAGTTATAGTCTTGGTCACACAGTTTTATTCACTTTAAAGCTACATCTTATTTAAATACAATAAACTGAAAAAACTTTGATTTCACCCTCATTACAGATATACCATGATATTCAAAACTACCTCATTCAGCAGCTCCATTGTGAAGGTGCTCTTTTTGTACTAAGAAAAACACTATATAAATGTAATAATGAATTATTTTGCTCCCTTTAGCGTGTTCTAACTATTGCCAGAGATCTGTAACTTGGGGAATGTAAAATAGAGCTCTTCACCAAGGCTCTTTCCTTGACATTTGATTAAGTGAGTGACTTTCTCCAGGTTTATTATGCATTCCTCTGATTGATGCAGGTATTGACCATGACTTTAAAGAGACCTCCGTGTCAAGTTTCAAACACCCTGTTTGTTTTTCCTGGCAGATTCTGCATTTTGCAGCCAGAGTAGTAGACAGTACCCATACCATCAGATTCATGGAGGCCTTCCTCTTAAAGAAATACTCCAAGCTGTCTACCTGTTAATAAACATTGTGCATTTCTGCTTTCTCCTCAGCAAAATCTGGACTTCCTACAGTTGTAACTATACAGCAGACAGTGCTGAGCTACACATAACCTTTTGGTTATTAAGTACATCACACAAACTAAACTGTGAAATAGTGATACAAAATAATACAGAAATATGCCATCTTTAATGACCCTCATTGAATTAAAAATTGATTTTTCTACAGATAAAAACCTAGATTAGCTGTGCTACACAGCAGTGGTTCTCTATTGATTTGGACCAAGAGGTTACTTTGACAAAGTGAAAGAGACGACAGTAACTTCAAGCATAAATTCCACATTACCACATTTATTTATATATATATATATATATATATATATATATATATATATATATATATTATATGTAATATTCATATCTATAGCTGTTGTATATGTGTTTCAAAGAACAGATTTCAACCAGTGATCTATAATAACCGCTTTTTCTTGAAGAAAAGGTAACAGTGGACAGTAAAAATGACATCCATTGGCATCTTTTTGCAATGAAGGCAATTGCTTTTGCCTTTCAACCAAGGTGCAATGATAGAAATTGGTTGGACAGGAGAGAGACTTAAGTTTGAAGTAGTGTTGAGATATAGGGTGAGAGAGTATCAGAGCAAAGAAGAAATGTCACAGATGTAAAAGTTACAGTACTTATGAAAGTTGGTCATATCATTTGGTGGTTGTTTTAAAGCTGTTCCCCTGTGGCTCTAACAGCAGGGAAGTCAGTATAGAAGCATGGGGGTCAGGCAGCAGCCTGATCGTTACAAATAAATACCCAAGTTATATATGTTTGAGACCAGTTTAAGTGTCGCCTTGCAGAACACAGAGGTTTATTAACTCCTGAGCTAAACATATGTCTTTCTTTTTAGGGTTCTGGATCTCTGTCGCAATGTGAAAGAGCGGATAGTAAGGGAATGTAAAGAAAGAGGAGTTCAGTTTCCCCCTTTATCAACATGCAGGTATGAAACATTGTAAATTTCAGTTGTTTAAATTATTTGTATTATTAGTTTTTAAAAGCGTGCTAGAATGAATCCATAAAAGTAACTTTTCTCAGCTCTAGCTCCAAATTTTGCTGTTCTCATTTGCCATTAATAAAAATAAAAATGTGTTAGTATACTTGTTTTAGTGCTCTCAGATGCTTCTTACACCAAGATCTACTAGAATTATTCAATCCTCAGCATGTTGCACAAATAAGAAGCTACGTAATGTGAGGTGTAACTCCATCCATGCAGTCTTCAATGCAGCAATGTCTGAGGGAAAGCTAACTGACACAAAGCTTAGCAGAAAAGAAAGGTTGATGACTTTAAACCTGGTCCAGATGTTTATTATTGGTATTTTTTTAGTTTTTGACCAATGCACAACCTACTAAATAAACTTTGCTACTTCATCTTACTGAAAGACTAATAATCTTAGGTTATTGTGCTTTTTAACACAAAAAGTATCCACATACACTAACAAGACCCGACTAAACTTTAACGTTATGGTGTTGAAGTACACTGTCTAGATGTGGCACCCAGTATTATAATGTGGCCTGCCATCTAAAGTGTGGTACCCAATCCTAATTTCTATGTAATGGTCACTGGAAAGTATTTTTCTTGATGTGTACTTCTTTCTTATTTTTCTCTCCTTAATTTACACCTGTGTTTCCTCAGAGTAGACCACCATGTGTAGCACAGGATACCAGCTTCCCGTATGAGAGAAAAAAAAAAAACGCCTGTTAACATTTTGTATGCTAAACCCTTAATTAGTCCAGCAGAAAGGTGCTACCTGAGAAAATTACAAGTGGGTTTGACCTTCCTGAGTGACCTAACGAAAGACATTGACAAGTAACAGCATATTCCTTTTGCTCTGGCAGTGAGATTGCAGTGGCGCTTGATTATTCTTCTGGCAGTCATTTCCTTGCACCCAGCAGGCAGTCTGCTGTGACAAGATTGATCTGAGCATTTAACCTCCATAAAAGTCACTGTGTTGAGCGACGCAAGGCATGAGAGGAAGGAACAGTGCCCCGAGAAGGACTAGTAAGAATAGATATTTTACCGTAGGAGCATTTATAACACATTTTCAGTAATGACTGTTTTGTAAAGAACCAGCAAAAAGCATTGTAAAGGTCAGAAACATATCATCTTCTAAGGCCCTGCAAAACAGATGAAAGAACATCTGAACTACACTGAAATTTGAGTCTTACAAAAAATTAGAGGAGCATGCCAAAGCTTTCACTAGTGTAGTTATATTCCTTTCATATTTGTGTCAAGGTGTAACATGATGAAAATAATGCTTTCATTCCCGAAGTTGTGTATGCACTTTATCTTGAAAAATGAATAAGAAATATAACAGCTGCTTCTTCACCATTTTAATTTCATTCAGTTTGCAGTTCGTTTTTGTATAGCACTTTTCACTGTGTATATTGTCTACAGACTAAGAATGTATTCCAAACTAAGTTCAGTTTATCAAAAATATGTAATAGATATTAGAAGCCTGCAAAACTAAGGATTTTGCAAGAAAATTACATTTAAACAATTATATTTATAATTTTAAAAGAAAAAAACTTCCATAATACATATATTATGCACCTCCTAGTTGTTATTTTTTTTATTAGAGAGTTTTTAAATGTAAACCTTTCTCAAATTTTATGGACTTTTATATATTATTATTTTTTTTTTTTCTGAATATGAATAAAATTAATTTATGTGAGTTCTCTTATTACCTAACTCAAAGTCTGTTTATATGGGACTTATTTCTCTATTTTTATTTCTCTGCTTTGATTACTATAGTAATATTGTACTATGTTTATGAAGATTTCATCACAAAAAATACACACACTTTAGCTTTTGAATAATTTAATTTAGAAATATTGTGTCCATTATTTTGAGAAGAGCAAATGTATTGTAGAATCAAGAAGTAAGGAAGAAAAATAAACTTTAAGGCCATAAACAATAATTCAAAAGGGAAAATTTAAAATTGTTTGGGCAGTAGTTAATCTTACTAAATGCGCAGAGATGTTAATCAAATTGAATTTCATTAGTTTATGGCTATTTAATAGCTTGTTAATATGATGAGACAAAGCTTGACAAACCAGCCAAGCCCTAGCGATAATTGTGAAAGCATTACGAGAATTGAGGTCAGAGGTGGGTAATGAAAAACCTGATCCTTATTGCGTTTTCCAAACCCTTTTATTAAATGTGAAAATTGTTTCGGCTCTCCCAGAGGTTCATGCTTTCAAAATAAAATCATGAAATGGTATCGGATTATCTGTTCGGGTAGCATGAACCTTGAAATAAAGGGGCAGTGGAGAAAGTGTTACCAAACATTATGGACAATACTAGAATATTTTTACAGGAATGAGTCTTTCCATAAAATTCAGTTAAGGGTTTTTTTTTTGTTTTTTGAAGACAATTACCAAGTTTGATTCTGCATGTCAGCAAAGACCGATTTGTGTCTGTGCTATGCTGTTATTTCTAAGGAAACATTTTACGTAGTCCGACAATATGGTAGAAAGTATCTTTTGGAGTTTCAGATTTGAATTTTTCCTCCACCAGTATATTAAGTATGAGACCGTGAAACCCTTAAGGGAGTCAATTTTGACTCCTGCCCTTCCAAATAATAATAAAAAATCTTATTGATTCTGTTAACTTGTTTAGAAGAAAACTCGGCTTCATAAATCACTCTAAATCTATAAGTGCTAGAGTAGCAGCAGTGGGAACACATTTTAAATTATTTTTACTTGGGTGTCATTTCATTCCATTGTGCGTAATTAATAAAGAAGCTTGTCAAGATCTTTGTTTCAGATTGGCTGTTTTAATATGTAGAGTTCTAGGCTTTCAGTAGTTATTTTAAGTGTAAGATTTACCCTTATTATTTAAAGAAATAAAATGTCTACCCTAATAAGAGTAATGTTGGCATTAGAGCATGATGATTTAAAAGTGAAATAAGCCTTAAAAGTAAAATAAGTACAGTGCACATCCATTACATTCTATGCCCTAACAGTCATAGTTTGCTTTTTAAGGGTGACACAGACCTATGATGCCGGGGCCTGTGTCTACTTCTACTTTGCCTTCAACTACCGAGGAATTGCTGATCCAATCCATGTTTATGAACAAATTGAGGTGAGGTGAAATTTAATTTTTTGGTGGTCATTCAATTGGATAATATTTTGTTAACCTAAGTTGTATTGTAACACATATCTTCACTCTTATGTTAGTTTTAAAACTAATAAAAAGTTTCTGTTTACTTTCCTATAAGGATTATTTAAGATTCTTTTCTTTTTAGAATGCAGCACGTGAAGAAATTCTTGCTAATGGAGGAAGCCTTTCTCATCATCATGGAGGTAAATATGACATTTTTTTTTATATTTGTAGCATTCTTTTGATTTTTTTTGTTCTGTGTCTTTATTACATTGCACGTAATAAACCTGATGACAAAAAATATACTCAGAATTGGAAACTCGAGGGAAAGAAACATCCTTGAGGTTTTAAAGCTGACCAGGTACGGTTTTTCCAGTTCAACTCATTATTAATAGATTTGGCATGCCAAATTTACAGTAGTAAGAATAATACAGTTATACTGCTTTGGGCCTGAGGTCTTTTTCCCTTCTTTGCCCATCAGTCTGCTGATAGCAGATACAGTATTAGCCAAATTGTTTTCCTCCAGTTTGAGTTTCTCTGTTTAGTTTAAACTAAGTGCAGTCCCACTAAATAAAAATTTCAGTTTTGAGAGTACTTTGTGCATGATTTCTGTTTCTTGGGACACAACAGAAGAAAGTACATTTTTTTTTTCTCCTTTTCCGTATTCATGGGATCCTCTCAGCTTCTGTACCATTAGCGTCTAGTTAATAGCATAAAAATATAAGAAGTTTCCTAAATGAGAGAATACTTCAGTCTATCAAACTCATTTTGGCTAGATGATAATTAAGTTCCCCTCATACTTACAGAAGTATTTAAAGTTTCACCTTGACTTATATGACTCAAATGATTGTTTCCTATTCCCATGAGTGTTTTTGTAAAAAAAAGTGCCTCCTGGCTTCAGTCTTAAATGCACTTCCCCTAATTTCCAGCAGTGTCCCCTGGTACTTGGTTAACTATACAATTGAAAAAATTCTAATGGAACAATTTATGTCTTTGCTTTTGCAAATTTAGAAGATCTTGCTTAGGTCCCTCATCAACCTTCTCTGCTCAGTACTAAAGGCATTTCTTTCTTTTGGCCTGTCAGTGCAGGATATAAATCTTTACTTCTGGTATGCACTTGGTTTTTCTTCTTTGTACCGCTCCTAGTGCTATTATATCTTTTTTTCAAGCAAGGTGTCCAGAATTGCACACAGTTTTTGTTATATAACCAAACATTTTATTTTCCTTTTTAATTGCTTCAGTACATTGTTTAAATTTGGTATCAAGGTAGAAACTCTAAATCATTTGTACAGGTTGCTTCCTGTTGGCATTTCATCACTTCTCTTTTCTACTTGATAATAAAATTACTTTTGATTGTGTGTATTACTTTGAACGTTACTGCATCAAACTGTATTTTGAAAGTTTTGGAGATTGTACAGGTATTTTTTGCATTATTTTGGCTGCTTCCTCGGTATTTGCTATCCTTCCAGTTTTAGTGTCATCTTCAAATTACATAATATCACTAACTAAACCAAAATAAAGGTCTATAATTTAAAATAAAAAGTAACAATCTGAGGGCAGATTAATGAGGGAGTCAACTGCTAACTTTGTCCCATTTAGAACATTATCCTTTTATCTGTAATGTTTGTCCCATTTTGTAAGTTACCTCTGATGCTAAGTGGCTTTTGATCTCAACATGATTTTTTTGTGCAGAACTGTATCGAAGGCTTTTTGAAACTCCAGCGTACTTTTCTTTTTGTCTGCTACTTCACTTTCCTTTTCAAACAGTCAAGCTGATTATTTTGGCCAAATCTTCCTCTATAAACCTTTGCTGTTGACTGTTTATTTAGTTTCATTTATTCAAGATGTGTTCACTGAGCCTGTAGCTCTTCAGTGTTTACTTCTTTTTCAAAATTTGGTGAGGTTTGGCAGAAAAGAAATTCTATTATTAATTGTCTGCTAACCTTCTAATTTTAAATGTAGCTCAGTAAGTAAGTAAATGTTCCCAGATGGTTTGGATGTCTGTAGTTAATACATTATAGCATGTTCTTAATTCTTTTAAGTTGCTCATTTCACTACATGAAAATCTTTGATATTTTTTTCTCCTGACTTTGTTGGAGCAAACAGGTGTATAATAATATTACTATTACTTTGTTGTCAGTTTCATTACAAAAAGTAGTCTTCATCCTCAGAATATGATAAAACACCTTCATTTGTCATCTCCTGACCTGGGAGACTAGTAACTTCAACTCCTTCATCCATCTGGATACTTCAGCTCCTTACCATGGTAAGGAGAATGAGCACCCAGGAACTCAGTACAGTGGCATCTTCTAAGTTGATTGTTCCTTCAGTTTACTCATTGCTTTTCAGTCTCTACCCAAATTGTTTTGAGCATGATGAGAACATAACTGAATAATAAATTAAAAACTTTTCCCATGATTTTGCTCCCACTTCACCAGCAATGTTTTGTAGGATGTTTGCCTTACCAAAAAGTCTTCACATCCCCAGAGAGCCCCTCTCCCTCGTCTTGCCAGGAAAGACTAGTCTGACCAACTTAGTTGTTTGCACTTGTGAGCACAATGAAAATAAAATGAGGAATAATTTAGCATCAGAATGATTTGGTTTTAGAGATAATTGAATGTATTGATAAATCTGCCTAAGAGAGATATGTATTTACTTGAAAAATTAAAAGTAGTGCAAAATTAAACACTGATTATTTATATTATAGGGATTTTTTTTTTAAATCTGACAGAAACCAGTATCAAGTTGAAACACCACCAAAGTGGACTTATTATTATTATAAAGTTTATTTTATGTGATGTAGACATAAATTGATGCATAAATCTGTAGTGCATAGGTGGTTATTGGGTACCACCTTCAAGCTCTCCTTTGATGGAGTTCATATTGAGAGCATTTAGACTGTAAAAACATTGCATTGAAAACAACTCAATAAATATCAGTCCTTAGGTTAAAATAAGAAGTAGATATAAAAAAAATGCACTGTAGTGCCTATATAAAAATATTGCATACTCTTTTGGAATTTTAATTTGTATGTTTTAGCTCAGCAGTTTTAAACGAAGGAACTATGCATTTATTTATCCTTTGTTTACATCTTGTAAATCTTTATTGCATATTAATATTTAACATTCATCCATCCATTATCCAACCCGCTATATCCTAACTACAAGGTCACGGGGGTCTGCTGGCGCTAATCCCAGCCAACACAGAGCACAAGGCAGGAAACAAACCCCGGGCAGGGTGCACACACTAGGGACAATTTAGAATCTCCAATGCACCTAACCTGCATGTCTTTGTACTGTGGGAGGAAACCGGAGTACCCGGAGGAAACCCACGCAGACACGGGGAGAACCCAGGAAGCGAACCCGGGTCTCCTAACTGCAAGGCAGCAGCGCTACCCACTGCGTAATATTTAAGATTGTAACATTATACTTACAAGTGAAAGTAACATCAAACATTACAAAACAGGAAAAACAAGTATCTTAATTCCTTAGTAATAATAATTATCTAGATTAGTGGTTCCCAACTTTTTTTTGGCCATACGCCACCTAGGCCTCTCTAAAATCATGGTGTCCCCCACTGTAACATATAGCTTATTCTTATTATTACCTATTCAAAAAGTAAACTCCCACTCACGTGGAGGAAGCCCATAATGTCATTAATTTGGACTAAACAAGCATCCAAAGAACATGGAAACAAAAGAGGGAAAGGATAGTTGAAGTACTGATAAAGAAATCACTTAGAAATTGTTAAAAAAAAAATATAAAATATGAAGTAATATGAAAATACAGCAAATATAGTTTTCAAACATATAATAAGAGGTGTGATATTTAGAAATATAAAATAATTTTAATAACAGCTTTTTCTGTAATATTTTGATCATTTTATATTTTTGTTATATTGCAAAATTTTATCATTGTTACAATTCATATTATTTTAATGATAAAAACAATTTCTAAGTAGATAAACCCAAGCCGGTTGTAAAATCATGAATTAAATATATAAATGTCTCTTTAAAAAATAAAAAAATATATATATTTATTTTTTTCTATCTTTTTAACAGTTAATTTCTGTTTTTTCATTTTATAAATTGTTTAACGTACCTAAATTCTCAAATTACCCCCCTAAAAAATCAAGTTGCCCCACGTTGGGAATCACCGGTCTATGCATAACTAATGTTATTTTTCATCACAGACCAAGGTTAGGTGTATATCTCAAGATAAAGAGTCATCTTTTGGCAACAAGGAAATCTTAAAGATCATGATAACACTCAACATAATCCAGACTTTTTTGAAAAAAATGAAAAGCACATGACTCCACTAGGATCTGGCCTACATGAGCTCCTCCCTACAGTATCCCAAAGTCTCCTAAATTCTGGGCTCAATGAGAAAACACCATTCTGAAGAAATTTTTTTGGGAACATATACATATATATATATTCTTGATAGAAAAATGTTGTTTGTTTAAAAAAAATGTAGCTTGTAGCTTGTCTCTGAGTGAATAATAACACTACTATGAAGTTTTATGAAAGCAGCATTCTGCTTAGGGTGTGTTACTTTTCACCAGTAACTGGGGCACTTTAAATAAACCTGCCCTCTGCCATAAAACTGAAATAATGAAGGAAGTTTACATTTCAACTTGATAACAACTAAGCAAACAACCTAATCTATATACAAAAAGGCAGATATCCTTGAATTACCTAGGCAAAGTTCTTTTCCAAATCCAAATGTCAGTGTTTTTCATTTTTTGTTGTATTACATTTTGGCTGAACGTGAAGAGTTTTAAATGTAGGAATAAGCAAATATTATCAAGTCAAGGTTTACTACACTAATGTAGGCTGTTCCTACAACATACTAACTTAGTGCTATTAAAGATATGCATGTCTTTCCTCTAGGTACATGTCTGTTTGAAAATTGTGTGGGCACTGTTTTGCAATAGTTAAGGCAGTTTCCACCCAGTGCCAGAGTCCAGGGTTTCAGATAATCACCTTAGCTTGTCTACATGGGTGTTTCTCTCACATCACAAAGACATGTAGCTAAGATTAACTGGTGACCCTAAACTGGACTAGTGTGGAATGAAGTATCTGGTTCTGAATTGGATCCTCATTATAGATTGGTTTCCTGCCTTACACGCAATGCTGCTGGGATAGACACAGGCCTACCACAACCCTTAACAGGATAAATGTGTTAGAAAATGAATGGTGACGTTTGAAAATGTGGGAATTGTTTTTGTGTATTGCAGTGTATAAATACAAGTAAAAAACTGGTTTCCTGTGTCTGGAATTCAGTCCCATAGGCCAAGAATGTGAACATTTTAAAAGTTTGTCTAGACTTTGTAAAGGTGTTGTTTAGGGGCATTCTGAAAATGTTCTCCAGCCCTCCTCTAATCACCCTTCTCCTTTGCTTTCTGTGTAAAACCTGCTTCTGCACAGATGGAAGCATTATTCAAAAGTATCATTGGAGCAGCTAAGACTTTTGTTGATGAGTGCGACTTTTTTGCTCCTGTAGCAGCTGTTCACAAGACACAAAGTAAGAAAATACTACCCACGCTTGAGTGTAGCTTATTGGACCAGCTTTAAAATTGTTTTTACTATAAACAACAAATATGGTTTCCTTACTAGAAAGTGAAAGAAAATACCGTTAAATTATAATGAACAGTATTTTTTGCTGAAGTTTCCATTTATGTATAGGATATGCTGGAGTTCTCTAATCTTTATTATCCATTTTAATGTAACACTCTTTTACTTTGTCTTTGTAATAGAAACAAGTTCTGTATTTCCAGCACTAGTTTGATGACACACTAAGTAGCATGCTGTACATCACCTTTTTATACTAGTTTCTGTATGCCATCATGTATACAGTTAGTTTAGTTGGTTCAGATAACTTAATCTGGCTGTGCTTCAATTGTTAAAATTAAAAAACTAACTATTTTAATGAGTATTTATCTTATTAGTCTCCTTGGATAAAGTTGCAGCCATGTATAATATTATGGTGAGTAAATTGCAGCTTCAGTTTCTTAAAATGAACACTGATTAAGCCATTCATGTTCAACTAAAAATAAAAAAGTCATTAAAAGATAATTTTGTACAGCATGCTTTTTAAATTAATTGAGATATGATAATAGAGCAATGCAGTACGTTCACATATAATGTGTGAAGTACCTATTGCAAAAGCCTATGTCTGCCTGTCCACATGAAACAACTCAGCCCCTTATGGACCAATTTTGTTGAGAAGTGGTACACTTATTCTTTAAAGAAATGTATCAAAATGGTTCAATTTTCATTCATATATCTCGAACAAATCGCGCTGTTTACAGTTTTATCATTTGTAAATTTCCTATTAAAAATCATTGGAATCCTAAAATGGATAAAATGCTCTGTGCGATTTCAACTAGAAATTTAGTTTACTTTTTTGATTTGACCTTGTGAGTGGTTGCCTGAATTTGTATATTTTCTTCTTTTACTTGTCTGACACTGCTTAGATGATGAGCAGAACATGCTCAGCTTACACGCCAGTGCCTTTCTCCTTTTATTTTTGGTAAGTTAATCAGTGGAGTGCAAAAAAAGCCACTTCTCTGGAAATAAATGGAAGGATAAAACAATTACTGTATGTAAGCATATTTAAGACGAAAGCAATTATGTAAGCATATTTAAGACTGAATTGTTTGAACAGTATTATCTGCAGATTATTTTAAATAACTGACATTATCAGTTTGCAGCTAAATGGTGTTTAAATTAATTAATAACTTGGGAAAAATGCATTTGCCCTACTGATGTAAACATAGGATGGGTTTAAAAATGGACAGTACCATCTGGAGGTCGCAGACCTCGGTGGCTTAAGCCCTGGTCTCTGACTCCCAGCCCCTTGATCTTTCAGCCCCAATCACGGCAAGCCCACTGATCTTCTAACCCATTTTGTATCATTTTCATTCCTGTTACACATTAAATCAGTTCCTGTCCAAGTTTTTACTTTATATATATATATATATATATATATATAATATATTTATTTATTTATATTTATATTTTTATATTTATATATATATATATATATATTTATTTATTTATTTATATTTATATATATATATATATATTTTTTATTTATTTATTTAAGTAATATTAATAATTACATTATTTTAACTAAGATTAATAGTTAATTGCTAATTATTGGATTTTACTCGATTTGTATATATTCAAAAATGTTATGTTTAAGACAACTGAACAACAATTAGTCACAGACCCTACACCACTAACACACATCAATTGATGACATTTTCACATCACTTGAATTGGACACTGTACTTTATAAAAGATACTGAGCTATCACAAGCTAGTTTGTGCTCAGTTTTGAATTCCTTTGCAATGTACTATTAAAAAGCACATATTATTTAATGTAGTCTACTAACACATGTAATTGAATTCTTTCATTGTTGTTACTTATGAATGTTCACCGTTACAAAAATATGTAATAAAAATGTAAATAAAGTCTCGGATGAAATACAGTAAATATAAGTTGTAAAATGCTGAATCTTTCATATCAATTAACTTAGTCGCTAAATGCACTTTGAATGTGTTATGCCATGCACACATTGTCTAACTTGTTCTATATTGAATGCTTCCAAAGTGCTTTACTATTCACTCTTAATAAATGCTCTATATTTGTCATTGAAAATGTAAATTAGTTGCTTGGATAGGGACATGAAGATTCATTTCAATTGAAAAGTAGATCTTGCTTCCATTGTTTCAACTTACAGGATCTTATCCCAGAAGGTTGCCTGCAACAAGTCTCAATTGTCACACATATGAGCTTTTTAAATTTTATTTCAATTCAGTTGAGCTGAATTTAATAAACATTTATTAAATTTATTTTTGTATGGCACACTCACTGAGTACAGGCTCTGAGCACTTGCAAAAAATCACAGTAGTAATGGATTAACCATGCAATGTTTACATACATAAACACACAAACTATAATAAACACATGGTAAAACAGAATTAATCTTTCTTATTACATAAGAACCAAGCCCCACTGAACTATAATGTGATCTACAGCCAATAAGAAATGTTTATTTAAAAAAAAAAAAAAAATCAGTATTTTTACAATATGTCCAAACACACTTTCTTTAGAAAAGCAGCGTTTCTGGCCATGACAAAGAACCTGATACTGTTAATGTTTCAAAGTGAAGCTACTAATCACAGCTTTTTATCCTATATTCTTCTCTGGTATCTTACGTAATGACACTCATGCCTTACGGGAGTGTTTAAGTGTACTTTATAGTGTATTTAAATGTTAGGTCAGTAGGGAATTTAACATCCTGCATTTCTTGCTAATGCTTTTTCTTGTTTTGAGTACATCTTTTATTCTAGACATTTACATACTTTAAAGTATACATCTGATATCCTTTTTTTCTTTATGTTAAAATTTGTTATTGTTAAGAGTTATTGAAAAAGCACATAATGCACTTGGACTCAGTCTATTTGAAAGACAAGAAACAAATACTTTCTAATGCAGAGCCCTGACTAACACTTGTTAGTTTTTCTGAAATTTTGTCTAAGTTACAGTATGTGCTAGAGTAAGAGAAAGAAATCACATACACTCTATAGAATACTTACTTAATCATGGAAATGTTTTTTGCTGTTCTGCTTTAAAGCTATATGTGTATTTACCTAATTCCATAATTCATTGACAAAAATGATTTTTAAATGTAGGGAACCACCAGGTGAATCTGGCTCAGAGTTCCTCCAAGAATATAGAAGTATTAAAATGCTGTATAACTAGTCAATATCACATTATTTGTTTGCAATAAAATATGCATGTGGTTTATATTAGTATATTCCTTGAACCTTGAAAGTTATTTAAGCAATTTTTAGACAAAAAAGTTTATTTATATGTGAAAGTTTGTGGAGGATCTTGAAAAGTAGCAAGCAGAAGTATAGTTTGTTCTCAAATTTTGGAGAATTTGTTTTTCTTCATCTGATCATTGATAGACATTTGCATGTCAGGCTGAGAGTTTATTTGCATTATTTATGAAACATTAGATGAATGGAGATTAATAAGCTACATTGGAGGTAACTGCCTGTTAATGTCAGTAGTGGAGTACTGTAGTGTATTAATACCTTGAACTCTGTATTGATATTGATTCAATTTTCATCTCAGACTTAAATATAGTTGTGAGGCAGAAGACATTAAAACAAATTCTGAGGGTAGCACAGTTGCAGTATCCTGGTGCAGAATTCAAACAACAACAACAACAACAACAACATTTATTTATATAGCACATTTTCATACAAACAAATGTAGCTCAAAGTGCTTTACATAATGAAGAATAGAAAAATAAGAGACACATTAACAAAATAATTAATGTTGACTTATTTTATTTTCTTAATGTGTCTCTTATTT
>JANRMT010062814.1:11294907-11325951 GCA_026402145.1 Polypterus bichir lapradei | reverse complement strand
GTTGGTGTAGTTAAAACTGAAGTGAAAGCCCATCTGTCAACAGTGAGTAAATAATATGACAAGCTACCTGTGGCATATTTGATCCAAAATTGCAAATCAGATGTTTCCCAGAAAAAAAAAAAAAACTAATAATAATTATAAATACAATAATAATAATAAACATAATGTGTATACCAAGTTTGCTGTGAAAGTAGATGGTGTGCAACACAGCCTTCCTTTGGGAACGCATACAGCCTAATGAGTTTGATAGTCTGGTGGGCTCCATAAATCATATGACGGGAAACATTTCTCATTTTTGAATAAAAGCATTTATCACGCAGTGTTTATTCACTCACACTTAGAAGATTGATTGGCTCCCAGGCTCTTGCTGAACACTCAAGCATTTTCCTTTTTTTTTCTCTCTCTCTTTCCAGTCGGCAAGTTGCGGAAACGCTGGCTACAAGAGGCAATATCAGACGTCGGCATTGGCATGCTGAAGTCAGTCAAGCAATATGTGGACCCTAACAATATTTTTGGAAACAGAAACCTCCTATAGAGTAGAGATTTTATGTAATTCTTTTCTCCCCTTCATGCATCCAAAGCCCATATTAGTATAAATACCATTACAAGCAGAGATATCTTCCCTGTCATAAAATAAAAGGGTTTGTTATAAGGGTACCATCCTCTATAAGGACTAGTTTAAAAAAAACAGACCTACTTTATATCAATATTTGTGAGAAAACCTGTATTTTCAGTCTTGTTTCTGTTTCTCTCTGTAGCATTTGTGAATGTCAGTAATTGCGCCAATGCTGTGCTCTTTCTTAGTTACTTCTGAATGAGACAAACCACCTTATTAATCATCCCCGTATTGAAAAAATGAAAGACTTTTACAAAAACTGTTTTTTACCTGGGTTTCAGTTTCAAGCACTTGAAATTAATGTGTGACTTTTTTTTTTGCTAAGAACATATTTTATCCCTGTTTTTTCTTCATTTACACTTCTTTGTGCCTCATCATTTGTTATTATATTCTTTCCCTAATCCTAATTTTATTTAAAATCTCTCTGCTGATATCTGTTAAGGGTGCCAGTGCCTTCAGACTATAAGCCCTTTGCCATATTGATAATACAAGCTCTGGCGTACTACTACAGAAATTTTATTGGTGTATCTTTGTTCTTAACTAGTACTGTGGATGTACTGATGCAGCTGGGATAACTCAAAGCCTTAAGTTACTCAAAACAAAGTGTTTTGACAATTAAAGTTTAATTTATTGTGCTCTGTGCCATTTAGATTAAACATCTAACATTCTTATAGAGGAAGAGAAAACCAAATACAACAATATTGAAAATTACTTATGTGACATAAGACAAGGGTCCTAATGTAATCTTTTAATGCAAAAACATCTGTTTATAAAGCAAAACAAGATTAAACCACATATTACCTCTTTTGAAATTAATTCATTTTACTCATTAACAGAAATAACCATGCTACTATTAACATGCAAAATTTTTATTTGCCCTTCTTTGATTCATATTCCAGTCAGGCAATTGTCATTCAGAATGTTTCTCCCTAGAGAAAATGGGGAGTCTTGCAATGTAGATTAATTGAAAATCTTGATACATTTAAAATATGATCAGCTTTTGGAGAACAGCCCTACAAATTCAAGCCTGAAAATCACATTGTTGGGCACATACAAATATTTGGATTTCTCTCTTTAATTAAATATTACATTAAAAAACATGTTTGCAAATGACTGTGTTCTGTTCCAAGAAACTTGATGCACATGTTGACCAAAAAAAAAAGAAATGGCTGCAGCTTTTCATATGCAATGTGTTGAGGTTGCATATAAGTTTTTTTAATTCAGTGAAATGACTGAATTTACAAGGAGAACAAATCGCTAAATGAAAATGGATGACCCGAGCTGCTTTGATATTTCTGACTGTTACTATATATTTTATATTTGTTTTGATCCAACATTCAAAGGTCACAAATTTACTAAAGTTCGGTATGTTTTTAGTATGCAATTAATTTATTGTTTCAAAATTATCTTTACTAGCAATTGGAGGTTTCTACTACAGTTTCAGTGTTATGAATGATGCATTATTCAGAGAGTTCAACTTTTTTTTTTTTTTTTATTTTATATAGCAATCAATCCAATACATTTCTGTTTAGCCCAAATGCATGCAGTCAGACTCTTGTTGCCATTGTACACTGGATCGATCTGTTATACCAGATGCTTCATCATGTAAAATGACAGAATGAAAGAGGAATTAACTATGATGTGGTGTATCATTTACACAATTAATAAATTTACTACTTTTTCTGCATTTACATTTGGTAGCCTCCTCTGTTTAATTTTCAGTTTATATAAAATGTTCATATTTATTAGAGACGTAAAAGAAAGCAAAAAATATTCATACTAATTTATTTTAATTTAGGCTGTCTTATTCTCTTTAATAGACAGATGTGTTTAGATTTAGAGCTGCATTTATGGGACATCTGAGAAAATTCTAATTGCCAGGTAAGTACTGTGAGACCTTGTTAAAGAAAATAGCATCTATCTATGATTCCATTCTTCTAACCATCCTTCATTCCTTCCGTCCTTACTTCATGTATTGTATATACAATGGTTTCACAAAAAAGAAATCCTAAGTGGAGATTTATTTTCATACAGGACAGCCAAGAAAATATTCAGCAGTTAAGGCAAAAATGCTGATTTTAGAGAAACCCTGTAATACTAAGAAAAAGAATCTCTGGTCCGCCACAAATGTCAGTCATGACATCCTAGGGTTTCAACTTCTGTCAAATAAAAAAACAATAAGGAGGAATATGGAATCAACTTTGACATTCCTGAACTATGAAAATAGTCTGTTTTTATCAACTGTGTGCTATTTAAAGTTTGTTCATTTATACCTGTGTTTGAGGTACAGTACTGTATTTTTTCTTAACATTTTTGTCTTGCCATCTTAGGCCACAGTCAACATTTAGTTATTGGAACCGTTTTGGTGAAAACAGGACATTCAGCCAAACAGGCTTTTTATTCCTGTTCACCTAGATTGTCTAAGAAGTAACATCAAATCAAGGTTTAAAGGTCCCTAAAGTCCTACTCACTGCCACACTTCTTTGGTTACTTGAAGAAAAACCTTCTAACATTTGTGCGAGATATCCCTTTAACAATTTTCGCAGCCATGTCTCTGTGTTCTTATTGAAAAATGTATTTTATAGTAACACCTTGGATCCACTATACTAATTCCCTCCCTAACGTTAACACTTCAGTCATGTTACTTCATAATTTCAGTTTTCTTAGGCTGACACATTTTGAGTCTCTCCTCATAGCTCATACCCCTCAGTCCCTGAATCACCCTAGTCACTCTTTGGACTTTCACTAGAGCTGCTATGTACTTTTTGTAATATGGAGACCAAAACTATATATATTACTCCAGGTGAGGCCTTTTCAGTGTTTCGTTTATTTCTCATTGAGGCATGTAACCATATCCTATCCTATTTTCTTATATCATACTTTTTACCTTTGTTGGTAATATAGGTTTCCTCCCACAGTCGAAAGACATGCAGGTTAGGTGCATTAGCGATTCTAAATTGTTCCTAGTGTGTGTGTGCGTGCCCTGCTGTGGGCTGGCGCCCTGCCCGGGATTTGTTTCCTGCCTTGCACCCTGTGTTGTCTAGGATTGGCTCCGGCAGACTCCCATGACCCTGTAGTTAGGATATAGCGGGTTGGATAAAGGATGGATGGATGGATGGTAACATAGCTCTACATTGTCTTACCTTTAAGGATTCAGCAGTGTGACTCACATTTATATAATTTATTCATTATCCACTAAGCCAATCATTTCCTGAACCCTGATATTTTATTACATGGTTTTGGAATGGCTGAGCCTTTCCCAGCAGCAGTGGATTGGCTCACTCCACTTCCAGGTGGGGACAATATGGAGTCACTAATCAATATAACATAGAAATTTATGTGTAATATAGAGTGTTTTGCAAAAATACTTACGACCTTAGATATGTCTAGATTTTGGCAGAATTAAAATTAATACCAAGACTCATGCACGACTTTATACTTGATGTTAAATGAAGCATGAGCAATATTGGAAGAAAACGATACTTGACATTTCTCATCTATCCAAAACTAAAAGCAGTTTAAGCCCAGTTCTCACCACATCTTGCTCTGATTTCTCATGTATCATCTAGCAGAATTCGGTGTTGGACGGGAGGTTTCTAGTAGAGTACATGTCATACCTGTCATGATCTTAATTACAACTTCCTTTAAAACCAAATGTTGGTTGTGTCATGCTCAGGGATGCTTTCAATCAGAAAGTATGAAGAAAAGTGTCACAATTTGAAAATAAAGTTAATGGTACAAAGCACAGGCTTATAGTCTCACATGTCCTGCTTCAGTCCACTGATGATAATGAAGGTGTGGTTAAAATGTAACTTTTTATGGGACAGCAATCCAAAGCACAGGAGCAAGCCTCAAGGTTCAGAAATCAAAGTGTACAAATTATCGAGTAGTCCAGTAGTCCCAGACTGCAGCAGCACTGTGCAAGCAACTTGAGATTGTTTTGGTAAATCTGTCAAGAAGACTGAGTGAAAATTGCCTGTTTCTACAGAAAAGGGTGCAGCGACCAAATACTAAAAATGAGGGGTTGTGCTTAAACTACATTGTTTTCATGTAATTTGCTGGCATTGAAATAATTTTACCTGTGAATGAAATAAATGTCACATTTAAGTGAAGGTAAGGTTTGGCGAGAAAATAATGTCATCCAGAAAACCAGCATGGGAGAGCATTATCACTATACTCACAAATGCCACTAGATGGCCTCACTCTGTTGTCATTAAAAAGGATTTAAGAAGAATCTGTTCATGGTGACCTCAGAAATGTTGTACTGCCAGCACAGCCCACCATTATGAAAAACACATTTATCCGTCATTCAGACAACTCTGTTTGAGAATGGGAACCGCATAAGTCTTAACTGTAGACTTCAGCAAAACGTATGTGATTCACATGAAGGAAAGGTTCAGCTGGTTTTGATAAACTAATCTTCAGTCATCTGCTTTCTGTAATCGTGTCTTTTATAGCCACTATTCAGTATTATGATGTTATGTTAAGTGGACTATTGCTGTTGGGCTATGCATCATGTAGCCAAAAAATGTGAATCTTTCATTTTAACTCGACAACATTCAAAAATGTTTCACGAGAGAACAATTTTCCACAATATGGCATATTAATTGTATTCTGTCCCTAGCTTTTCTTTTTCTGGTAATTGTCTTTTGTTTCCTTTGGATATAACTAATGAGTCAGACCTTTTTTGGAGTTAGACCTTGGCACACTGTGACCCTAAATAAGGTAAGCTTGTTTGTTAATGTTAATTCAGTTATACCTGATGTTAGATGTACACTTGTGAGACAATACTTGACACTTTGTTTTATCAATCTTAACTTCCAGACTTTTCAGATATTCATGCCTGGTTTTGAACAAGTGATGTGAAAATCAGTCACAAATGTAAACCTTTCAGTTGTACAAAAATATGATTCATTGTTGAACTAAAGAGCAACTGGCTATGGTAAAGTCACTCACCAAAACCCCAAAGGCATGCTGGTTAAGTTGATTGTCAACTGTTTATTGTGCATTAAAAATGATCAGTAATTAGTACATCACTGTGACTTCTGCTTTAATTAGTTATGCAAATATACACAGTATGTTTTTTTTCCCTTTATTTCTATATGTTCACATACATTTATCTGGTATATACATACACACTCATAAATAATAATTGAATAAGCTGCCTGTTGTGTCTTTAATAAGTTATATTTCAGCACTGCATTTTTTCTGAAGTAATCAAGCTAGCCAGTCTTTGAATCATTTCTCCTAACCCTGGCACCGTAGCACAGCTGAAGAGCAAAGAAAGCTTGGCCACAGACGAGAAACACAAACTGTTCTTTGATGATGCTAATGTGGTACATTCATTTAACAGTTTATTTCAATAAATCTACAAAAAATAGTAAGTAGTTTTTTGTTGTTTGTTTTATGTGACGTCATTGTGTTTTGTACTCCAGTCCATTCCACTGGGGTTTTCTAGCCTTAGATATGTGATTAAAAAACTTATTTTTCAGAGTGTGCAATATGCCATGCAAGCTACAGACTGAAAACAGTCCTAGTATGACTCTGTGTGTGTGTGTGTGCGTTTGTGTGATTGATGATCATTCCACTGAGATTGTTGGTCCCTACCTTGAGCCTGATCCTTCCAGGATGTGCTCCAGTAAATTATCTTAGTTTAAATGGCAAAAAACTGTGTGTTTTGGACCCTCTGGTCTGTCTGCTCCTGCAAGTAACCTTGGCCCTCTGACAACCTACTGTAAAGCCTTCGCAACCCTTCGATTTTTGGTAATGCCCTCCCATTTTACAAACAAATGAACTCCATTGTTAAAGCCTTTTTCTGTCAGCACAGGGTGTTAGCTTAAGTAAAGCCTTTTCTTTCTCCAGATGATTTTCAAAAACTTAATTTGTGCTTTTTTCTCTTCTTGAAGTTAATCAGTCACTCCTTGTTGGTGTGAATATGCGGGTCCTGCTCCGTGCTTCCTCTTCCTTTTCCTTTTGGGAGCCTCTTGAACCCAACACTGTCGATAACGTAACCGAAAGAGCTGACAAATGTGGACAAATCATGCTAAACAATGTGATGGTGCAAACTGTAAAAGTGCTTTTATTAAACAATAAAAATAAAACAGTTTTGTGTCCAAAAGTGCCAATCTCCAAGTTCATAAATAACTCATAAAAACAATGAAAAATCCAAATGTTACAAACCAGGCTAAAATGAGAATAAAAACTAGCAACAGCCATTGGGTCATATGACCCGAGCCCAACTCCTTCCAAGTCTTCCAGCTCAACCATTACTCATTCAGCTGGAGAGACTTAAGCAGCCGCGGTCCTCTCAATCCCGACCCCCATTTTGGCTGCCGCCGTCACCGTCTGCAAGACCTCTCGGGGTTGGTTGTCCTCTCGTCATCCTTCACACCCACACAGTCGTCCCTTGGATCCCTGGAGAGGATGCCCCCTCGATTGCACCCACTCCTCAGCACAATCAGTGGGTACGATCTGTCCCTAGAGAGCCAATCCCTCGCTCTGTCAGGGACCCCTGACTACGTTTCAGTCATGCACTATAGGAAACCGATGAAGCAATTGACAAAAATCGCACCCTCATGTGCAGGTGCGACTTGCCCTAATTACCTCACCAGCTCTCCGCAGCTGCACAAGTTCACCCACGGAGACCACCCCAGCCAATGGATTATTTAAAAACCTGGCCATTCTTTCGGAGCCACAAGCCCATTATATCACAGTCACTCTTCAACTACTCCAGAACACTGCAGCCAGGCTCCTAACAGGCGCATGAAAACAGAATCACATCACACCAATTTTAGCTTCTCAATACTGGCTTCCGGTTCTCTACAGGATTGAGTTTCAAATAGTAGTGTTTGTTTTTAAGCCTCTGCATAGGTTAGCCTCCTGTTATCTTACTGACCTCTTACACACTTACTCTGCAACATAATCATTTCGGTCCTGTGACCAGAAAGTTATCTAGAGGGGACGTGCCTTTGCAGTAGCTGCCTTTGTGCTTTGTAATAGTCTACCATTTTATATTAGGACAGCACCAACTTTGGTCACTTTTAAATCCAGTCTGAAAAGCTGTGTTTTGCCTTAGCTTTTTAGATTTGCATGAGAGAACTTTTTTTTAAATTTATGTATATATTTGTGTATATATTTACTGTATCTATGCATTTATTGGAGTATTTATGGAAACTGCACATCACTTTCCTTACCTGCTGTTGTTTTAAATCCATCCATCCATTATCCAACCCGCTATATCCTAACTACAGGGCCACAGGGGTCTGCTGGAGCCAATCCCAGCCAACACAAGGCACAAGGCAGGAAATAAACCCTGGGCAGGGTGCCAGCCCACTGCAGGGCACACGCACACACTAGGGACAATTTAGAATTGCCAATGCACCTAACCTGCATGTCTTTGGACTCTGGGAGGAAACCCACACAGACACGGGGAGAACATGCAAACTCCACACAGGAAGGACCCGGCCACCGTGCCACACCTTACTTTCTTCCTGTTAAAAAAAAAAAAAAAAAAAGTTAAAAACAGATGTGTAACAGTATAAGAAAATGAAAAACAAAAGGAAACCAATCAAAGTTCATGTGATTCAATGGATAATGATGTGTAACAATATAAGAAACTGAGAAACATAAAGAAACCAATCAAACAAAGTTCATGTAATTCGATAGATAATAAAAGCCCTGCTTTATAGGAGTTGTTTGTATTGCTTGTGTCAAAAAACTACTTGTTATATAAAATGTATTAGTTTTGTATATGGCTTTACTCATTTATGAATGGTTATTCATCAAATCATTATTTATATACTAGGGGGTTTCCCTCTGGTCGCTTTGCTCGCCAGCCACTTCGCGTCTCTGCAACTAGTGTTATGTAGAGGGGGGCTGAACGCCCCCCAAGGAGATGCGGGCGCTCCTCCGAAACCCCTTCTTAAACGGTGATACAGTGGTAAACAAATACAGTTTTTTTACCTCCTCTTTGCTCGATCAGCTGCTGGATTACTGCTGCTGCCGTGGTGCGTGGTCTGCATCTTGTGCGGCACTTGGAACATTTTAAAAGCCTATACTGCAGCTGTCCTGCTGCTTGTGTTTTACTTCCGACCCCAGGTGTGGTTAAATCTTTTGGCACAAAGTCCTGTCTCGCGAGACGTGATTTCTTCATATATTTTAGGTTATAATTTAAAAACGGAGTAAGAATCTGAAAATCTAACAACATAACATTAAAGTTCAACAAACACTGAAAAGAACTGGGGCCTCTTCTTTTTATTTACCACCTTCTCCTTGCCAATATCTTTCATAAATATAACATTAATTTTCACTGTTATGCTGATGATACCCAGCTCTACCTTGCTAGTAAACCCACCTCTTCTTTTCCACCATCTTCACTTATTGACTGTATTGTTGAAATCAAATCCTGGTTTTCTTCAAATTTTCTTAAATTAAACAGTGGCAAAACTGAGGTTCACCTCATTGGTACAAGATCATCATTATCCAAAGCCGATAATCTTTCACTTGCTGTTGATAACTCCTTTGTTTCCCCTTCACCTCAGCTCAAGAGTCTGGGTGACATCCTTGACAGTACTCTCTCTTTCCAATCTCACATTAATAACATCACCCGGTCTGCTTACTTACACCACGTAATATTAATCACATCTGCCCCTCCCTCACCCCCCCCCCACACCACTGCCATTCTTGTTCACAGTCTTGTTACTTCTCGTCTGAACTGTTGTAATTCACTCCTCTTTGGTCTCTATAATAAATCTCTTCATAAGCTTCAGCTAGTCCAGAATGTTGCAGCTCGTATCATTACTTGAACCTCATCTATGCACCATATTACTCCGGTCTTGCAGCAGCTTCATTGGCTCCTGATTAAGTTTCGAATTGATCTTAAAATTCTGCTGTTAATATTTAAAGCCATTCATAACCACGTCCCTCCATATCTGTCCAACCTTCTTCATGTTGCCATTCCCTCCTCTAACCTTAGATCCTCTTTCTCCATCCATCTGACTGTCCGCCTCTCCCGTCTAACCACCTTTGGGAGCGTAGCATTTAGCCGTTCTGGAACTCACTACCTACTGAGCTTAGAAATATCGAATCATTTTCAACCTTCAAATGTAAACTTAAAACACATCAAAATGTTTTTTTCTCTATGATTACAGTGGCTTTGTTTGGCTTTAATTTTTATATTTTCTGATGTTTTAAGTTGTTTATAATGTTTTTGTTTTTATTTATTTAATTTAGTTTGTTCGGTATCCTTGAATGTTTAGAAAGGTGCCTTGTATAAATAAAATGTATTGTTATTATTAAAAATGATACCAAATATATATATGTAGGTTTTAAGATAAGTCCTATTTAAAACGTGACAAACAAAAGTGACATTAAAAACGTCACCGTTGCACCTTTAGGTTTAGGATTTTATGTATACAGTATATAGAGTAGATGTGTGTGTGTGTGTATATAGCTTTAGCAATATTTCTCTTAAGGTAAATTGTGTTATTTTTCTAAAGTACTTTGAGCTACATTAAATTATTAAATTGCCATGTAAAGGAAATTATATTTGCTTATTGTTATTTTACCGTTTGCTTCTAATACATGCAGGAAACCACAGTCCAGGCAAAAAGAAAAGAAAAAAAATGTGCCTGTTTTTCCAAAGACACTTTGAAGAGGAGTTCAATAATCAATTGCAGTTATATTAAAGTAAGCTTTCATTTATAAATACCACAGGAGAAATTAACAGGATGTGTCTTTTTGTCAAGACTCAGCCTAATATTAAGCCTAATGTAAGATTAATTTGCCTTTTTTTGTTATGGTGTAGTAATATGTTAAAAAAAAAAAAAATAGGGGAAATTGAAACATTTGTATGCAGGGCATATGAAAAGTATAGAATATCTTTAAAAATTCAATTTTGCCCTAATATGTGCACAATCTAACAGCAATATTAAACTCACTAACCTACGTTTTACTGCTGTAATATGCTCCACTGTTCATAGGCTAAAGTTCTTAAATTTACCTATTTGAAGGAGTGATAGTATTTTTTTTTATTTTTAGTTTTCTTAATCTGAATGACAGAAATAGGGCAGAGCAAAATGATGCTAAGACTTTGAATTCCACACTGCTACATTATCACTGTGTTCCTTTCACACAACTTCTAGTTGACCCATAAATTCGTATCAGTGAAGATCTTAAGTGGACCGTAAATTCTCAGCTCGCCAGAGACTTGACTTCCTGAGAACTCTAAGGAAGAACAACTTTTCTACAAAGTTACTGGAGTCTTTCTATCACTGCTCAGTAGAAAGCAAACTGATATACTGTTTAACGGCCTGGTATGGAAAATGTACAGCAGCAGACAGAGCAGCTTTACAGAGTTATTAACATGGCTCAGAAGACCATTGGACTCACTCCGCCTTCCTTGGAGGATATCTATAGGTCTCGCTGCCTGAGCAGAGCCTGCAATGTTGTTGAGGATAGTTTTCATCCTTTCAGTCACTTATTTTTATTACTGCCACCTGGAAGATGCTACAGAGCCCTAAAGAATCTCACTTCCACATTAAGGAACAATTTTCATCCAACAGCCATAAAACGACTAAATTTCCATCCCCTATCCCTGATGTCATTACAATAATTTCATTTTATGTGCAATATTATCAATTTACTATTGTGTAATAACTGCATACACACCTTAGTACTTTAATTAAGTTTACTTGTTTTTTTTAAATGTTATTTATAACTAAAGTGTGTGTGCGAGTGGAAGTGAAGTGTATGATGTATAATATTTCTTTTAAGAGAGAGAATAAATTTCATTGTATGTTTACATGCAATGACATGAAGTTATTCATTCATTTATTCATTCATTTATTCATTCTGACTCCTCAAAAGTGGAGTTTTGACAGTAATGTGTTAGTGTAGGATCGGTACTAAAGTTTTGACTTCAATGTTGATACCAGCTTTCATACCATAGTACCAGTAGCAAAATGGTTCTGAGGCAAAAAAAAAAAAAAGAAACTTCTCCCTAAAACCCCCAACCCCATCCGTAGATCTGCTTCATTCCCCATCCCGCAAAATGTTCAGTTCACTGCTTGGAGTTTATTTAAAAATTCGAAGACCAGTCCCCCTTGGTAATTCAAGCTGGATGTGATACGGAAATTTCAATTTAACAACCGAAGAGCAAGGTGGGGGGCTCCCCCTTAGAGTGCCGATCACACTAATAAACTTGAGTGCAAGGTTCTTGTAAACCTACCATTTACTTTCAGTACAGAAATTAAAGAAATGCTGGTACTGTACTATTCTTTTTTTTTTTTTTTATAGCGTAATGCTATAAATACCTCGAAAGCTGCAATAACTGTGGAGGGCTTCACTGAGACTTAGTGGTATGCAATGCTACCTCATTGATTTCGTTTGAATGATTTTTGAATGTTCTCCCTGTGTTTTTGTAGATTCTTTTCTAGGTATTCTGATTTCCTCTTGCGTCCCTGAAGATTTGAGTGAAATTGCCCTTAACTGTAAGTGTCATTTGTGAATCTACAAGCAGTTATTATATTGCTACTTTTCACCCAAACAGTTATATGAAAGAAGTGAGCATTTCTGTATTCTTTAAACATTTTGAAGTGAAGGTGCACATTTTCACTGGGGGTTAGCAGTAAATTCTTTTTATGAAGCTTTGAACTTATCTGTGGAATGTTGCTGGGCCCTTGTTAGATGTTGTCTGACTGATATGCAACATAACTACTACTCCATAGCTCTTCTCCCAGCCAAATGAACCTTGTGTTTGAAAAAGGATGAAAACTTTTAAAGATTGTAACATTTTGTGATTCAAGAATCATTCACTGGTTTATGTTGGTTTTGTTCTTAATATCAATAAAAAATGAAATTTCAAGAAGGGTTTATAGTGTATAGTAGTTTAAAACAGAACATCACCCAGGTAAAATAAGGCATTCAACTCCCTGGCCTTTGTTAAATTATTTTCTTGTAGATTTGCTCTTTCTTCATTATATTAGGGTTCATCCTCGACTGATTTCTCATTCTTTCCAGTTGAGCAGAACAGTCTTGATGTTTCCTTTGATATCTCATTCAGACAGGCCACAGTCGGGTTACCTCCCTCATTTAAAAAAGGTCAATAACGTGACTTTTTCTTTAACTTGTCCTGAATTCCCTTTTCACTGTGTCTCATTTTTCACGTTTTTTTCCACTCTTTCACTTTTATGCATTGTCGCCCTCAAATCTGTGATTCACCGACAAAACAAAACAATCCCTCTTTCACAGCATTGTCTGTCTGTCTGTCACCTGACAAGCGGTTTGTCTGCACATCAAGCTGGGATAGAACAGCGTAATCTAGGAAGGTGGTCAAGTAAAAGCATTCCAGTCGTTATGCGGGTTTTCACAGAATAACTAAGGCTGTGAAAGTGGGTTGTACACAAAGTAGGACCCACCACAGGGAATTCCTACACAGTGACAACATGATATCCTAGAGGCACGTCCAAGAATGGAGTATAAGTGTCCATTTCCTTCTGCTACCCGCTGAGCTGAAACGCGGGTGATGAGTTGAAAATAAAGGATTCCTGACAGAGAGAGAAAAGCTGGCAAAATAATAAGAGAGGAAAAAAGGCAGTGTTTATTATTGGACTGTGTCGGACCCTCGGGTCACTTCATTGTGATTGATACTTGTTGTTTGTGTGTCTTTTTGGCATAATCATCAAGGAAGGGTAAACTATATTTTAAGTGCACCTTGTATACCAAACTGAATTCTGTTTTCCTTCTGTTTATTCAGGATCTGCATTGGACCACTTTTGGTTTCTTAATGGATTTGTTTTGTTTTTTTTTTTCTCTCTTTTTTATGTTCTGACGTTATTTACATTACTGCAATGAAAATCGTCAGAACTAATTAACAACTTTTACTTAGCACATTTGTTTACAGACAGGAAACACTAAGACATTGGGCTCCATCAAACTGAGCACGGGGGCCTTTCAGGGCTGTATGCTCAGTCCATTGCTCTTTACTCTGCTAACACACAACCATCCATCCATCCTCTTCCACTTATCCGAGATCAGGTCGCGGGGGCAGCAGCTTGAGCAGAGATACACAGACTTCCCTCTCCCCAGCCATTTCTTCTTGCTCTTCCGGGGGAATCCCGAGGCGTTCCCAGGCTAGCCGAGAGACATAGTCTGTATGGCCAAATCCAGCATAAATCAGTTCATTAAGTTTGATGATGATACAATGGTAGTAGGACTCATCAGTAATGAAGGCGAAACATCTTACAGAGCAGAGGTGGATCTGTCCCTTAATGTCAACAAGAAAATGAGTTGATTGTGGACATCAGAACAAGGCTGAACATCCCTCTCTGCATATCAGTAGCTTCCTTGTGGAGAGAATCAACTGCAGGAAATTTTTGGGTGTTTACATCACTGAGGATCTCTCCTGGGCTCTCAGTACCACACACCAGGCCCAGAAAGCTCAGCAGTGGTTGCACTTCTTTAGGAGGCTGAAGTGAGTGAGAGTCCCCCTTCCTTTCCTCACCACCTTTTACTGGGGCACCACTGAGAGTGTCCTGATGATCTGCATCACATCCTGGTATGAAAACTGCAGTGTGGCTGACAGGAGTAATCTGCAACATATGGTGAGAATGGCTGATAGGGTTATTGGGGTCTCTCTCCCCTCTTATTGAGGACATTTTTATGGTCAAAAATTCAAGAATAAAGCCCTCTGCATTGTGAGTGGCTCCTCACACCTCTCTCATGGACTGTTTGAATTCTTGCCATCTGGTAGGAGATATCACTCTGTACAATCAAGAACAGGCAGAATGTGCACAGGCAATAAGACTGCTAAACTCTCTGTAACATGCACATAACATGCTAATTTTTATACATCTACTGTAGTGTTTAATAGACTATTTTACGCTTTTAACTCCAATATTGGTTTAACGTAAATTTAGGACTGTTTTTTGTATTGTATTACTTTCTTGTAGTTTACTTTTTTTTGTTGTTTTCCCTTTGCCTTTTTGACTTTCTCACACACAATTTTGTCCCACTGTAGTTTAGATATGGCTGGAATGACAATAAACTGAACTTGACTTGACAGATGTGTAGCTTAAAATATTTTACAAAAACATTAGACACATTGAATTAAGACACACCTCCATTGGGAGACTATTAAAGCATTCTTAGTCAGGTATTGTTATATTTCAGCCAGGGTTCCAAATGTCTCTTTTGTGTGTATTTTGTTCATTATGTTAAAATTGTTGATTATTTAATTTCTTTATGTTTAAGCAATGTTTTGTTACTTACTGTATCTTGGGTTTTATGGTTGTTTGACCACCTACCAATCACTATCAAGGGACTTCCCTCAGCCCTGTAAAGGTAGTAGGAAAAAAAAAAAAAATCATGGTCCTCTGCGGTTCATTCTTCATGTGCTTGTGGTGGCGAGTTCCTCTAGTGATTATTGTTACTGTGCTTTTGTGAATTACTGTTTCTTTTTTTAATTTATTTATTTATTTTTGTTTATTATTATTTTAATTTAATATTTATTTTTTATTAACTTTTTTTTATAGCAGACAGAGTCACAGAGCAATGTACACCTTAAAGATCAATTAAAACATACAGTTACAAACAATAAAAAATAAAATCAAACTAACATTTCAATAAATGAGCATAAAATGGAAGGCTTACTTATATGCTAGCCTACAAAGGTGCCTTTTCAATTGTTTTTAAATGTATCAGCAGCCCATAAAGCACAAGGAAGGCTATTCCAGCATTTTGGTGCAAAGGACTGAAAAGATCGATACCCACAAGTCTTTAGCTGAGTACATGGAACAATAAGAAGGCCCTGGTTAAATTACCTAAGTGGGTGACTGGTAGTAAAATGTTGTAAAAAATCAGAAGTATATTGTGGTGTTTGACCATGTACAGCCCTATCAGTGATTACTAAAGTTTTATAAAGATTCTAAATTCCATTGGAAGCCAGTAAAACAAAGATAGAATCTGAGTAATGTGAAACCACTTCCTGGAGCGGGTTAACAATCTAGCAGCAACATACTGTCGAGTATAGATGCAGCAGTGATGTCTTGTTTAAACACGTAAATAAAGAATTACAATAGTCAGGGCTCGAAAAAATAAAAGCATGCATTAGTGTCGTTTTTTGAGCCTTTGATACTATTGTTCTTAGCTTTGATATAATCCTCAGATGATAAAAACAAGAATTGAGCTGGGAAAAAATTAACAGCTAGCCATTTATTAATTTCACTTGGACACTCGATCAGGGTAGATAACTTATGGAGTTGTTGTGGTTTAAAAGAGCATGAAAGCTGAAAATCATCAGTATAAATGTGATATATCTTTAAAAGAAATTAAAATTCAAGCTTAAAGAAGAATGTACAAGGAAAATAACCTTGGATCCTATGCTCTGTTTTGGCCTGCTCTTTGGATTTCACGTACTGGGACATAGTTCACTCTTACAATTGCCTTTTAAAGACATTGCCTTCTATGCCTTTTTTGCTCCTCAGAACTTATTTGTGTTCAACAGAGCTCTTGTGAAGAAAAATCTTTTTATCTATAAAGATTCTATGTGGTCCTTTTCATTACTGGCCAGGGTTTGATGCTCTTTCCCCCTCAACTGGGCATTTATTTTGCAACTTACTATACTTCAGAACTGTGTGTACCCACTAGAGGTTTCCTTTTAATTCTTTTGCACTGAACATGCATAACCTAATAGCAAGCAATCAGTATCTGTTTATTTCATAGCCTGGTTCCTATAAACATATGTTGGAATCTGTTTTTGGAATCTCTTGTACTAATTTTTATATTTTTTTTTGTTCATAAAATTTGTTTTTGCATTTCTTGAATATTATCATCATTCTGATTACACCATTTTGCATTCTAATTTTTTGGAGTGTTGCTGTCATTTTGGGACACACACCCTCTTTGCATGGCTGGCAGCCTGTTGTTTATGGCCAATACACCATTTGTAGGTTATGTGACATATTGTATCATCATGGCCCACCTACAAGTATATGATAGCAGTGCATAGCTTCTGGCATATGTGTATTTGATCTTTTTCTTAAAACTGTCATCCCTTTTATATTTAGTGTAAGGGCTCATTTATACTTCACGCTCAGAACGCGTACGCGCCCACATCATGGCTGCCACGTGTCCGCAGCGTTCATTTCATGCGTCCTCTGAGCAGGTCCTCAGAAATTAACGCGACGCGTGCGCGAGTTACAGTACCAGCAAAAAGTCAGGGGGCGCAGTGTGCTAAAAGTCGGAATGTGACGTCAGAGTCTCTGTTTACTATCTACATGTGACAGAAAGCCTCTATGCAGATCCTACAGGGATCGATGTGCGTGCTTTGCTGTTTGGTGAATGGTTTGATGTGGTGAAGCAAAATGCTGACATACAGATGTATTCGTGGTGATTTTATACTCAAGCGTCGCATATTCCCGATTGTAATGACACGATGCATTTTAAAAGTCTCACATAACATCTTTGTGCCGTCTTTTTTTTTTTTTTTTTTTTTTTTTTTGCAACTTAACAACAGCAACATAATGTATATCGCTGTATTTAAGCCACTGAGAAAAAAATAAAGGACACGGTGAAAACGTGTATTTTTTGATTAAAGTGGAAATTTCGGCTTTAATCTCAAATTGCCCACTTTAACCTCGTAGTTTACTTTATCATTAAAGCAGACGGTTGTAAACGTCATCCCAGTTTTTAATCGCTGCGAGCTTCTTGGACCTGACAGCTGCGGCAAGCAGCAATATATCACCACACAGAAAAATTAAATGTATGATATTTCAACTCTCTGCACATTTAGAATCTTTAGATTTGTACATGATACACACTTTAATGCATTTAATCATGAAAGTGATATGTTACACTTTACATATAATTTTGTTTAAATAATGAATACTGTTAATAATTACACACATGGGGGGAATAATTACACACATGGGGGTGACACGGCGGCGGAGCGATAGCACTGCTATCTCGCAGGGAGTTATGTTGCTGGTATATCCTGCTTGTATTCCACACTGTGCTCCGGTTTCCTTCCAGAGATATGCAGATTTGGGGATTTGGTGCCGCTAAAATGGCGCTAGTGTATGCGAGTGCTTGTATTCACCTTGCGATGAGCGGAGACCTTGTCCAGGGATTGTTTCTCAGTCGTGCCCAATGCTTGCTGGAATGGACACATCCCTGGATTTATGGATTTAATCAATAAACATCCTTTTCAGAGATATTGCGGTAAGGTGTTATCGGAATTTAATAGGTGTTTTAGGCAATTCACAACACAGAGAAGCCGAACATGTTCTCACCGTGATAATATCTCGCACTGCCACCTGGTGGATTCCTCCAGATTTACGTAAAGTACGCGCGCAAGTATAAACACTACAACGCTTGCGTAGCGGGAGTGTCCTCTGCAGCATGCGTCGCGTCGCGTGAAGTATAACTCCGGCCTTAGTGGTAGCTCCAGGATGCTTCTGGAGGGAGGCTTTGGTGTTAGAACCTCTTGCAAGTTTTCCTTTCCCAGGCCACTGACATCCCCCTCCCCCCCAACAAACATACCATCTAAGATGCTTGCTTCTGGACTTGAAGCTGGTAACAGTTGAATGGTTCTTTTCTTCACTAGCCCAAAGAACATGACATGCATTTCTTCCAAAGAAAAGCCCTGTAATATTGATTTGTCTGGCCACAGCCCACGTTTCCATTGTGTTGTGGTCCATCCCAGATGTCTCCAAGCCTAGATAAATCGATAACGCTGTTAACATATGGCTTCCTTTTTGCACAGTACAGTTGTAACTGGTATTTGTGTACGTGACTATGTCTTGTGTTACTGGACAAAGTTCAGCAAAGTCCTCCTGAACCCATCTGGTAATGTCACTCAATGATGAATGACAATGCTGTGCCATCTAGCTTAGGTTTATCACCCTTGCCCTTGTGGTGGGCAGCATTTGTTAGCTGGCATCCTACCCAGAATGGATGGGTCCCTTTTAGTCCATAAAGGAATCCAGACCCTCTTGGTGCCACAAAATAAGTTTAGCAACTGGACGAAAACCCAAAACTTGCCCAACGTAAAGACTTTCTATGAGTTTGCCTACCTCAGGTAATTCATTCACCCTCTTCCCATTAATTGGCTAAGGACAGACCCTTGGAAGACGAGTAGTCTGAGAATCTAAAGGGAAAGGTTGAATTATGGAGGTTTCCTCCCTGTTTTTAAAGCACTTAATTCAAAGTTGTTTTAACTGTCAAGAAGGAGAGACATTTCTGGAGGGGCTGCCCATTACGAAGGCGTGAGTCATTTCAGCCCCTAGCTTTTGTCTCAGCACCCGCAATTGTTTGGGAACAACATCTTGATAAATATGGCTTAACTGCTGTTTCTCCTTCGTGCTAGGGCTGTGGACCGTTCAACCAACAGCGTGACTGAACCCCTCACAGGACTGGTAGCTTCACCCTACTTGGTTCAGCTTGGGGAGGGGAATTATGATAGGCAACATGGGTTATCTGGCATCCCGGCCAGGGTGGATGGTTCCTTACCTGGACAAGAGGCCCTTTTAATGGAAGGATGTGGGAGGGCGGACATCCTGACCAGTTTGGTTAGCTGTACCTTGGAAAGCTGTTATAATGGATGGATGGTGGGGGAGACTGCTTCCCAGGGCCATGCATTTCCCCAGTATGGTGGGGACTGACATCCCTGTGACATGCACCCCATTTGGACAGTTGGGAGTTGTAGTTTTGTTGGATAGCCCTGTTGAGGTTGCTTGGCTGCCACTGTGGGGAACCATTGGCTGTAGAGTCTCCTTTCACAGGGAGAGTTCCTGGAAGGGATGCAACGTAATGGCACCAGAGGTACCCCCGGGTCTGCTATAAAAGAAGCGGCTCTGTTTCACTCAGCGTCAGGAGGAAGTGGACGAGGCTGCTTGGGAGTGCTGAGAAGAGACAAGGGAAAAAAGAATTGTGTTTGTTACTATTGAAAAGAAGCCCATTGTCAAGGTAACACTTGTAAGAAATGATTGATTTGAACCTGGGACTTGTGTGTGGTGAAGTTGTTCTTGGGAGTGCTGTAATGCCCCCTACAGGCATGACCTTTATGTGCCAGAATTTCTGCAGATTCCTTGAATCTTTTAGTTATGTAATGTTAAGGTTGAAATACCTTTCTGTTGTGGCTTTGAGAAATATTATTTTTAAACTTTTGAATGATTTTCTTACACATTTGTGGGAAAATGGTATTCCTCAGCCAACCTTTGTTTCTAAAAGACTAGGCCTTTTTCTGGATAAAGCCTTTATAGCAATGGAGATTTACAGTCACCTGTTGGATATCATCTGTTTGCCCTCACATCATTTTCTTTTTCTGTCTCTTTATTGCCCCTTCCCAGTTTTTTTTTTTTTTTTGGAATGTGATGCAGGCCCTCAATGGCGAGAATGGATGGATATTTACAAAAAAATAAAGTTGACCAGCCTAAACATTAAATATTATGTCTTTATACTGTTTATGATGGATTACAAGTTAAAATGAAAATTTTAAATCACTGCTTTCTCTTATTATGCATACACCAAAAAAAAGTCTGATTTATGCATACATTTCTACACAATTTATTGTTTAAAAACCACAGTCATCTTGTAAATGTGTGCATGTAAATGTGCCTTGAACCCTGTGCACTTGTCCCCCTGAAACAACCATACAATGAGTGGTGGCTCTGAGGCTAGGGATCTGCACTGGCAATCGGAAGGTTGCCGGTTCGAATCCCGTAAATGCCAATAAAGACTCTGCTCTGTTGGGCCCTTGAGCAAGGCCCTTAACCTGCAAGTAGTGAGAAAAGCGCTATATAAATGCAAAGAATTATTATTACAGCCAAAAGACAGATCCAGCTGACGCTGCCTGCATTTGAGGGGTCCTCTGGTGCATTCCATGCGGTACTGCTGTGCCTCTGCTCTGCAGTTTGCGGCTCAGGGATAGGTGTAAGGTGTCAGTGTCTTAGCGGGTAGCCACTATGACCTGGCACACCTAATGACATGATGGCTGTTACAGTAGTACAGGCCATATGAAATACTGAGGGTTCAGCCAGTCAGTTACCTTACCATCAGCAATGTCATCTGCCAATGCTGCTTTACCTGAAAATAAATGACCCAGGCCACCAAGCCACAATTTTTTGTCAGTCACATCTTGGCATCACAGATGACTTGTGCATTAATGGAATGTCACTGCTTACGGTTAACAAAAGTAGCTTTATTGTCATTAGGTGCACTTATTTCAATATGAGTGCCATCAAGTGCTCCGATTATGTTAAGAAAACCGGGCACAACTGTAAATTGCCTTTTAATGTTAGCATTTACAACCAAACCATATGGAAATTGACTGTAGCACCTTATCAGTCAGCTTAAGACTTCTGGAACAGCAGGCATGATAGACAGATAGATATGAACAGGACTATGTAATAGATGTGAAAGGCACTGTATGATTTATAGATATAACTTTATTTGTCCCCAGGGGGAAATCTGGCTTTTTACAGAAGCTTTTTAAACGAATAAATAATAAATAGGTAGATAAATAAGTACATAAATAAATACACACACACTTTGGTCTGAACACACACCATAATGACTGTAAAGCAAGAGAATTAAAAAGAAAACTTCTGACTTGGCAGTCCCAGTCCCAGTGAAGTGCTATACAGGCGTATTGCTGTTGGTATAAAGGAGCCCCTCTGTCGCGTTAAAAATTAGCTGAGATATTTCTGTCAACCAGTGCCCTCTTCTGGGTGATTTTTGCCTGGAAGCCAGTTGTTGTTAAGAGCTGAGTATGAGCAGGTATAGCTCAATTTTGGTATTTTATCTTTTAATACTGGGTCCACCTCAGCACATGGTTCCAAGAGAATAGCACATGGGAGCCTAAATTGGCTCATTAGCCAGGCGTTATCATGGGCAAAAAAAAAATGTGACCTGTCCCCTAAAAGCTCATTCCCTTCATAAGTGATCATTTGCATAGTCTTGAAGAAGTGCTAAGCAAGCCGTGTTGTGTCAAACTCTTCGATTATGAACAGGCAGAAGGACATGAGATGCGGAGCTTTCTGTACACAGGATTGTGAATCATGCCCAGGCTCTTTCTGCAGTTTGGTTTCTAATCCTGTGAAGTGATAGCAGGTGGCTGATATAAAAAAAAAAATGTTCTTCAGTGCAAAAATGCAGAATTGACCACCTTGAAAGGGAGCTAAAATACGGTCTGTATTTCATATTCATCTCTTTTGAGGTGTCATGTTTGTCACATCAACACTCAGTGATATAATAGTGGCTCAGTGCGAGTCGTCATTTAGCTGGTTTGGCTGCATTTCCCTACTTGATCAAGGGAGGCGCCATTTCCCACTTTCTCTGAAATGTTTTTGTATGCTCGGCTCAGACTTGTCGTAAATAACACTCACTCTCTCCTGTCAAGTTTTCTTTTGTAAATCCTGATTTTTATGTGGAATGTTGTGTGTGTACATTTCAAGCCTCTCATAAGTTCACCTTTATTGTTTACGGGCCATTTCTGTGCAGTGTTGGCTTTTTGTGTTTGTGGCCATCGACTTGTTGGAAATTAAATCTTCTCCCAAGACTCCAGGTTTCTTGTAGACTGCATCAGGTTTTCCTCCCTGTATTTTGCTGCATTCACTTTTACCCCCAAAAGACTGCCAAGTCCTGCTGCAGAAGAGCATCCCGTAGAGCAGGGGTTCTAATGACGATTTGCCAGGGGTCGCATAAGGCCCTTGGAAATATGGGTTTTGTCTATTCTAATGTGTAAAACTTGTTATTGTACAAATTTTTTCCATTGGTAGTTACTAGTTTTTTTACTATATTTGTCATCCGAGGATAGATGTTGCAGACAATTGAATCAGAATAATTTCAAACGTTTTAATTGTCGTAATTTTTTACTGTTTACATTACTGTACATTACAATGCTGCCATTGCGTGGATTTGCGCACTTCTTCTTCCATTTCCAACAACATATCTTTGCGAAACAAGGTTTTCCAGCTTGTTGGTTATCAAGTCTAAATACAGAAGTAGACTTGTTGCACAAGATGATCTTCGTTGTGCTCTTGCAAAGACTGCCCCGAAAATTTCTGATCTGGTGAGAAAGAAGCAGCCTCAACCTTCGCACTGATGTTGGCTTTTTACATGTACTGTCGCAACAATTTTGTAGCAATGTAGTTTACTGTTGTTATTTTAAGACTGTTACCCATACTACGCCATGTTTTTCACGTTTTCACATAAGTATACAACATGAATACGGTGAATACAGTTCAATACACAATGAAGAAAAACAAACATAAGTCATAAAGACAAAATTTCATTTATTTGTAATTAGAAATAAATATTTCACAATATATAATTACATATTGTTTTCGTTATTAATCACTACACTTTAATTATGTTCAATTTGTCACAATGAAAATACATCCTGCATATCAGATATTAACATTACGATTCATAACAGTAGCAAAATTACAGTTATGAAGTAGCAACGAAAATAATTTTATGGTTGGGGTCGCTACAGCATGGGAAATTGTATTAAAGGGTCGCGGCACTAAAAAGATTGAAAACCGCTGCCCTAGAGCATACTGCTTCCATCACTTCCATGCTTCATAGTGGAGAGTGACGTGTGTTTGAAAATGTGCAGTGCTTGGCTTACACGTGTTGTTATTTGGAGTTGGAACCATACAAGAAATGGGTGTGAGCCCTCCAATACAATCTTCACTGGCCAGACCAGGCCTGAAAAGGTCTCGGCCTAAAGGGTTTAGTCCAGCTCCACTGACCTGACTCGGGCTTTGCAGGCCCAAAAGAGCATTAAGTCTCAAAAATGCACTTAACCCTCTTGGCGTCAATCCTGAGCCTCTTTCGGGCTCAGATTTCTATGGGATGACGTGTGGAAGAAAAATGAGACTTAGGGTGCATAAAGTGTTTTAGTATGCTTTCTAAATTAAAATATAGCATTTGTCTTAGTAGTAGCATAAAAGGGTTAATAAATGTCAGAAACCTGTTCAGGCATATCAGGAAAGCAGATAAAGGTCAAGTGAACAACAAAAGACAAGGATGTACCAGGAGAAGGTTGAGGTCATACACAGGATGTTCTAGTAGGATTAAGAAATCAGCAGATGTTCTGCACCCAGCAAAGACTGGGCACTTGTCACATATACAAACGTGAGGGATATGAGAAGAACAAGAATGTAATGTGACAAGACTTTTATTTTGGGCTATTTAAGCTAGCGCTATTCTCTGCCCAAAACATCTCATGTCTTTAAACCAATGAGATGAGTATGTAAGATAATGAACCAATCAGAGTACATATCAGGTCATGTGTATGCATTAATTTAGCACTGTTCTGTAAATTCAGTTGTTTATAAATATCAACTATACTCTTATTCTTTGACCACTTGTTGCCAACCTCAGTCCAGGGCGCTGTTCCTTAGGAGATTGTTGTATTGGCGTGCTCCCTTGTGAGCACTGACTGGGGAGAAATAAAAGAAGCAATGGACAGGCTTCCTCCTGCCTGGTTCCTGACTCAAATAGGTCCTAGTTTAGTTTAGATTAAGATTTCTTTCTATTAATATTTTCCCAAATGTAATCTCCACCATATGAATGGCTCTTGGGATCAGACGTGAAGTGTTAAGACTTCATAATCCTCAGGACTGTATTGTAGCAGCACTATAGGATAAAGGACTACATTTCCCCGCTGTCCCAGTCTTGTTGCTCTACTGGACAGTTTCAGATGGTGCAAGGGGCGTCTGGGAAGAAGGCTAAACCAGCAGGACGTGAGGATGACTGTTGTTTGTCTGCTCATGTTATTGCTGGATTACTGGTGGTTCATCGTGGATTAGTGCTCCTGTTTAGATGTATGGTCTTGTCTTGTGCTCACCTGTTTGTACGAGTTGTACGGATTGCTACGTCTTCATCTGAAGGAGTGCTCCCAAACACCTCAACCCATACCAGTTCACTAAACTGGTAGGATAAACTTAACATTCTTTTCAGCAAACCATTCACATGATTGTTACACCATTCATTGTCAGCTGCATCAGGTACGTTGGACTGTGTTTTGGACATTGTCGGGAGTATTTATTGTTAGGTGTTTATTGTTGCGTTATTATTTGTCATTGCCGTAGTGGAGTAGGGAGGGTTAACTGTTCATTGTTTATATTTCTATTTCATTTAATGTACCACTTTAGTGTTTATTTAATCTCCTGTGTAATTGTCTCTCTGTCTGTGAGTGTGTGCAGGTCGGACCAAGGCTGGGTGTGTTCCTGGGGTCCCCACCAAAAAAATAAATAAATGTTGGTCTCTTTGACGGTGTGAATCTTAGGGGCACTGTGACCACTACTGTCTGCTGCCATCTAGTGGATAACATTATACCACAAAGAAAAAAAAATGAAAATATCTTTTTGATTTGACACTCAAGGTAGCTTCCAACCAAACCACAACTGTAAATGAGAAGCTGCGAAGCTCATTTTAGAATACGGTGAAACTGATCCATTAGCTGAATCAAGCAAGCGTGATGACAACGTTGACACAGATCGTGAAACTGATGCATGCGGCATTGGACACTCGAACCACCATGGCTGGTGAATTCAGTTACATGGTGCAGATAGCTTTGTGACAAAAAGATAAAATGATTGATATCAAGCAGAAGGATGAGAAAGTCACGAGCCTCCTAAGCCCTGTTCACAATGCAGGAACCGTCCATGTCTGTGTCGGTGGAAATATAGACATCACTGCGCCTTGTGTTCTGTGGTAGTCAACTATAACACAAGGGATGGGTCGATTGTGTGGATCAAGCACTGACGTTCTACCCTCTCTTGTGCAAGAAAAAAAAAATGTGCACAAATAAAAGGCCGTCTACCATCTCGATTGGGATGTCAGGCTGTGTGTTGGTGACGGTCTCAAAATGTCACATGATAGATGTGTACTAAATCTGCATCAGTGCAGTAGCGGACACTCGACAGACTTTTCACACTATATTTATGGTCATGTTTTGTTTGTTGTGTGTTTCTGTTTCTTGCCGAAAAAAAATTTTACGTTCTTCTTTCCAACAATGATGGGTGGACTAAAAGGCAGAATTCTACGTGACCATCATCATCATGCCTTTCCGTGAGAACCCTAAATCCAAAGAGGACTGTTTCATTTATGTTAGGTAGAATGCCCAGAGGGGACTGGGCGGTCTCATAGTCTGGAATCCCTACAGATTTTATTTTTTTTTCTCCAGCCGTCTGGAGTTTTTTTTTTTGTTTTTTCTGTCCCCCCTGGCCATTGGACCTTACTCTTATTCAATGTTAATTAATGCTGATTTATTTTGTTTTCGTGTTGTGTTTTTTATTTTTCTATTCTTTATTATGTAAAGCACTTTGAGCTACTGTTTGTATGAATATGTGCTATATAAATAAATGTTGTTGTTGTTGTTGTTGACTCAATTTTTCCGAGAGTAAACATAACACTAAGGGGCCTGCCAATACTTGTGCAATCAACTTTTTGTTGTGTTTTATATTTGTAATTAATGTAATAACTTAATTATTAAATTAACTATTTAATAAATAAGGTGAGAGTGGGATTACATCAAGGATCGGCTCTGAGCCATTTTCTGTTTGCTGTGGTGATGGACATGTTGACATTTGAGGTCAGACAGGAATCTCCGTGGACTATGATGTTTGCAGATGACATTGTGATCTGTAATGAGAGTAGACAGCAGGTGGAGACAAACTTGGAGAAGTGGAGAATGAGACAAGGGGAATGAGAGTCAGTAGGAGTAATTTAAATTAGGTCACAGCATAATGGTGGCAGGAGATGGACAGAAAGTAATCATGTCCATTAGGTAATTATTTATGCCCAGTAAGCATAAGAAAATATTGAAGCCAGAGGTTCAGGATGTAACTAAAAGGTGGTCACCCCTTTGATCAGATGGCACCATGTCTCTCAGCTCAAAATAATGGTGGTGGATAATGCATAGAAGACACTCATGTTCATTAGATCATTGATGCCTATTACACATGGCAATTTTATCCATTAGAAAATGATCAATGTCTACTAAGCATTTGAATTTACTGGTGGTGTAAGCAGACACAGAAGAATGTAGAAGTTTGGGTACCAGGAGTCAGATCATGATATAAAATATGTGGTAATCTAGTGATAAGAAATTGTAATAAATATGAGGTACCGCCAGACCAACGGCACTCACTTCATTGAACTGAGTCAACTTTGTGCTCTATTGCAATAAAGTCTTACTCTGAGTGCTCATCCTGAAACCCTACATGTTTTCTTCCAAGGGGGAGCAGGAGCAAGTTTTTCTCCACAACAAGTTTGACAGTCCAATGCAGCACAGAGTGAGGCAGAGAGGTGAAGAGTTGGAGGCAGGGTGGACTAGGTGAAGTAGAGTGACAGGAGTGATTTTTGATTGAAGAGTACCTGCAAGAATGAAAGGGAAGGTCTGTAAAATGGTAGTGACACCAGCTATGCTGTATGGTTTGGAGACGGTGGCATTGACGAAATGACAGGAGGCAGAGCTGGAAGTGGTGGAGTAGAAGATGCTATGATTTTCACTCGGCATAACAAAGATAGACAGGGTTAGGAATGAGGATATTAGAGAGGCAACACAGGAAAGACCGCTTGATGACCAAGTGAGAGAAGTGAGATGGAGATAGTTTGGGATCGTGCAGAGGAGAGATGAGAGGGGTACATCAGGAAACAAATGTTGAGAATGGAACTGCTAGGCAAGAGGAAAAGAGAAAGGCCAAAGAGGGGGTCTATGGATGTGGTGAGGGAGGACATGAAGTGGCAGAGAACGATGTAAAAGATAGGGATAGTTGGAGATGGATGATCTGCTGTGGCAACCCCTAAATGGGAGCAACTGAAAGTACAAGAACATATTTGTAAATAAATTAGCCCGCTTTTGCAGAGACTTGTTTTCACTTTGACTTTAAACGGTCTTTTTCTGTTGTCAGATGAAAGCCAAATTAATTCCACAGCAGCTTGGTGTTGTATAGCAATAGAAGAATGACTTCCAAGGGGGTAAAGACTTTTAATAGGAATTCTATACCCACCCTGGAAACAACAGAAGGGTCTGAAGGGATTTCTTTCAGCATAGTAAACTCACTGTAATTGCAAAGACATTAAGGGGGTCCGCCGTAAGTGCAAGTCATCTGGTTACTTCCACAAGGGTAAAAAGTCTTTCAGCTTACAGTGCAGGGACAGCCTGTTACATTGACGGCTGAGGACACTTATTGAAATTCGGAGGACTGAGAAATAATAAAAGAAAGCCGTGTCGCGGGGCCATGTGCTCATTGAATTAAATATCGATGACTATCTTTGGGCTGATAAGCGATTTTCTTTTTTTTTTTTTTATTATGTCAAACTGGAGACTCACACTTTAATAAAAGATTAACCATGGCACTGATTCATTGCAAGGGGACATGCATTTTTCAGAAACTTGTGACTGCCACTTTGTCAGGGTGTCTGATCTCCCCATAATTGAAAACATCAATCACATGGTGAAAGAAAACACTAACGTGTGGCACCTGCTTGCCAATGGATTTAACCCAAAAAGGTAATGTTATGCCACAGCTATGTAAATAAATAAAAAACTTGACATGGACTGTGGCATAATCATTAGGAACTTGTTCTGAACCCGTCAAGGTCCACCTCTGGTCTGTCTGTGTGGCGTAAAGCAGGCACCATTGGAAGTGACGCCCTCTGCCAGCACTCGGTGAAGAGTGCTGTATAAAAATTAACTTTGTTTGAACTGTTTGCCTAACTATTCCTTTTTTTTCATTTTTTTCTAAGCTTGGAAATGCTTCTTTGCTATGTTTACCATCAAAAATCATCCGTGGAAGTTAAATGCATGTGGGTATTGCAAATATCATGTGTGCAGATGCATGGCATAAATTCCATCCCTGTCTGAAAATTTGCATTTGATTAATTTGTAATAATAAACTCTTCAGCCTCATTCTGTGATGTGCTTAATAAACAGATTATGCAAGTTAATCAATCAGTCCACTTGAAAAGGGTCGTGTGGCACAAAGACTTGGTGAGGCAGGCAGCTAGCAGACAGACTGGAAAAAAATGGGCATGAAACAGCTAGTGCTTTGGCTGTAAATGTATACTAATGGTATAAGATGCACTGCTATACATTTTTGCACATTCAGTGTTTTTCACGACGATATTTTGTTACAGATAGAGAGGGAAATAATACACCTTGTGACCGGCGGTAGGGAAACAGTTTACAACAATAAGAATCCGGTAATCCCCTCTGTATTAAAGTGAAAATTGTTAGACTTGCCCAGTCCATTTCCTAGGGTGGTCTATTCCCTCACTTTAACACACACACACACACACACACACAGATCTTTGCTAGACAGTCTCAGGTTATGCCAGTAGGCTCTATGAACACTCTCTTCCAGATTCCGCGTCAGTTACCTGCCGCACTTCCAGCGCAGTTACCAAACCAGACTAGCTATGGCATTTTTTACCCAATCACTTCAAGACGCACCCAGACTCACAGCAAGTAACGTTAAGTTGTATTATTCAAACATTGCGCCAAACCTCAGGATCTGTAAAGGAGAAGGGCTTCAGATTAGATGTTTCAAGTGTGGAAACCAGCCCGGACACCAACTCAGACAGACACAGGAAGTCCCAAACACACACACACTTTTAATTTAAATAAAAGTCCCACACACAACAGAGCGCCCCTGCACCAAACACCCTTTCAAAGTCCGGGCCTCTTTCTGGTCCTTCTTCCACCGCCTCAACTCCTCTCCTCCGAGCTTTGTCTTCTTCCTCCTGACTCCGGCTAACAACTGGAGGAAGGCGGCCTCTTTTATATCTACCCGGATGTGCTCCAGTTGCGGTCTGACGATTTTCCTGCGGCACTTCCTGGTGTGGCAGAAGTGCCGCATGAGGACCCGGAAGCACTCCGGGTGTCCCTGGTATTCCTTCTGGGTATGGCGGAAGTGCTGACGTCCAGGGCTCCTCAATCCTCCAGACGCCCCCTGGTGGTGGCCACAGGCCCCTGTAGGGTTGAACTTCCATGCTCGGTTCCCGAGGCCCCCATACAGACCAGGGCGGCTGCCCTCTCGTGGCCCAGGGGAGGTATAATCCCTCTCCTGGTCCTTACACGCGTCCTGGCTGGGCATAAGCCCCCAGCCAACCTTCACACAAATTACATCAACAATTACGAAAGTAAGATCTGGATGTATTAAAAACTTCTGTCTATTATGAACTTACATGGGACAAATATGTGATTACATCAGGCATCTTTAATAAAACAGAACTTCAATGATTAGTCAAACTTTATTCAGGGACAGGTGAATATGTAAGTAAGCTTAATACTGCAACAGCACTGGACGAGTTATATCAGCCAGGGATGAGTCACCAAAAGAATGAGCTGCCATTAAATTGTCAGTAGCAGGAGGGCCTATAAAAATGGCAACTCTGCACAGTCGCACGCGCTTTTCCAACTTGTGCAGCAAAAGGCAAGCAGTCATTTTAAGGATAGCAAGCCACCTGAAAGAGCCATGTAGAGAGCAGAGAATCCGTCCATTGTGTTGCATGGTGCCGAGGCTACAATACATAACAACAGGAGTCTGCTGGACGTCTTACCTTGTAAGAAAGCTGTCTGGGCCAGCAAAACAGTGAATGCCAAACCGCTGCTTCATTGTAAGCGTCTCCATTTGTTTCCTCCCTGAGAGACGTGTTTTCATCAAGCGCAAGCTTGACAACTGCTGGATTCTTGGCCTAAGCATAGTCGTGGTCCTCGAGGATTTTATCATCCTTGTCATCCTCCATCAGTTGCTTTCTTCTCTCCCAAATCCCCAGTCTTGAAAGTGGAACAGAAAAATTGTTCTACTCAAACAGCATAGAAACAGCTCTCTTCTTCAACAGTCACCATCCTGTCTCAGACCCTGGCTCGCAAAAATCCTCTTTTTTAAAACGCCGGTTACAAACCTGGGTATGGGGCCGAACCATAAAGCTCTTTCTCTGGATAGTGACAATCCATTTACATCAGGTTTCTGCATCGGAGGGAAATGTATGAAAACTAAGTACCTTATTGTGCTTGCTGGAAGCTCAACATAAAGGTACACAACAATGTTCCACTGTAGAGCTATCTGTATGCTGAAACTTGAACTTCTTTTTCTCTGACATTTTTGCCACTAAACAAAAATTAAAACTCCGGGATGGAGAACAGAAACGACTAAGCTGGCTGAGATTTCACTGAAAGTACGTCTGCATATGATCTGTTTGCCAGTCAACCTGCCATATTCCGCATTGGACCCCTTTCACATATGTATATATATACTAGCAGAATACCCGCGCTTCGCAGCGGAGAAGTAGTGTGTTAAAGAAGGTATGAAAAAGAAAAGGAAAAATTTAAAAAATAACGTAACATGATTGTTAATGTAATTGTTTTGTCATTGATATGAGTGTTGTTCCCATATCTATATATATCTATA
>JANRMT010062814.1:11264709-11294507 GCA_026402145.1 Polypterus bichir lapradei | reverse complement strand
TGTGTTAACCTCATATTTTTTCATACTTCTTCTCAAACCAAGGTGGTGCGAGGCTAAAATGAATTGGGATGCGCTGATCAATGTTATCGGTGTACCAGGAAATCATGCATTGACAAAAGTTCCCCTTTGATTGTAATGCAAAGTGTGATTAAATGCATTATTTTTTAACGTGTTATGGAGCACATGCATCGAAGCTTCTCAGCTGTGCTTGTGCTAAGAAAATTAAACATTTTAAAAATAACGTAACACGATTGTCAATGTAACCTTTTGTAAGTAGTGCCTGGAGGATTCAGTGTGGAGAAAGTCTAGAGACAGAGTGTGTATTAACGTGGATTTCTCTGTATTTGGTGGCAGTGTGACGAAGTTGCTTCGGAAGACGGCGTTAGCCGCGGAGCTCAGCTCAGAGCGAAATGAGGTAAATGGGAGGGGAGATGATGACGTGACTCCCCCACCCGCCTTAACTGTCAATCCTCCACAAACACAGTCTCTCGGAATTTGCATAAGCACACCCCTTCATCTGCAATTTTAACTTAGTTACAAAGTGATCAAAACTCTCGTTTATATCCTGCGTCCTCTCATTAAACTTGTATCCCGCATTATCCTTGGGCACGAAAAGCACCAGCGGCAGCCTGTCTATTAAGTTAATTTAAAGTTTAGGTTTATACCTCGCTTTGTTTCCGAAGTAGCTGTACTGATGAATATGGTAGTATGTCACTCGCTCGCTTCTTAATGTTTCGCTGCCTTCTCAATTATATAATGCATGTTTTGTTCAGCGTATTTTGGAGCTCTTCCTGGTTTTCTACATAGTGCGTTGACAGTCAGTTCACGTGATTACGTGGGCGGCGTAATGATGTCACACGAAACTCCGCCCCCACGGCGGTCAAGCTCAACTCCATTACAGTAAATGGAGAAAAATACCTTCCAGTTATGACCATTACGCGTAGAATTTCGAAATGAAACCTGCCCAACTTTTGTAAGGAAGCTGTAAGGAATAAGCCTGCCAAATTTCAGCCTTCTACCTACACGGGAAGTTGGAGAATTAGTGATGAGTCAGTCAGTCAGTCAGTCAGTCAGTCAGTGAGTGAGGGCTTTGCCTTTTATTAGTATAGATAAGGGTGATGCCAAATGCCTGTCACTCTCAGTTACTCCACATTGGGACTCGCTGTCACCAGAATTAATAAACATGCAGGTGTCCTCATGACACACAACAACATTTATTTCTATAGCACATTTTCATACAAACAATTTAGCTCAAAGTGCCTAACATGATGAAGAAAGAGAAAAAAGACAAAATAAATAAGAATTAAAATTAGGGAACACTAATTAACATAGTAAGGTCCGATGGCCAGGGAGGACAGAAAAAACATTAAAAAAAACTCCAGATGGCTGAAGTAAAAAATAAAATCTGCAGGGGTTCCAGGCCCCCACTGGGCATTCTACCTAACATAAATGACCTCAATCAGTCCTCATTGTATTCAGGGTTGTCATGGAAGACCTTGATGATGACGGTCATGTGGACTTCTGGCCTTTAATCCATCAATCTAAGGTGCTTTGATCACTTTGGGTGTATGACCACTTTCTGACCAGCGGGGTATTACTTTTGCTGCACATGTTCTTCTACTGAAGTGTGACCTCTCAGTCTTGATAACCCTCTGAGCACAAAAGCAGCAATCTTCCTGTCCTAATATTTGCTTCAATAATTCAAGATATAAAGGCAAAGTACAGAAATATAGAAACAATATGACATTTATTAATGTATAATAATACCAACAGAAGGAAAGTATCTCTCAATTATATTAAAAAATGTTTTCTGTTATGTCTACGTTAATCAGCCTTGACCACGCCCTTCCACACCGCTCACCCAATCATTAGTCCTACTGTGCACGTGTGCTAACTCACCCTTCATTGCAGTCAGTTATAATGGCAAGGTGGAAAAGCAAATTATTAATTCAAGAACTTCGAATTTTAGATTACGGTAGAAAAACAGTGGCAAGAGCTGATAATGAATGTCGAAAAAAGAAAATTAACAAAAAGGACCTGCATATAATAAAAATCAAGATCTCAAGAGAATCGTCCAACAAAAGAAAAAGAGAAAAATATCCTAAACAATATGTGAGCAGAATTGCAAAAAAGCAACGTTTGTAGAATGTAAATTGGAGGATAAAGTAATTGATGATATTGTTTTTTTGAGGTATTAATGTAATTTAACTTTTTATTACATTTTATTACTTTTTTTTTGTTTGTTTTTTAACTCCTACTGTTACAACGTTTTATTACTCATTGGTATTTAAAATTGACAGCTGTAGTGAAATACTCAAGTCTATCTATAATAACTAAGGACCAAACCGTCGTCTTCCTGCGTCCCGCATACTCCTCTATATCCCATTTCTTTAAATGCAACTGCTTTCTCTAACGGAGAGGTGACCTGGCAGCCTTTGAGCAGCTCAGCTGTAAAATAGCGGGCACACAGGCACCAATCCCCGGGGGTTGGCAAGTGAAACGAGCAGGTGCCAGAGCCCTCTAGTAATATAGATTGCAAAAGCCAGGATATAGTGTTAGAAACGTTTTCTGAAAATGAACACAGTCAAAGGTGGGTGGCTTTTTAATTCAGCAGCTGGTGTGATGCATAAGTTACATGTGCTGACACTCGGATGAGATGGTCTCTCTTTCACTTTCTTTCTGATGTGTCTTGGTCTCTGACGTTGGTTCCAATGTTATCACTCTGCTGTCCTTCCTTATTTATGCTGAGGTTTCTTGTGTGGCTTTGAGAGATTTGACGTTGCACACATTTGATTGGCTGGCTGGCTGCCTTCGTGATGACTGACTCTGCTCACCTCCATACTGCTTTCCTTTCCCAAGTTATAAACTAATTGAAAACAGCGTTTGAGGCTGTGGAGTTGCACTGTACCCACCTGCTGGTTTATCTCCAGTTCTACTGAACGTTACGTGTGGACTGCCATCTGCTTTTTTTCCTACTGTTTTAATACAGTCTATGTGTCTGTGCAGTTCTGTTTTGCTCTATGCACATTAGGCCATTTGTCTGCCACCTCTTTTTATTGTATTGATACGTTTACATTGTCTTATGGCCTTTAGATAGATAGATACTTTATTAATCCCAAGGGGAAATTCACATAATCTAGCAGCAGTATACTGATACAAAAAAAAAAAAAAATTATATTAAAGAGTAATAAAAATGCATGTAAAAACAGACAATTTATGTACCTCCCACCAACCCCCATGCCCCCCAAAACTGTGGTACCAAAATTATCACTATGCGGTGTATGTAACAATAAAAGATCTCCAGTCGAATCAAATCTATTCATGTTGTGAATGCCTTAGTCATATTTGACACCTTGTCCTATAAAGCCCATGTCACATTAGATGACTTTTTCAGTAATTTGTATTTGTAGCCTTTATTTACATAATCTTAGCTAGATGGAGACAGTCGGTGGTGCTCTCCTGTGTCCCAATCGTCCAATGTGACACACCCAACAACTGACACCAACTAGTCTACGGATTGGCTATGTTCCCGGCCAAACCTGATTTTAGGACAAACTAGTTTAGACCAGGCCAAGGGAATTCGTCCAGAGCATGATAGGAAGAACCTAGTCCAAACTGGATTATCCTGAAATCAAAGTAGAGCTCCCAGGACAAACTGATTTGTCTTCATCTAAACTAGTTTGGCCTGCTATCGCACATTCCTAGGCCAAACTGAATCATCCTATCACGCTCAGAGTAAACTGGTTTGGCCAGTAACAGCTCTGATAAAATCAAACAGGTTTGACTTTCTCTAGAACAATCTAGATGAGAACAGGCCATTCAGCCCAACAAAGCTCACCTGTCATATCCACTTATTTCTTCCAAAAAAATTCAAAGCAAGTTTTGAAACTCCCTAAATTCTTACTGTCTACCACACTACTTGGTCGCTTATTCCAAGTGTCTATCATTTTTTTGTGTAAAGAAAAACTTCCTAATGTTTGTGCGAAATTTCCCCTAACAAGTTTCCAACTGTGTTCCTGTGTTCTTGATGAACTCATTTTAAATGAGTTCAATCCACTGGACTAATTCCCTTCATCATTTTAAGCACTTCAGTCTGGTCACCTCTTCATCTCTATATAGGCTCAGCTCTTTTAATCTTTCCTCATAATTCATCCCCTGTAGCCCTGAATCAGCCTAGTTGCTCTTCTCTGGACCTTCTCAAGTGCTGTTATGTCCTTTTTTGTAGCCTGAAGACCAGAACTGCACACAGGACTCCAGATGAGGCCTCACCATTGTGTTATAAAGCTTGAGCAGAACCTCCTTGGACTTGTACTCCACTCATCAAGGCGCTATATAACCGGACATTCTGTTAGCCTTCTTAATGGCTTCTGAACACTGTCTGGAAGTCGATAGCTTAGAGTCCACTACGACTCCTAAATCCTTCTCATAAGGTGAACTCTTAATTTTCAGACCTCCCACTGTGTATTCAACCTTCACATTTTTACTTCCTATATGTAATTATTTCCAATTACTGACATTAAATTTCATCTGCCATAAATCTGCCTAAGCCTGTATGCTATCCAAGTCCTTCTGTAATGATATAACGGATTCCAAATTATCTGCTAATCCACCTGTCTTGGTATCATCTGCAAACTTAACCAGCTTGTTACTTATATTCCTATCCAAATCATTTATATATAATAAAAACAGCAGCGGCCCCAGCACTGCTCTCTGCTGGTCACCACTCTTAACATCGGCCAGTTCTGATGAGGTTCCTCACACCATCACCCTCTGCTTCCTGTGTCTGAGCCAATTCTTCACCCATCTACACACCACATCCTGATCTGCCACTTCTTTGAATTTGATGCCCACCGTTTCATTTGGCACCTCGTCAAATGTTTTCTGAAAGTCACTATCAATAACATCATCAGCTCCACTTTGTTCATATCCTTTTGTTGCCTCCTCATAGAATTCCAGCATGTTAGTAAAACACGACCTCCCTCTTTTGAGCCCATGCTGACTGTTCAGAATAACTCCTCTCCTTGCCATGTGTTGCTCAATCTTATCCTTAATAATTCCTTCCATTAATTTTCCTGTGATGCACATTAAGCTTGTTGGCCTATAGTTACTTGGATCTTCCCGGTCACCCTTTTTTATATAATGGGATGATATTTGGCATTTTCCAGTCCTTCAGAATTTTTCCAGTGCTCAGTGACTTTCTAAAAATATGTGTCAAGGGTTTATATATGTACTTGCTAGCCTCCTTAAGAACTCGAGAATAAATATTATCTGGTCTTGGTGATTTGTTTTATTCCAGCCTATTTAATCTGAGCAGCTCTTTTCTCTCTACAATTCAAATCCCTCAGTACCCCCTTAGTAGTCCCTGTTACCATTGGCAGGTTATCCACTTGCTCACTTGTGAAGACCTTAGAAAAATGTAAGTTTAGGGCATGTGCTATTTCATTAATTCCCCTTTACTATTTCTGATGCACTTCGCCTCCTCCTTGACTCTTCTTTTGCTACTAAAATACTGAAAGAATCTCTTTGGCTCATCTTTCGCCTTACCTGTATATTCCTTTCCAACTGTCTTTTAGCCTCCCTGATATCCTTCTTAATGGTTGCCCTCATGTTCTCATACGCTCTACGATTCTCTTTGCAGTCATTAGTCTTATATGTCTTATTTGTCTGTTTTTTCCTTTGCAGCTTCTTTTTTAAATCTTTATTAATCCACTGTGGAGTTTTTTTTTTATTTCAAATTAATTCCAAATTTAGGTATGTATCTGTCCTGCATTACATGTAAAACATTTTAAACCTGTTCCACTACTCCTCAACTGTCTCCACACTTAAAAGCTTATCCCAGTCTATCCTACTTAGACTTTGTCGTATCTGCTCAAAATTTGCCCTACCAAAGTTCAACTTAACAATTTTAGTCATTGCATCTCCAATCAAAAATGGATGTGAAGCTCACTATAGCTGTTGACCCTTGGTGAAGCGCCACTCCATCAGGCAGCACACTGTTGGCTGTCAGAGAAAAGGGACACAAGTGACTCCACTGGAAAATCAGTTCCTGGTTGGTAAGTATGTGACATGGGCTGCAATTTCCCGTTGTGTAATTTGAAGTGGTGGAGCGACAAGCTCAGTGACCGCGATCAGTAAATCGGATGCACTCCACAGCAAAAGGTCACGTGATGTGACGTCTCCTTACAGCCTTTCAGTCGAAGCCTTCATTTTCATAATCTTAGCCCGTCAGTGACAGTCAGTGGTGTGCTCCCATGTATGTAGTGTCTCATCTAATGTGACAAAACCCAGTGACTGAGACCAACTAGTCGATGACTGGTTAGGATAAAATTAAACAGGTTTTATTTTCTCGTTAGTCAGACAGGTGGGCTGTGTACGCAGGAGAGCTGATAACCAATGAATGCTCATCCGGCAGTACAGTGCATAGAATGTAGCAACAAGGAATAAGGGACACACGTGAGAAGCTCGACTTTTTGATATCTCATATTTTATGTAGTAAACCAGAAGAGAAAAAAGAAAATCAAAGGACGGAGAGTGCGGCTGGACGCACCACAGCTTATCGGCCCTTCACACAGCACCGTTAACGGCATGAATCCTTCAGGCATCACGGGGGCTGTGGACCTCACAATCAGAAGAGAAACTCGCTTGTCTGGTGTCTCGTATTTTACATACCATAAGAGAATGGGAAAAGAAGAAAATAAATAAAAGACAAACACTTAATCCAGCGGCCATCTCTGTCATTGGCTTACAGAAAAGGGGAGGGCACGACTGCACTCGAAAATCAGCCCTCGGTCGCTAAACATGACGTGGCGCAGCAATGAGATCAGCGACTGTGATCGGCTACTCTGACACACTCATGACAAAGAGCCGCGTAATATGATATCGATTTGTTTCAAAACAGACCCCCTTATTGACGTTGATTCGATTCCACTGCCCTCACTTTTAAGTTGCTTTAGATAAGTAAATGTGAAATTGTTACACAATGTAAATACGTTAGACCTGAAGGACCCCCGCGTGTGAGACATGTCACGTAACTTATCTAACTTATGGCAGTTGCCGCCTATCTTGATATATCTTACAGAACATTGTCTGCAAAAATCTTAGGCACTTGACATCGTTAAAAAAAAATGATCCAACTTAGATGGTGGCTTTGTGTTTTCTGGTTTGTTGCGTCAGTAGGGAAGAGCGGCATTTTATAAATCCAAAGATTCCTTTTGCCAGAAGTTCAGCAGTCCCATACGAGAATCGAGAGAATTAAACCGAGGGGGGGGGGGGGGGGGTGTTTGGGGGGGGCCTCAATCAAGTAGATGAGCAGAATTCATTCATCTTAATGGTGAATCTCATCCTCGAGGACCCCAGTACACATTAAGGGTATCGTGTCTCAGTAAAGCTGGGCTTAATTTCAGGTTTTATGTTTCTTTTGTTAATTTTTTTATGTTATTTATGTGTAACATTCTTTATTTTTTGGTTTTGTTTAAGCACTAGGGGTTACCGCTTCCTGCTCGCTTTGCTCGTCCACCCCCAGGTTTGGTTAACCAGATATACAATTTAAAGAGATTGTTATTTTCATGGGAATTGTTACATACAGTCGTAAGAAAAAGTTTGGGACCCCCTCTCAGCCTGCATAATAATTGACTCTCCTTTCAACAACAAAGATAACAGTGGCATGTCTTTCATTTCCTAGGCACATCGGAGTACTGCGGTGTTTTCCGAACAAAGATTTTTAGTGAAGCAGTATTTAGTTGTATGAAATTAAATCAAATGTGAAAAACTGGCGGTGCACAAATGTGGGTCCCCTTGTCATTGTGCTGATTTGAATGCCTGTCACTGCTCAATGCTGATTACTTACAACACCAAATTGGTTTGATGAGCTCGTTACACCTTGAACTTCATAGACAGGAGTGTCCAGTCATGAGTGGTAAAAGGTATTTAAGGTGGTCAATTACAAGTTGTGCATCTTTCCCTTTGACTCTCCTCTGAAGAGTGACAGACAGCATGGGATCCTCAAAGCAACTCTCAAAAGATCTGAAAACAAAGATTGTTGAGTCTCCTGGCTTAGGGGAAGGCTACAAAAAGCCATCTCAGAGGTCTAAACTGTCAGTTTCAACTGTGAGGAATGGTATCAGGAAATGGAAGGCCACAGGCACAGTTGCTGTTAAACCCAGCAGGTCTGGCAGGCCAAGAAAAATCCAGGAGCGGCAAATGAGCAGGATTGTGAGAATGGTTACAGACAACCCACAGATCACCTCCAAAGACCTGTGAGAACATCTCGCTGCAGATGGTGTATCTTAAGTACATCGTTCTGCAATTCAGCACAATTTGCACAAAGAACATCTGTATGGCAGGGTGATGAGAAAGAAGCCCTTTCTGCACTCACGCCACAAACAGAGTCGCTTGTTGTATGCCAATGCTCATTTAGACAAGCCAGATTCATTTTGGAACAAAGTGCTTTGGACTGATGAGACAAAAATGGAATTATTTGTTCAGAACAAAAAGCGCTTTGCATGGCGGAAGAAGAACACCGCATTCCAAGAAAAACACCTGCTACCTCCTGTCATATTTGGTGGAGGGTCCATCATGCTGTGGGGATGTGTGGCTCGTTCAGTGACTGGGGCCCTTGTTAAAGTCGAGGGTCGAATGAATTCCACCCAATATCAACAAATTCTTCAGGATAATGTTCAAGCATCAGTCACAAAGTTGAAGTTACGCAGGGGTTGGATATTCCAACAAGACAATGACCCAAAGCACAATTGGAAATCTACAAAGGCATTCATGCAGAGGGAGAAGTACAATGTTCTGGAATGGCCATCACAGTCCCCTGACTTGAATATCATCGAAAATCTATGGGATGATTTGAAGCAGGCTGTCCATGCTGGGCAGCCATTAAATTGAATTGAACTGGAGAGATTTTGTATGAAGAATGGTCAGAAATACCTCCATCCAGAATCCAGACACTCATCAAAGGCTATAGGAGGACAGCGTCTAGAGGCTCAAAGGAGCAAAAGGAGGCTCAACTAAGTATTGATGTCATATCTCTGTTGTGGTGCCCACATTTATGCACCTGTCTAATTTTGTTATGATGCATATTTCATATTTTCTGTTAATCCAATAAACCTAATGTCACTGCTGAAATACTACTGTGTCCATAAGGCATGTCAGATATTAAAAGGAAGTTGCTCAGCCAATGAGAAACAAAAATCCTAAGAATTAAGAGGGGTTCCCAAACTTTTTCATATGGCTGTACTCTTTCAATTCTATTCTGTGTTGGCTCGTGATTAATGACATCATGTGGAGGTTGAACTGAAACAGAGGACTAAAAGTTGGTAGGGGACTATCAGACTCAAAAAAGGGGAAGGCTGTGGTAGATGTGGCAGTTTACACCATGGCAAAAGTGAGCAGAGTGACAAGACACAAGTGGCTCATCCTGCATCATTGAGGTCTCTCCCAGCTACTTCCAGATGTGCTATCCAAGCTCTTTGTAGAAGCACAAGCAAACATGGAAAGTGAAGGACCAAAAATGCAGACGCATCTTCGAAGTCAGAAGATGCCAACAACGCTCTCGGCTCCAAACTGGCAGAAGCCCGTGGGACAGCCATCTAGAGAAGTTGTATCAGAAGGGGTTTTCATGGAGTTGCAACTGAGGTGGAAATAAAGCCAAATTACTCCCAGAAACCCCAGGAGTGACACCGGGTTTTGGGTGTGATGGGGGGTAGGTGCTATGGACTAATGAGTCAAAATTTTAACTTTTTGGACCTAACAGAAGGAAGTTTTTTCCACTGAAGCACTTCGGCCAGAGCTGTTTTCTGCTTTGCACTGCTGTTAAGCACTGGCACCCTGTGACCCTGACTTGGATTAAATGGAACTGATAATGTTATGATGAAAGAATATGCATGTGTAAACCAAATCAAACCATAAATGTGTAGCTCACTTCAGATTATGTGGCATACTTATTATTTTTGTAAAATCATCTTGAAATAAAGGGTGGCTCAGTGCTTAGCTCTGCTGCCTTCAAGCTCCAACGTCTCAGGTGCAAATCCCAGCTTGGCCTGTGTGTGTATGAAGCATGCGCATTCTCCTCTTGTTTGGATGAAACAAATATTCCACTTTGTAGAATTCATTGTCACTAAGACTGAAGTGAGCGCTGCCAGCTGTGGAGGGCTTCTGTTTATCCTTTTCTCTGAAAATCCTTGAACTTCCTTCTTGAATCCTCTGGAGGCTTACTTGCCATTACTTGCTGGATGAGCTGCTACCACTTGTACCTCTGGCCCCTCCCAACTTGCTGCAAATTAAGCCTTTTGTCCCAACCAGCTTAAAGCTACTCCACTCTAGCCCCACCCATCCTGCCACCTAGTCACTCAAGTCTTCTTACTCTTTTCAGCCCATTGTAACTCAAGTCTAGCCCCACCCATCCTGCTGCCACTCAAATCTAGCCACACCCAGACTGCTGGGTAATCGGACTGAACTTGAGGACAACTAATCAATCATTCTGTTACATGGGGCCTTTTCTATCTATCTATCTATCTATCTATCTATCTATCTGTCTCATATAGTGTCTTTCATATCTATCATATGGTGCTTTTCATGTCTACTATACATTGATTTTCCTATCTATCAATCAATAATGTGGAGTCTTTCTAGCTCTGTGTCTGTCTGTCTAACAATGTGCCATTAATATCTTCCCAAATATTAAATGATTTAAAAATAAATCTGTGGCACAATCTGAGCAGGTCTGACCTTATCTTACTGCCACCTACAGGCCTGTTATTAATAGCAGTAGCTCTCTGTTATCCAAGCCAGATGTTTTTTGGGGTGAAGGAGGTTTTGTTTGATTTTATTTATCTTCTGTAAACTTTTTATTTCCCCATAGGGACAAAAAAAGTATCTATCTATCTATCTATTATATAGTGTCTTTCATATTTTTATCTATCTTCATATCTATCTATTATATAGTGCCTTTCATATCTATCTATTTATCTGTTATATAGTGCCTTTCATTTCTATCCATCTATTATATAGTGCCTTTTATATCTATTATATAGTGCCTTTCATATCTGTTTATCTATCGTGCCTTTCATATATATCTATAGTGCCTTTTCATATCTATTATATAGTGCCTTTCATATTTTTATCTATCTTCATATTTATCTATTATATAGTGCCTTTCATATTTTTATTTATCTTCATATCTATTATATAGTGCCTTTCATATCTATATTTATCTGTTATATAGTGCCTTTCATATTTTTATCTATCTTCATATTTATCTATTATATAGTGCCTTTCATATCTATATTTATCTGTTATATAGTGCCTTTCATATTTTTATCTATCTTCATATTTATCTGTTATATAGTGCCTTTCATTTCTATCAATCTATTATATAGTGCCTTTTATATCTATTATATAGTGCCTTTCATATCTGTTTATCTATCGTGCCTTTCATATCTATCTATAGTGCCTTTTCATATCTATTATCTATCTATTATATAGTGCCTTTCATATCTATGTATATATTATATAATGCCTTTCTATTTGTCTATGTATATGATGCCTTTCATATGGTGACTTTTTATTGTAATCTTTGTCTTACCTTTTTGTAAGTCACTTTGAGCTGCATATCTTTACTTAAAACATGCTATAACAATAAATTCTATTTACAATCTTTGTTACATAGTGCCTTTCTATCTTTCTATTTATTATATAGTGCCTTTGGAATCTATTCAATAGTGTCTTTCATATCACTGAAAAGAAAATGACATCTTTGTAAAATGATGAAGAGCTCCTGCTCACACACACTTTACTTGTCCATAAATGTCCCCTCAGACCTGCCTGATCCAGTCGTGTTGGTATTGTGGGATGGCATGGTGGCATTACCCCAGCAGCACATGAACACGGCTTCAGTCCACTGTAGTTGCAGGTCGTGTACTTCACTAACATGGCGTAACCTGCCCCTAGCAGGTGTTAGAGGCTAACACATCACAAGTGTTTAACAGTTTACCGTGTGTATAGCACTTTTTGGGAAGGTGTGTGTGACAGGGTGAGAGTGGCAGCAGCAAAACAAGGGGCAGCCCCTGTACTCCATTTCTTGTGTTGTCAGCATCCTCTTTTGTGAGACCACTGGAGGACTCCATTCTTTGATGGTATTTTTATATGTATGTTTACTTATACTGTAGTGTCATCGATATCTTTATATGTTTGAGAGGCAGACAAGTGTAAAAGGTACAACTGGACATACCTGGAACTTTAAAAATGCAAAGAGATAAGAAAGTCACCCTATAATGGTGAGATAGACAGAAAGCTGCTGCATGATAGATGGATGTATTTGAGGTAAACATGAAAAGCACCGTTTAATAAATAAAGTAGATATGTGAATGGCACTGATTGTAAAAGCACTATGTAATAGGTAAGAAGGGTACTTTAGGATTGTTAGGTATAAAGTCACTATATTAAAATAGATAAAGCAGATGTAGATATGACAGGCGCTAGACAATACACATTAGGTAGACAGACTATGGACTGGATACGACCAGCACTAGTTATGTGCTCTGGTGCTTTATTACAGTAAACTATCCCAAGGATTTTTTTTTTTTTTTGTAATATTAAGTGCAGCCTGCTCAGTGGAGACCCCGCTGTCCTCTGCTGATTGAGCCCCCCTCAACCCCCACCCCTTGAACCCTTGCAGAGATGTGATGAGGGGGCCTGAACTTTTCCTCACTCCTACTGTCCGTGGTGTGTCAGCAGGGTGAGCTCCGCCCCCTGCCATGCCCCGCCCCGTCCCTGCCCTTATGTCGTCTTCTCGCTCGTCACTCCGTTTCCCTCAACAGGCTGCAATGCGAAGTTGTTCGCAGTACTGGTGCGGTCATCCCCGCTGTCCCGTTTATTTATTTGCTGATGCCCTCATGTAAATGTGCTGTTTATTTGGAAGGTGTCAGGGAAACATGAATCACCAGAGAAGAAAGACCCACCATATTGAGAACGAGTGGGTTTGACTGTTACACACGGCAGACCTTGAAGGTGAAGTGCCGTCCATTTGGCAGCAGGGGGCACTGTTGCAGTACCGTTTGCTTTTGCTTCTTCTGAAGTCGCAGACGTGACCTTTTTTTTAGTAGTATTTGATTTAATTTTATTTAAAGAAAATAAAACACAAAGTTTATAACATGCGTTCGAAAAGTTTTGGACAGTTGAGGATAAGACATGACATTAAAAACATAACGGAAATACAAAGAAAGGACAGCAGCAAAAACAGGGCAAAGAAAATGTAAAAATATATTCCAAACTTCTCTGTAGTCATTTGCCCAGACGTTTATAAAAAAAAGAAAAAAAAGTAAAATCACAAACGAAATCCATGCAAAGTACATTCAAAGGTAAAATGGTTCTTTTTAATGCTTTCCCCTTCTTAACTCTGCACGAATCCACGGAAGTCGGTCTCAATGCCGCCGGCTCGTCGTCTTCTTTTGTCGTCGCGTCCTCTCCTCGCAAGCCTTCCCCGCGTCCCCGTCTCACTAGGGTGGCCTGTCGCTTTATTTATTTGTCGTTTTGCAGGCTGCCATGCCAGGCCACTCGGTAGCTGAAGGCTCCAAGCTTGTATTCGCATGCTGACAGAAGACACTAAAAGAGAGTTCCGAATGCGCGCCCCCGCTGCCCCTTCATGCACGTACTCACTGAGGCTGACATGCTGCGCTCGCGCCCGTTTCCCAGTGCCCGCGTGTTTCGGTGGTCCCCGCCCGGCCCTTCCATTTGATTTTTTCTCACTCCCAGGTTCACCCTTCTTATTCCATGAGTTGCGCAGCCCACAAGGAAAAAAATAAACAAAGAAGTCAACATGAAACGTGTGTCGTGCTTTGGGAATAACCAGACGCAAATAAACGTCTTCATGACATCAGGACCTTTGCTGCCTTCGGTCACCTTGCCGCTTCATTGTGAAGTTTTATAAAGTGTTCAATATATTTGCCACTGTGTGATTTTTCGAAGGAACTGGTGCTGGTATTGTGCTTTGAACGGCGCTATATAAAGATACAAATGGCCCGAATCAAGTCAAAATAGTTCATGCTGCGAAACGCGCAATAAAAAAATTAAGATGGTCTAAATGAATTTGCTGCTATAGATATATTAAAATGCAGCTTGCAGTGAAAGGCGCTATATAAAATAAAATTGGCCTCGATTAGTTTACTTTATTGGATGCAGTACTAGGGTGTTGTACCGTGTGTACCTTAGCCAATAAAAGATGTCGTTTTGTTTGACTTCACTTTACTGGATGCATTAAGTCGAATTAGTCCATGCTATGAAATGCGCTATACAAGATCAAGATGGACAAAATTAATTTCCTCTACGAGATGCATTACGTCAAAATAGTCCAAGCTGTAAAATGCACTGTTTAAAATAAAGATGGTATGACTTACTGCGATGGACTGGAGCCTGTCCGGGGTTTGGTCCTGCCTTGTGCCCTGCGATAGATGGGATTGGCTCTGGCGCCCCCCCGCGGCCCTGTAAGTCAGTGACCGACTGCTATGAATTCATTTGCTAACTTTGGTTAAAAGGTCTGATCGAACATTGTATGCATCAAAACGTGCTACTGTATATAACACAAAGATGGTCCAAATTAAGTTGCTGTTTATTGATATCAAATAAATCAAAGTTGGCCTGGATTCGTTTACTACATGTATTAAGTAAAAATAGTCGGCAGTGTGGAATGCTCTATATGAAGTAAGTATGGCCTGAAGTCATTCACTAGTACTGCTATATTAAGACATACCATGTGGTGAAAGGCGCTATATAAAATAAAACTGACCTGGATTAGTTCACTTTACTGGATGCATTAAACCCAATTAGCTCATGCTGTGAAATACATTAAATAGAAGCAAAATGGGCAAAATTAATTTGCTGGATTAGTTTGCTTTATAGGGATGCATTACGTCAAAATAGTCCAAGCTGTAAGATGAATTATTTAAAATAAAGATGGATTTTCCAACTGCTGTTAAAGGAGTTAATCAAAACATTGTGCTATATCAAAAAAAAAGGATGTCTAAATTCATTTTCTGATATTGATCTATAATAAGTCATAAGTTGCAGTAAATGGCCATATATAAACAAATGCATTTACTAACAGTAGTCCATACTGTGAAATACGCTATGTAAAATAAAAATGGTCTTAATTAATTTGTTAACGTTGATAGATTAAATCATATTTTGCCATGAAAGGCACTATATAAAATAAAGTTAGCCTGGATTAGCTCAGTTTACTGGGTGCATTAAGCAAAAGAGACAAATCTGTGAAATGCGCTATATAAAATAAAGATGGTCTTAATTAAGTTCCTGGTATTGATATATTAAGCTATAGCCTGAACTGACAGGCGCTATATAAAGTAAAGTTGCCCTGGATTAGTTTACTTTACAGGGTGCATTAAATCCCATTAGTCCAAGCTGTGAAATGCATTATTTTAAATAAAGTTGGTATAAATAATTTGCTGTTAAAGGACTTAATCAAAATATTGTATGCAGCTATATAAAATAAAGAAGGTCTAAATTAATTTTCTGATATTGATAAATAATAAGTTATAATTTGCAGTGGAAGGAACTATATAAAACAAAGCTGGCCTGCATTAGTTTACTGAATACACTCATTAAAAATAATCCATACTGTGAAATACGCTATATAAAATAAGGAAGGTTGGAGGTCATTGAGGACCACCAGGGGGCACTGCTGCACAACCAGGAAATGCACTGGACGACCTGGACAGGAAACCAGAAGCAGTTCCTAGGTCTGGTTTAAAAGGAAGCCCACTGCCCCTCTTGAATGGAGTCAGAGTCGGGGGGTAGTGGGCTACAGTCTTGGAGGAGGAAGAAGAATTGGGTGTAGGGTGGTGTTTGTTGGTTATTCTTGTGGAGAAAGTGTTGGGGCTCAATAAAAAAAAAACCTTAATATGAGCATATTGTGTCTGAGGTTTGGGAGGCTGCAGCGCCCTCTACTGGTCACAACATATATATTGTAGAAAGATATATGTATATATAGATTAGATATATTGATATATGTGTGTGTGTGTATATATATATATATATGTATGTATATGTGTGTGTGTGTGTATATATATATGTATGTATATGTGTGTGTGTGTATATATATATGTATGTATATGTGTGTGTGTATATATATATATATGTATGTATATATGTGTGTGTGTTTATATATATATGTATGTATATATATATGTGTGTGTATATACAGTATATATTGTCACAGATGGCTGGGGTTCTTGTCCATCTGGGATGCCTCTTCATTTTATGGATCAGGGGAGCAAGCCTAGTCTGGACAGTACTTCCCCCAGAACGCTAGGTGAAGAAGCGTCCTGGCCGGATAAGAACACCAGCCATCTATGACAATATATATATATATTTTGGCAAAATGCTCAAAAACGAGCTAAAAAAAGATTAAACATCATCGACAACAACCATAAATCCAAACACAAGCAAAAGCCTTTGTCTCCCAAGATTGTGTTGCTGAGCTTAATGATGATGATGATGATGATAATCTAACAGCCAGTTGAATCCAGTTTAGCATCAAGGAGTTAATAATATTAATAATAATAATTCATCATCATCATAATGATGATTCAACATTCATCAACCTGTTAAATCCAGTTCTGAATTAAGGAGAGAATAATAATACTTGTAAGAGCCATTTGTTAGATAGTTATAGATTTGTTATGTTATGATGTAGCTGGTCTTTTCCAGGTTCCTGAAGTTGATCAGCTACTATAATAATAATAATATATTTTATTTATATAGCGCCTTTCCCATGCTGAAGACACTTAGCACTGCATACGGCAGCCCATCAACATAGATTTTGCAATTTCGTGAATATTTAGATATACCGTTTTTACTCGTGTAAGACGCGGACCCTAATTTTTGCAAAAGAAAATCGCGAAAATCATTTTGCCCCATGTACGATGCACGTCGTGATTGTATAAGAAGCGTTTAGAGAGAGAGAGAGAGAGAGCGCGAGCGAGCCCAAGCAGAAGAAGTAAACATTACATAATTACGTTTCCTCGTGTATGACGTGCACCTGATTTTCTAATGCTAATTTTCGGGAAAAAATGTGCGTGTGGTACACGCGTAAATACGGTACTTTGTTAATCCCTTAATGGAAATCCTTTTGTTGCAGGAGTGATTGGGGGATGGGGGGTAAGAGCACAGGGTCCGCCATTGTACGGTGAAGAGTAATTTTCAGGTCAGGTTGGATCCCTTCTGGCAGTAATGTAATTTGAACTGCCTGCTGTTCAGCTACCAGCGCAGATCCTTAGCCACTTAGCCACCACTCCACCCAAATACCGATACGATTTTTACCACCAGGAGAAGGAATGATGCGATTGGCTGAAATTTATCATTGTGGACACGTCCATCATTTTCTACCCGTGGCTGCTGGATGTGTGCAGGATAACAGGCTCTGAAAGCGGGCTTACTGTACACGGCCACATAAACGGGTTACTCGCAGGGAAATCTACGCGTGTTAACACAGTTTGTCTCACCAGAAGAAGCGTCTACATGGCATTTTTGAATCCATGTTTCTGTGAATAGCCGGATTATTGAAGCACATGCTATACGTAGGCCGAACTGTTTTACTTTTGTTGCTGGATTATGTGAACATCTCGATGCCAAGAAACCTGCTATACGGTACACCGATCTGCAAGTAATCCAGTTATGTTGGCCATGTAAACCCTTAACCGGGTTATTACAGCTCAAGATTTAATAGTCTGCGTGTGTCCACCGCACTCTGTTAGCCCCCACAAGTCTTTGCTTCACATGCACATCCAGCAGCCACAGCTAAAAAAAAACAGTGGAAGTGTCCACAAAGATATTTCCTGAAGCAAACACTCAGACCATCACATTATTACTTCTCCTGGTAAAATTATGTGTCTCAAAATTTTTAGAAACCTCTAAATTTACGCTGATGAGGTTGAGTTTTGGAGGTCCCTAAAGCCCTACTGTCTACCACACTACACTACTTGGTCACTTCTTCAATGTGTCTGTGGTTCTCCGTGTGACGTAAAACCTCCTAATGTTTGTGTGAAATTTCCCCTTCACAAGTTACCAACTGTGTCCCCGTGTTCTTGATGAACTCATTTTAAAGTCACCGTCTCGATCCACTGGACTAATTCCCTTCATAATTTTAAACACTTCAGTCAGGTCTCCTCTTAATCTTCAGCTCTTTTAATCTTTCCTCATAACTGATCCCCTGCAGCCCCTCAATCAGCCTCATTGCTCTTCTCTGGTGTTCTTTCCAGTAATATGAAGCTGATGATGAACAAAACATTCAATCGTAGACACCGAGGCCAGAAACTGAGTTGATCTGAACTGCAGTCTTTTACTGAGCTCAAAAACCTGTACAAAGATGTTCTTCAAAGCCTCTGCAGCGCCACCTGCTGCTTAGGAATACTGCCAGACATTAGTACATTCATCTCAGTGCATAACAGCTGGACTTTCTCAAGTGCTGTTATGTCCTTTTTGTAGCCTGAAGACCAAAACTGCACACAGGACTCCAAATGAGGCCTCACCAGTGTGTTATAAAGCTTGAGCAGAACCTCCTGTGACTTGTACTCCACACATCAAGGCGCTATATAACCTGACACTCTGTTAGCCTTCTGAGTCCACTATGACTTCTAAATCCTTCAATTTTCCGACCGTCCATTGTGTATGCTAACCTCACATTTTTACTTTCTATGTGTAATTCTTTACATTTACTGACTTTAAACTTCACCTGCCACAAATTCACCTAAGCCTTTCTGCTGTCCAAGTCCTCGGATCAGCCTAGTCGCTCTTCTCTGGACCTTCTCTTGTGCTGCTGTGTCCTTTTTGTAGCCTGAAGACCAAAACTGCCCCCAGGACTCCAGATGAGGCCTCACCAGTGTGTTATAAAGGTTGAGCAGAACCTCCTGTGACTTGTACTCCACACATCAAGGCGCTATATAACCTAACACTCTGTTAGCCTTCTTAATGGCTTCTGAACACTGCCTGGAAATCAATAGCTTAGAGTCCACTACAACTCCTAAATCCTTCAATTTTCCGACTGCCCATTGTGTATTTGAACCTCAGATTTTTACTTTCTACGTGTAATTCTTTACATTTACTGACTTTAAAATTCACCTGCCACAAATTCATCTAAGTCTTTCTGCTGTCCAAGTCCTCAGGTCAGCCTAGTCTCTCTCCTCTGGACCTTCTCTTGTGCTGTTATGTCCTTTTTGTAGCCTGGAGACCCAAACTGCACACAGGACTCCAGATGAGGCCTCACCGGTGTGTTAGAAAGCTCGAGCAGAACCTCCCTGGGCTGAGTGTCATGCTAAACTTAATAACTCGACCTCCGGAGACGCAGGCTTCAGGCTTCTTCTCAGATTCATGGTTGCCGTTGATTGAAAACATAGAAGTGTTTTGCCAAAGGAGAACTCTGTTAGTGGAGATGCGCGTGTCAACAGGTTTTTCAAGGAGTCGGGTTTCTGCGTTAATGGGGTTGCTCAATTTACGGCGGTTTTGTGTGTGCGTGTAACACTCTTCATATTAGGTTCTGATTACGCTATTCAGATTGGAACTTGCTGTGTGTTTAAGCAAATTTGTGAATTATACGTAGTCGTTATGTAATTAGCAGTGTTTACAGTCTGTAAGAGCAACTCTTAGAAAGACTTAATGTTAAATTCACATAAGTGCTTAACTTCATTAGAATATCAGTTTCTCATAGTTAATTAGATTATGGTATTTAATTATAGTGTAGTCTTAGGCCAGGTTTATACTTCACGTGATGCGACTCGTGCTCCAGCGGACGCCACTGCTACCCATGCCTTGTACTGTTTATACTTGCGCGTGTATTTTACGTAAATCTGGAGGATTCCACCAGGTGGCAGTGTGAGATGTCATCACAGTGAGAAAACAACGTTCGGTGTCACCGTGTTGTGTATGCCTGAAGCATCCATTAAATTCCCAGGACATAATCTCTTATATATATATTTGTCTTCTGGTTCGTCCTGCTTCCACTCCGCCCACACGCAGCCCACACGGCATTTCTCGATTCCTATTCCTCCTCTTCCAAACCCTTCCCCACGCTGCCTGCAGCCTCCCATACACCCTCACGCTGCTTTTCTCGAGTCCTATTCCTCCTTCGGACTACCGCATTCCCCGCTCCTCTCTCATGACCCCATTTGTGTCACGTCACCGTCCTGTATCTAGCCTGACCGCATGACCTTTCACTTCGGCCATGTGTGCGCCTGGGAGTCTTTTCAGTAGCCTGCTACAGGAAGGTACTCTCTCGACCATTGATATTGCTATTTTCGTTATACTGTGACGGTTGTTTCCTAAGCCTTTGTTATAAAATGAACGACAGTATCTTCTCTGTCGACGGGTTTTTGTACAACATCATCTCTATTCCGGGATCCGGCAACTGCCTGTTCCTATCAGTGGGTTATTTCTTGACACAAACGGTTGACGAAGGCAATGCACTCTCACTACGGCATAGGACAGTAGATTTCGTTGCATCACATTGGGACAGATTTGCAGATGTTCTTCCTGTTGTTCTTTCCAACGCAAGTCGAGTTATCACAACAAGTCATGAGTACTATCGATACATGGCAACATCTGGAGTTAATGGTGGTGAAGCTGAAATTCAATCTCTTTCCGAGATTAGATCTTTCGACTCATTATCTGTCGTCTCCAGCAAAATACCTATTCACAACTGCGTCTTTCATGAAGTGTTTCTTTCTTCTTGATTTCTGAATTCCTTTCTCACCGTTTTCCATTCCTATTCTTACACCACCGTATGCTATGGTGGGGGTCGGCTATCTAGTTGCTACAATATCTCTGAAAAGGATGTTTAATGATCACCTCCATCAACCCAGGGACACATCCATTCCAGCAGGCATCGGACGTGAGGTAGAAACGATCTGTGGACGGGGCATCAGCTCATCACAAGGTGAACACAAGTACACACACTGGTGTCATTTTAGCAGATCCCCAAACCTTCATGTCTTTGGAAGGAAGCCGCAGCCCACTATGGAAACCCACCAGGAAAACAAGCAAACTCCAGGCAGGGACCACCAGAGAAGACACCCTGTGAGAGAGCAGGGCAACTGCTCTGCCACCGTGTCATTTACTATTTACGTATTCCTTATATAAATGAAGTTAACTATTTATCTGTAAAATGTAACAAACATCCTTTAACGCATTTCATCATGAAAGTGATATCAAGTATAAATCTAAAGATTCTAAATGTGCAGAGAGTTGGAATATCGTAAACGTAACGTGTTCTGTGTGGCGATCACTGCCTGCTGCTGCTGTCAGAAACGGGTAGCGATTAACAACTGGGTCGGTTTTAAGATGACGCTTATGACGTTCTACTTTAATGACAAAATAAACTAGTTGAAATTTCCACTTTAATCAAAAAATAGACCTTTTTTTTTTGTCACTGTGTCCCTAATTTTTTTTTATGTGGCCGTACATTCTGATGATGCTGTAAAGGTGCAAGAATAAAAATAAAGACGGCACAGAAGATGGCATGTGAGCCCTTTAAAAATGTATCGTGTCATTGCGTTGTGGAATATACGACGCTTGTATTGCCTGTGCGAGAAATAAATGAGGAAAAGCACCACAAATACATTTGTATGTCAGCATTGAAGTTTGATGATTTGCTTCACCACATCAGACCACTCATTAAACACTGAAACGCACATACGCTGGTCCTGTACGATCTCCAAAGTGGTTTGCTGTCACATGTCGATAGTAAAATGAGACTCTGACATCACGTTACAACTTTTATCACACTGCGCCCACCTTTTTCTGGTGCTGCAATTCACGCATGCATCACGTTAATTTCAGAGGACGTGTCAAATGAATGCTGGGAACGAGTGGCAGCCATGATGTGTGTGTGTAAGTGTTCTGGGCGTGAGGTATAAACCGGCCCTTGGTAACTGGCAAACTGATATTCTAATGAAGTTAAGGAGACACTTCTGTAAATTTAACGTTAACTTTCTAAGACTGACTAAAACTAAACACATTACAGCATGGTTTAAATAGAGACCAGAGTTTTATGGCCAGATATGAGGATAGTTTGCATCTCTCAGACTGACACGGACAACCTGACTGACTGTACAGATCCACATTGTATGGAAAAACTCATCAGAAACTTCTAAAGACTTTGTTGGACAGTCATCTTATCCAAAGATCTTGACCATACATTGTTCTCCTCTCTTTCTAAATGGATCTTAGCCTGAAGAGGTCTATTCATATTTGACATTTAAGATGGCTCACTTAAAGGTTTTTCAATGTTGTTAAATTATCCTAGTGTGTGTATATATACACAGGGAACTCCATTTTCTGTATTCCATCTCACCTGAAGAAGTGGCTCGAGTTGCCCGCATATTGTAATCTTTATAGATAGCCAATAAAAGGGGGCGCTTGGCTTGACTTCTCACTACGTCCATAATGGCTAACACGGTACAACACCCTCATACTACACCAAGAAACAAAGTTTTCCACTCCTCCGTCTCATTCCCCTTATCAATACACCCCAGAAGTGCAGAATCATCTGAGAATTTCTCCCACCGACATGACCGGGTGTTATATTTATATTCTGAGGTGTATGGAGTGAAGAGAAAAGGAGACAGGACTGGATGGAGAAGAAGGGGCCTAAATGGCCTTCAAACCTCGCATATTGTAATCTTTCTAGTTAGCCATTAAGAGGGGTCATTTTGCTTAACTTCTCACTGCATCAGAAACTTCACAAAATGTTGTTGGACAATTACCTTATCCAAAGATCTTAACTATCCATTGTTCTCCTCTCTTGCTAAATGAATCTTAGCCTGGAGAGGTCTATTCATTTTTTTACATTTAAGATTTCTCACTTAAAGGTTTCCCAATGTTATTTGTCCTGGTGTGTCTATATAAACACAGGGAATTGCGGTCTTTGTATTCCATCCTGCCTAAAGAAGGGGCCTGAGTTGCCTCGCATATTGTAAGCTTTTTAGTTAGCCATTTAAAGGGGGCACTTGGCTTGACTTCTCACTACGTCCATAATGGCTAACACGGTACAACACCCTCATACTACACCAAGAAACAAAGTTTTCCACTCCTCCGTCTCATTCCCCTTATCAATACACCCCAGAAGTGCAGAATCATCTGAGAATTCCTCCCACCGACATGACCGGGTGTTATATTTATAGTGTGAGGTGTATGGAGCGAAGAGAAAAGGAGACAGGACTGTATGCTGAAGAAGGGGCCTGAGTTGCCTCGCATATTGTAGTCTTTCTAGTTAGCCATTAAAAGGCATCATTTTGCTTAACTTCTCACTGCATCAGAAACATCAAAAAAGTTTGTTGGACAATTACCTTAACTATCCATTGTTCTCCTCTCTTGCTAAATGAATCTTAGCCTGGAGAGGTCTATTCATTTTTTTTTACATCTAAGATGTCTCACTTAAAGGTTTTCCAATGCTGTATCTGTCCTGGTGTCTGTATAAACACAGGGAACTCCAGTTTCTGTATTCCATCTCGCCTGAAGAAGGGGCCTGAGTTGCCTCGAAAACTTCCATATTGTAATCTTTACAGTTAGCCAATAAAAGAGGGCATTTGGCTTGACTTCTCACTACATCCATAATGGCTAACGCGGTACGACACCCTTGTATTTCACTTCAAAAAGAGCAACAAATTATTCTAAAAACTCTAAATTTAGTTAACGTTTAGTTATAATGAGGAATGTAACTGCAGACAAACATTGAACAAGTTCTTATTTCAATTCTCCGTTGTTTCTTGTCGTTTACTCCCAGGTCTGTCCGGTGTGCCGGTGTTGGTCTCTTCCGGATTGTCTTCACGACTCGCCATGTTTCCCAAGGACTGTGGCGTGCAGCATTGTCTACTACTAACACTGTGTCTCCAGGCTCAGAATGTCCTCTTGGTGTGAGCCATTTTGGAAGTCTCGGTAAGTACCCTATAGCCCAGCCCTATTCAATCGGCGGCCCACGGGCCAGAACCGGCCCATCAGTCATTTTGGACCGGCCCGCTGACTACATACCTCTGCTTTGTATTAATGGTACAATACAAGAAATACAGGGAAATGTGCGGCCCACTGGCAAAAGCCGTATGACAATTTGGCCCAATGAAAAATCTAATTGAATGCCCCTGCTATAGCCCGTCTCCTCCAAAACAAATCAGCCACGTGTTGGACTTGCTTTCAGCGTCTTCAGGTACACCGGTCATTTTTAGAAAAGAGTCCAGGAGGCACATTGAGCTGTGACGTGATTGGTTGTCGGAGCTTCCAAATGGTTCTGTGAGGGGTCTGTTGTTGATGACTGATTCAGCTTCACACATCACGGTTTGGAGACGTTCATCATCAAGCGCTTGTTGGTTGAGTTATCGAATTTCAAATCTTTCTCACGCTTCTGATTTGTCTTTCCCATAATCCACCTTGCTGAGTGGCTCATGGTGGATTCAACATCCATTTGATTTCTTTCTTCATCACGGCATTGCTTATCAGTTCTTGCTCGAGGTTTTTAACAACTTCTCGTAGCCCCAGTTAAGTTTGTTCCATTAGCTGAGCACGAGATTTTAAGTTCTGCAAATGAATCAACGTGTGGCACTGATACAAGAATCGGCATCTAAGCCGTGTGCAGTCCCAATGTGTACGGCTCTGGTGAACATGACTCCATATCTCCTGACTCAGCCTCATGCTCTTTTAACTTGAAAAGGTCTCAAATCATCAAATCCACCACTGGTGAAAGGTTATTGGTCAGGCAACAAACAATCGTCTGGCAGATGTGCCATTTTTTTTTGCTCGTCTGCTTTCTCGTTGTGTCTTCCGCACGTTGTGCACTGGTGACTGATTTGACTTGAGGTATCTAATATTTCTGGCACAACTGTGTAAGTACATTGTCGAAAGTATCCAAATCATCGACTTCAGGTGTTCCAATCCCTTCCATGGCCGCAGGTGTATGACATCGAGCCCCTTGGCACGCAGACGGCTTCTACAGACATTTGTGACAGAATGGGTCGCTCTCAGGAGCTCAGTGAGTTCAAGCCTGGTACCCTGATAGGATGCCACCTGTGCAATGAGTCCATTTGTGACATTTCCTCGCTACTGAATATTCCATGTGGTATTATAACAAAGTAGAAGCAATTGAGAACAACAGCAACTCAGCCACAAAGTGGTAGGCCACGTCAAATCACAGAGCGGGCACAGCACATGCTGAGGTGTGCAGAAGTCGCTAGCTTTCTTCAGAGTCAACGGCTACAGACCTCCAAAAGCTCAAGAACAGTGCAGCGTAGGGAGAGAGCGTCATGGAATAAATAGGTCTCCATGGCCAAGCAGCTGCAGCCAAGCCTGACATCACCAAGTGCAATGCAAAGTGTCGGATGGAGTGGTGTAAAGCCCATCGCCCACCACTGGACTCTCGAGAGCAGTGCAGACATGTCCTCTGGAGTGACGAATCACACAATCCGATGGACGAGTCTGGCCAGGAGAACGGGACTCGCCTGACTACATTGTACCAAGTGTAACATTTGGTGGAGGGGGGATTATGGTATGGGGTTGAGCTTGGCCTCTTAGTTCCAGTGAAAGGAACTCTTCGTGCTTCAGCATACGAAGCCATTGTGGACAATTTCAGGCTCGCAACTTTGTGGGAACAGTTTGGGGATGGCAACATGACTGCACAGGCACCAGTGAACAAAGCAAGATCTGTAAAGAAATGGAGGAGCGAGTTTGGTGTGGCTGCACAGAGAGAGCCCTGAGCTCAACCTGATAGATCACCTTTGGGATGAATTGAAGTGGAGAGTGCGAGCGAGCCAGGCCTTCTCGTCCAACATCAGGGCCCGACCTCACAAAGACTCTCCAGGTCACAAATTCACATCAACACACTCACCCTACATCTCCTGGAAAGCCTTCTCAGAAGTGGTGAAGCTGTTAGAGCTGCAAAGGGTGAGCCGGATCCATATTAAGAATGGGATGGCATTAAAGTTCATGTGTGTGTAAAGGCAGGCGTCCCAATACTTTTGGCAATATCGTGATTACAGCCGTAACATCCGATTTCTTGGTGGATCTGCTGCAGTATCAGAGAAGCAATATGTGGACTGTTGAATTTTACTAAAACTTTTAAAGTGAAGATATTTGGATTGCAGAACAATTTGAACCCGTGTCTCTCACTATTGACTGAACTGTCTTATGAAGTAAGCTAAACTCTGCAGAACTTTGGACATTTTGGACAAGTGCAGCTACAGATTTTGTGAGAAATCAGCCATGGGAGGACTTTTTAACTGGACACTGTCATCTGAGGACTTATGCTCAGAAAAAGAGCTGAGCTAACGAGCTACTGTGCTCTTCTCTTCTACGAGGGACGTTCAAAAAGTTTCCACACCTTAATAATTTCATTGGAGATGGTGAAGTTAAGAACATTTTTTTGATGACGGCATTAAAAAGTCGGTACGACGCGCGGAAAACTGCATCGCAAAGGAAGGCGACTATGTAGAAAAGTGATGTCATTTGTTTTTTGGTGTGACGAGGATGGACAGGATTAGAAGGGTCGGCTCAGGTGGGACGGGTGGGAGACAAAGTCAGAGAGGCGAGATTGTGTTGGTTTAGACGTGTGCAGAGGAGAGATGCATGCTGGGTATATTGGGAAAAGGGTGTTAAAGATAGAGCTGCCGGAAAAGAGGAAGGCCTCAGAGGAGGTTAATGGATGTGGTGAGAGAGGACGTGCAGGTGATGGGTGTGACAGAGCGAGATGACGAGGACAGAAAGATATGGAAGAAGATGATCCGCTGTGGCGACCCCTAACAGGAGCAGCCGAAAGAAGAAGCAGAAAAATAAATCTCCCTATTATAAAAAAAAATCTTTGAAGGAGACGAGACGTGATTTTCTCAGAGAGATACTTTCAAATCCCACGAGACGAGACTTTGTGCCAAAAGATTTATCCACGCCAGGGGCCGGAAATAAAATACAAAGAGTAGATGACAAAGTAGAACGTCGTAAAGAATTCAAAATCGTTGGCGCGATACACATGCAGAGCAGGATAGAGATGATGAAAGTACTAAAATTCGAAAGTCTCAAAAAAAGGATAGCAAAGATCGCATTAGCGCAAAAAAAACGGAAATTATTACTTGGTGAAACAACGGAACTGTCAAAGGAGATTGAATATACGGACATAGGTGATATGACAGAAGTATGTGGATTGTGTTTGGCTTTAAACTTTAAGTCGGAGACTTGTAGATCGTCTAATTCGTGTTGCCATCAGGGAAAATTAGTGTTTCTTCTCAATAAAGAGACATATCCGCGAGAAATAAAAGATTTGTTGTTTGGTGAAAGTGAAATTTCAAGCCCCGTGAGACACGAGTTTATGCAAAGAGATTTGGAAAAGTCCCGCACACATCATTTATAACCACACACACGGTTCAGTCATTTCTCATTTGTGTGAATGCTATTGTCAGACGCAGTTCATGTAGAGAGAAAGAAACGATATTCACTCACGGCAGTTACACGTTGCGTTGTCACGATGTAAGTCCAAACACGGAATCAAAATTCAATGTGATATTGACGAAAAGGTAAAAGCGAAAAGAGATTGAATATATGGACATAGGAGATATGACAGAAGTATGGAGATATTGTTTGGGTTTAAACTTTAAGTCGGCGACTTGTAGATCGTCTAATTTGTGTTGCCATCAGGGAAAAGTAGCGTTTCTTCCCAATGAAGAGGCCAATCCGCGAGAATTAAAAGTTTTGTCGTTTGGTGAAAGTGAAATCCACATACGCGAGCGACAGAGATGTGAAGTGGCTGGCGCTTAGCGTGGGTGGTGTTGGTGAGCGAAGCCCCCTAGTAGAGCTTTAAGGAGACGATGATAGAATAGAAAAGCTGCAGAACTTTGGTCTTTTTGGTCAAACTCAGCTACTTAGTTTTTAAGTCCGTTTACTGTCAATTTGTCACAGTGCTGTGTGTCTGCACAGAAACAAACTGAATTGAATTCAAATTTTTCGTTCTGGTTTGTTTTATATAGCGCCTTTTTAGAAATCGCCTAATTTTTATAAACGTATGCTTTGTAACAAACGTCATCAACAGATGAACTATAATGGCCTTAACCCTTTGGTCTTTCTTTCTGTATTACATAGAAGCGCCTTTCATTCGCCAGCGCCATTCTTGACGGCTGTTCATGTCTCACAATAAGGTGATGACGAAATGTGAGCCTGTGACCTTGAGGAGATGACAGCAAGGGAACGGTCATGGAGGCAAAAACCTCCGAGTGGAGGGTTGTGGGCTTTCATTTAAAGATATGGACCCCTGCCATTCAGCTTCCGGAATATACCAAGAATCCGTGGTGTGGCAGCTGCCTATCAACTGCATATCGTCGCTTTGGTCTCCTGCCAAAACACAAAGCTTGGCACAAGATGGAGGTGAGTATGGACACACGCGTAATGACCGCCTTTTTTTGTTTCCTGTTCGTGGCACCACCTGTCAGTTTAAAACTGTCCGAGTGAGTAAATACTCGAGAGTTGTGGATCTGGGCAACTCCCCCCGGACCCCTGATGCATGAATGAATTATAGACGTGCATTTTAAAGTGCTGGACTCACTGTGCGCTCCTCTGGCCAGCTATGCCCACACTTCTCTCTTTCTCGACCACTAACCCCTGTAACCCCCCCCCCCCCCACCCCCGTTAAGCTTGAGTACACACCCAGGGTATCAATACCATCCAGCATTGCAGAAAGCGGCACAGCCCATCGCAGCTGGGATGCCCCAAAATCCTTCTTGCCCTCCTTGAAAAAAGGTGTGTCTGTGTGCTTCTGACACGTTCCACAATGGCGTCAAAAGCTAAAAAGAGCGCCACACTCTGGCAGCGCAGCTGAGCGTTGCCTCAGGCTGACGTGTGGAAACCCACCGGGAGTAAGGGCCCGCTCTGCAGGGGGCCTAGCTGGTGCTGTTGGGCGGCAGGCTGCAGCCAGCCGGACTGGCGATGCTACTTGGACTGCTAATGGAGGCCAAGTTGCTGATGGCGCCGCTGCTCCTCTGCTTCCGCTGTCTCTCTCTATGCAGCTCGTCCCAGTTGGTCCTGTTAATTTTGATTAGATCCAGCATTGACTGCAGTTTGGGATTGACTTTGGCCAGCGTCTGGAGTGAGAGAAACAAAATCAATTTTAGATTAAGGACAAGAAATCAAGACAATCACAACTCGTAAATACTAGTAATTAATAGTAGTAATTAATTCATTGTTCTGTCTATTTTATTTCATCCATCCATTTTCCAACCCGCTATACCCTAACTACAGGGTCACGGGGGTCTGCTGGAGCCAATCCCAGCCAACACAGGGCACAAGGCAGGAACCAATCCCGGGCAGGGTGCCCACCCACCACAGGACACACACAAACACACCCACACACCAAGCACACACTAGGGCCAATTTAGAATCGCCAATCCACCCAACCTGCGTTTCTTGTCCCCCTTTTTTTGACACCCACTGCACACCAAACCTACCTGGAAAAGGGTCTCTCTTTGAACTGCCTTTTCTAAGGTTTCTTCCATTTTTTTTCCCTACAAGGGTATTTTTTGGGAGTTTTTCCTTGTCTTCTTAGAGAGTTGAGGCTGGGGGGGCTGTTAAAATCCTTGTGTGATTTTGGGCTACTATACAAAAATAAATTGTATTGTATTGTACTAAAAACCCCAGTGCAGTATCTCAGTCAATGCATTTCTTAACCCTTTAAACTCCGCACCATTGTTTTGGACCTGCCGGTGGGACAGAGCAATAATACTCTTTTTTTTTTTTTTTTAAATTAAATTGTTAATTTCCTCATTGCTGTA
>JANRMT010062814.1:11131363-11144969 GCA_026402145.1 Polypterus bichir lapradei | reverse complement strand
GGACTCACTGACACTTGGATTTTTGTTTGCAGTTTCTCTAAATGAAAGATCTACACTTCTAAGGGTAATAATGTTCTGTCACATTTCACTAATTAATTGTCTTTTTCTTGTCATTATCACTAGAATATTGTCTAAGTAGTACCTCAGAGGGCGGCACGGTGGCTCAGTGGGTAGTGCTGCTGTCTCCTCAGTTAGGAGACCTGGGTTCACTTCCCAGGTCCTCCCTGCGTGGAGTTTGCATGTTCTCCCCATGTCTTTGTGGGTTTCCTCCCGCAGTCCAAAGAGATGCAGGTTAGGTGCATTGGCGATCCTAAATTGTCCCTGGAGTGTGTGTGTGCCCTGCGGTGGGCTGGCACCCTGCCCGGGGTTTGTTTCCTGCCTTGCACCCTGTGTTGGCTGGGATTGGCTCCAGTAGACCCCCGTGACCCTGTATTTAGGATATAGTGGGTTGGATAATGGATAGATGGATAGATAATGGATGGATGGATAGTACCTCAGTCGGGACATCTGTGCAAATTGTCGCAAAATGGCTGCAGAACACCTGAAGGTTGTAACCTAATCGTTATTCCTTGAAGAGGGTACATTTCCATTTTTTCAGTTTCTGCTAACCTAAACTTGGAATTAGCAGTTTCCTGGTTAGCTTTTCAACTTTTTAGGTAATTCATTGCATTTCAACTGATTAAATCTGAAGAAAAACTGAGGTGGTCTAAAACATTTGACCGGTAATGTAAATTTATAATTAATTATCATACAATAATTAGTAATTATTGTAATTAGCAGCGCTAGAAAAGGTCCAGAGAAGAGTGACTAGGCAAGGAAAGTAAGGATTCAGTTTCATCTCAGGAATAGTACAATGCCCCTCTCAGGTCTCCAAACAACGACAGTAAACTCAAACCCCACCTCCAACAAGAACAGCACAACGGCAGTTGGTCCCATTCTCCAAACTGCTAGGCTAATGGTTTCTAAATGCAGCCTAGTCCCTGTGTATCATACTTGGTCTGCCTGTATGAATGACTCCAACAGTGTGCATAGGGACAGTGACATTAAACTTCATATTATAACAAACTGATTATAACAGGGATTGAATACGTTTTTCCGGCACTGCATAAGCCCAAGTGAGCCGGAGGCTATTCAGAATGGTTTAATAGGAAAGAGCTGACAAAACTGTTTTGGTGGGGAGCAGGCCTGTTTACTGAAGGATGACACTCCATAAGACTCGGCAAGGACTCTGCTGCCCTCGTGTTATTTACACTGCCCGGGATGGGGACGCCGTCACAACACGAGCAGCAGTTCAGTCTTTCTGGACAATACATCCACACACTTTATGAAATAAATGTTAAAGAAACAGGAATGGCAATGAGGCTTACCTTGTACAGTGGAGTGCAAATGCTGTCAATCCATTCTAGTTGCAGTGTGGGCAGTTCATCTTTTCTGTTGCGATCAAAAATGGCCTGAAACACAAAACCAATTTCACACTTTAATACACAACCATACCATACATAAAAAAACACACTTTGAAATATTGGGACTATGGAGGTCAGTAGTGAAAGATCACTCAGTCTGATTCCATCTGCCCAAGTCCATCATTCTCTTCATCTCTCTGTGCACTGAACCTCCTTTAACAAAGGATCTGAGGCACCTAAACTTACCCGCCTCTGTGGCACCAAGAAGCAGCATTACATGGCCGTGATACCCATCACCACTACCAGAGAGACACACACCATTGAGACAGGTTATTGAGCACTGATCAATGTCTTGAGATTACAAGCATAGATATGCCATTTTCGAACAGAATAACAATATTATGAGAGTCAGCCATTTTAAAAGAACACCAGCTGTGCCTGCTACTTCAGCGCTTGTCCCTCCATAATAAACCTTTCACCCCTCAGGGTTTGGTTTCTCTCTATTATAAAAAAAAAATCTTGGAAGGAGACAACACGTGATTTTCTCGGAGAGACACTTATACGTCCCGCGAGAAAGAGATTTAACCATGCCTGGGGCCGGAAATAAAGGAAAAAGAGTAGATGACAAGGTAGAACGTTGTAGAGAATTCAAAAACGTTGGTGTGATACAAATGCAGAGCACGTTAGAGATAATAGAAGTACGAAAATTCAAAAGTCGCAAAAACAGGATAGTAAAGATCGTATTAGCACCAATAAACAGAAATTATTACTCGGTGAAATAACGGAACAGCGAAAAGTGATCGAGTATATTGTTCGGATTTAAACTTTAAGTCAGAGACTTGTAGATCGTCTAATCCGTGTTGCCAGCGAGAATTAAAAGATTCCAAAAACGCTGGCGCGGTATGAAGTCCTGTGAGACTTTTAACATGAGTTTCTTTCAAGTCACACAATACTTACAACTATTTTCAAACGAGACCACGGTCACCTAACCTCAGTTGTGTGAATGCTTTTGGCAGACACACTTCCTGCGCTCTCAGCTCTTATAAATTTTATCAGGACAATAATTTTAAATGTTCTAGATAACGAAGAAAGCGAAGAAGAAAGAGCATGGGCAAACAATCAAAAAAGTCGGTTTATTTATTAGAGACAAAGAAACGATATTCACTCACGGGCAGTTATACGTTACATTGTCACGATGTAAGTCCAAACTCGGAATCAAAATTCAATACGATCTTGAAGAAAAGTTAATTCCAAATATTGTTTATACTAAAGTTTTAAACTAAAAGAGAAAATAATCCATATGTAACAATTCCCATGAAAATAACAATCTCTTTAAATTGTATATCCGGTTAACCCAACCCACTGCAGGGCACACACACTAGGGGCAAGTTAGGATTGCCAATGCACCTAACCCGCATGTCTTTGGAGTGTGGAAGGAAACACACGCAGACACGAAGAGAACATGCAAACTCCACGCAGGGAGGACCCGGGAAGTGAACCCAGGTCCCCTAACTGTGAGGTGGCAGTGCTACCCACTGCACCACCGTGCTGCCCAACAGTAAAATCATCCATCCATCCATTATCCAACCCACTACATCCTAACTACAGGGTCATGGGGGTCTGCTGGAGCCAATCCCAGCCAAAACAGGGTGCAAGGCAGGAAACAAACCCCAGGCAGGGTGACAGCCCACCGCAGGGCGCACACACACACACACACACACACACAACAGTGACAATTTAGGATCATCAATGCACCTAACCTGCATGTCTTTGGACTGTGGGAGGAAACCCACGCAGACACGGGGAGAACATGCAAACTCCACGCAGGGAGGACACGGGAAGCAAACCCAGGTTTCCTTACTGCGAGGTGGCAGCGCTACCCACTGCACCACTGTGCCGCCCTTTTTATAATTTATTCTAAGTAAAACAACTATACTGTGAATTGAACACATTTAAGTTAAGTTAAATTTAATAACACTGCACTTCCTCTCACATCGATTTCTTGGTCTTTACAACAACGCGTTCAGCTGTAACGTTTATCCATAATAAGAGCTATTTTACTATGAAGGTGTACTGTAAGTATAAAGCATATTAATTCCGTAATGAAAACCTAGTATTTCATTTCATATAGTTACAGACGTAAGCAGTTGTTGTTTTCACGAAACCTTTCTCTTCATGTGGGAAACATGGCGAGCAAGGCAGCGTCTTTCTAACAACCTACCCCGTTGGTTTACTTTAAAAAGCAAGCACATTTCTCGGATAGTTACGTATGTTCATATATATTTTTTATCGTTTAAAACTTTTATTTTACGCAGAAAAAGAAAATGACACTTTGTGATAAGTTTGAGAACGATACGGCGTTTGTCCTAAACTACGACCTGTAAACAACATAAAAAGGCGTTTGCCTAACCGTCACGGTATATTATTTGACCTCTTATTTAATTAACGTTCTGCATAGTTAATGTATTTTCTGGTTAATTTTTAACACTGTGATTTATTTAGCGATGTTTGATTTCTTACGTCCTATTTTATTTCAGGATTTTCGCCATCGCATACTGAAAAGCAGTGGAAAAGGCGGCCATTCAATTAAGCGGATATGTTGGAGTAAATGCAGGGCGTGTTTGAAGAGCGGCATCTGCCGCAGGATTTCACTCTTTCACTCTCTACGTTTCCTTCCCGTTTACCACTCATTCCTGGGACATTATTTGATTGAGATATACTTTTTGTGTAAGTTTAAAAAAAGAAAAGAAAATTTGCATTCCCATTTGAATGTCAGTAATTCAGTAAAAACGTATTATCCTCAGACATTTAATTAAATTTTTCTTTGAAAATATAACTCCATTGTTGTGACTATCTGGGTATGTTCAAATAAATAAAGATTATGGAATTTTAGCATTTATTTGTTGTACAGGGTGGTCCAGATCTAATTATGCAGATCCAGATCGTATTGATGACTTTGATTTATGCGGGGACGATTCCAGTTCGGCGCGAAGACGATTCTTCATGTCGTCAGTTCGCACACTTCTCGATGCTCTGGGATTTTTCGGGTGATTTTCTATGTAATAAACTTAATAAGTTATAGCATAATGAAAATTTAATAATTAGATCTGGACCATCCTATACAGTCATTACTGTCCAGCGTTGCATTATTATTCATTTTTTTTGAGTAATTCAAATGAAAATCGGAGTTCTATAAAAATATTTTGCCACTACTTATATTTAATCAAACTCATAGGTAAATTTGAGTAAATTAATAAATTAAGTTTACTCAATAGTGCAGTATATTAAATATACTCAAAAATATTGCATGTAATTTGTTGCCTTATTTTTTTAAGCACTTTTAAACACATTTTTTTTTTTTTTTTTACAGTGCAGAGGGTCATTTTACCACCTCTGAAATGTGAGAATCACCCATTCATTTTCTAAACCTACTTATCCCAATCCAGGAAGCTTCAAATATAAAATGGGAATGAACCTCGAGAACCTGCTCATTGCACTCAAACACAAAAACCTACATTCATTTATGCAGGACCAATCTGGAGTCACCATTTAACCAAATCTGCGGTATGTTGATTGAGGAAACCAGAGTAATGGGGACATTTCACCCAGAGACATTGTGTAATCTTCATACAGATGGACCCGGGCAGATTATGAACCAAGGACTGTAAGGGCTAACCACTGTGATCTTCATGTATTAATTATCATAGAGAAGACCTGTGCAGTGTAATAGAGGAATGGAACCAAAACCAGACCAAATACTGGGAACACTGCCATGAAAGACAACATAAAATGGCCAGAATTGGTTTAGATATGCACAGTGAAACCAAGATATTCACAGAGGAAGTGATTTGAACTAACAGAAGGTGTCAGCTTCAGTTCAGACCGTTCTCTATCTCCCTGTTCGAAGAACTCACTGGTGACTAGTTCTGCAACCTGCAAAGAGAGAAGAAACAAAGGATTTCAAAATGAGTTGTACCACCTCATCAAAAATGTTCATTACTTTACTAGCTGAGCTACCCATTCTTCACACAAGTGAAACACTACTTAAAAAGTGAATTACAAATAATCTTTAAAGAAAAGTTACAATAACAGGCATTTTTGACATTTTAGTAATGGGCTGTAGGCACATAACCTATGAAGGTGAGTCTTGTCCACACAGGTCAGCGTGTTACCTTCGCCCCCGTGATGTGGAATGTGTATCGGGTCATGCATGTTAGAGCACCGCTTCCTAGTAAATGGCATCTGAAGTCTTAAAGGGGTCACAAACTAACACCTCCCTGCTGATACTCATCCTTGAGAATGTCACAGAACTGGCCATTGGAGAAGCAGCTTAGCCTTAAATCAACATCTACTGTTCTCCATGTCCAGTTTTGTACTTTATTAATAGTCTTGGTGAAGCAGACAGTGGTAGCAGAAGTAGAATTGATAATTAGGTGGAAAAGTAATGTAATTCAGTAATGTATCTCTCTGTTATAAAAGATAATCTTGAGACGAGACAAGACAATTGCCAAGACATTTCTTCAAGTCCTGCCCTCCTCTCAACCATTTCTGGTTCACGGCCCACGCCCGCAGTCCTCTCACCTCTCATTGGTGTGAATGCTTTTGTCAGACACAGTTCCTGCGCTCTCAGCTCTTATAAATTTTTAGTTTTCCTCACTTTAAGTTCCCAATAAAAGAAGATGTGTTATGTGCAAGTCTTATTGAAGAATTTCATCCCGAAGGGTTATCAACAGAAGAAATGAGTACACGGGCAATCCTAGCACCGAGAAATGATGAAGTCAAACGAATTAACCAGAAAATTGTCCTTCAGTTACACAGCAAATTGGTTAAATGCGTATCAATAGACTCTGCTGAAACAGTTGGTGGTGATGGTGCGGAAGATGAAAACATCAACTTACAATATCACAAAGAATATCTACAACCGTTAACACCATCCGGTCTTCCACCGGCCGAATTGATGCTCCAACAATGATGGATGGATTAAAAGGCAGAAGTCTACGTGACCATCATCATCAAGTCCTTCCGTGAGAACCCTAAATCCAAAGAGGACTGTTTCATTTATGTTAGGTAGAATACTCAGAGGGGACTGGGCGGTCTCATGGTCTGGAATCCCTGCAGATTGGATTTTTTTCTCCAGCCGTCTGGAGTTTTTTTTTTTTGTTTTTTCTGTCCCCCCTGGCCATTGGACCTTACTCTTATTCGATGTTAATTAATGTTGATCTATTTTGTTTTCTTATTGTGTTTTTTATTTTTCTATTCTTTATTTTGTAAAGCACTTTGAGCTACTGTTTGTATGAAAATGTGCTATATAAATAAATGTTGTTGTTGATGTTGAATTACTGTTGAAAGAAGGATGGATCGTAATGTTATCGCGTAATTTATGTCTGAGTGATGGGCTATGCAATGGGACAAGATTAGTTGTATTGAAAATTAGTTGAACAATTCTGAAATTTTAACAGGCGACAAGAAAGGTTATGTAGTACATCTTCAGGGGATAACATTAGACACCACTGGAAATCTTGATATGCCATTAGTGTTAAAACGTTTACAGTTCCCCGTTAGAATAGCTTTGGCTACGACAATTAATAAATCACAGGGACAAACATTCGAAAAAGTTGTTTTATTTATTAAAGAGAAAGAAACGAAATTCACTCACGGGCAGTTATACGTTGCGTTGTCACGATGTAACTCCAAACACGGAATCAAAATTCGATGTGATATCAACAAAAAGTTTATTCCAAATATTGTTTTTACTGAAGTTTTACAGTAAAAGTGTAAGTTTTAAAAAGTATTTGCGTGTTAATTTCAAAGCCAAACAGAATGAAAACGTATAACGCAATGGATACCTTGAACGCAACATGAAACATCATTTTTTTTCAATTTATTACGTTTTACTATTTTTTTACTATGGTTAATTACTCACTGCAATGTAAAAGAGTTAGGTCTATTATGCATATGTAACAATTCCCATGAAAATAACAATCGCTTTAAATTGTACATTCGCTTCCCCACACGCGACCAGCAGAACCACAAAGTAGCTAGCAGATAGTGCCCACCTGGAGGCTGGCGAGCGAAGTGAGCAGGGGGCAGAGCCCCCTAGTTTTTTATAGGGAAATATAGAAATTTTAAATTATACAAGTGTTTCCATATTTATAGCTTTGCTAAACAATGGTTCTTGAATTACTGCAGTCAGGTGTGATTCCAAATAATATACAGGTGTGATTACATGTTGGAAATAAAGGTCCATCATATATTATTATTATTATTATTAGTTACTTGACAGATATACCGCATATGCCATTCATATTAAAATGTTTACAATTTCCTGTTACAATAGCTTTGTCTACGACAATTAATAAATTACAAGGACAAACATTCGAAAAAGTTGGTTTATTTATTAGAGAGAAAGAAACGATATTCACTCACAGGCTGCTATACGTTGCGTTGTCACGATGTAACTCCAAACACAGAATCAAAATTCAATGTGATATTGACGAAATGTTTATTCCAAATATTGTTTTTACTGATGTTTTACAGTAAAAGTGTAAGTTTAAAAAGTATTTGCGTGTTAATTTCAAAGCCAAACAGAATGAAAACGTATAACGCAATGGATACCTAAAACGCAACATGAAACATCATTTCTTTCAATTTATTACATTTTACTATTTTTTAATGTGGTTAATTACTCGCTGTAATGTAAAATAGTTAGTTCTATTATGCATATGTAACAATTCCCATGAAAATAAAAATCTCTTTAAATTGCACATTCGCTTCACCATACGTGAGCGGCAGATCCGCAAAGCGGCAAGCGTGTAGCGCCTGCCTCGAGGTTGGCGAGTGAAGTGAGCAGGGGGCAGAGCCTGCTAGTTATTTATTGGGAAATATAGAAATTTTAAATTATACAAGTGTTTCCATATTTATAGCTTTGCTAAACAATGGTTCTTGAATTACTGCAGTCAGGTGTGATTCCAAATAATATACAGGTGTGATTACACGCTGGAAATAAAGGTCCATCATTTATTATTATTATTAGTTTTTTGACAGACATACCGCATATACCCATCCCAATTAATGGCACATGTTGTACAGTGTGTTTTATCAAAGGAAGGGACTGAAGAAGCATCTTTTTTGTATTAAGTCCAATGTCCTCTTTTGATGCTCTTTCTTCATTCAGGTTGGAGATGAAGACAATGTACCCTGTGTAATGTGGGAGGTTTTCCAGAAGAGGGCAGTCATGGTATGAAAAGGACACACACTTTGGCAGTTCAGTGTGTTCCCAGACTAAAACAGCAGTTCTGTTATGATGCCCACCTATTGAAATTAAATGCAAAAAGGCCTCCTATGTTAAAATGAGACTTGCCTTCCTTGATATCTCCCACGGCTTTGTGACTGCTCCTAAATCACAGGCTGTCATCAGCATAGACCTGCAACAGAAGCACAAATGTAAAATGTTAAATAGTCTGATGAAGAACTCGATAAACCAGTTCCACACACCTGTGATTTTGAATTCTGTAAAAATGTATATATTTAAATGTAATGACTTCTGTTTGTCTGTAAAAGTTAAAGGGGCAATTTTAGTAGACTAAACTACAAGAGTCTACCCACATTAATACAGTATCTCTCTATCTATCTATCTCTCTATCTATCTATCTATCTATCATATAGTGCCTTTCCTATCTATCTATCTATTATATAGTGCCTTTCATATCTATCTATTTATTATATAGTGCCTTTCACATCTCTCTAACTATCTATATATCTATCTATCACATAGTGCCTTTCATATCTCTCTATCTATTATACAGTGCATTTCCTATCTATCTATCTATCTGTCTATCTATTATATAGTGCCTTTCATATCTATCTATCTATTATATAGTACCTTTCCTATCTATCTATCTATCTATTATATAGTGCCTTTCCTATCTATCTATTTATTATATAGTGCCTTTCCTATCTATCTATCTGTCTGTCTGTCTGTCTGTCTGTCTATCTATTATATAGTGCATTTCCTATCTATCTATCTATCTATTATATAGTGCCTTTCCTATCTATCTATTTATTATATAGTGCCTTTCCTATCTATCTATCTATCTATCTATTATATAGTGCCTTTCCTATCTATCTATTTATTATATAGTGCCTTTCCTATCTATCTATCTATCTATCTATCTATCTATCTATCTATCTATCTATCTATTATATAGTGCCTTTCCTATCTATCTATTTATTATATAGTACCTTTCCTATCTATCTATCTATCTGTCTATCTATCTATCTTTCTTACATTGTAATAATTCTTATCTACTCAATTTCATACCTGACCATTTCAGGTTGGTGTCCCTTATCAGGGCAGCTTGGCCACATCAGTTTAACCAACAGCTAGATTTTGGAATGATTAAAGCCCCTCATGGAGACAGAAGAACAAGGGAAGGCCTCCCAGTACATGAATCCCAGAAAGGGGCCTTTAATGTGGGACAGGAGCATTGTGATGCTTGCAAATCTGATTTTTACTGAATTTGTTAAATGCTGAATAAATTGTTAGGTTTGTGTGAAAAGTACTTATAGATACCTGGGCACTATAAAGCTAAGAGACTGATTGATTTGAAAAAGTCAGGTCACGACAAGTGTCACAGTAAAGCCACTTTAATAAAATCAGAGAGCCTGTGTAACAATGGCTGCTGGCACACATTTGGCACATCTGCATCAGCATGACACTGGTCTGACCATTTCAGTCACAAAACCGAGAAAGCACAACTCTTTCAAATGCATTCCTCTAAGTTGCTGAGCCTTCTTTTACAGCCTTAAGTCTGTCAACGCCAATGCAGATTTAAGTGCAACTTGCTAATTATGTGGTTACAAGAGCAACAATTGAAAGTGCCAATCTGTATTTCATATACTCTAATCATACAGAGGCGACGATGAACGCTTACTCACATAAAACATCCCAAAGTAGGTCAGAGACTTATAACTAAGTGACAGCTCCTTAAAACAAACCTTCGAGCAAGTAATGGTGTGTGCTGCAACTATAGGAAAGCATTTGCAGGGAAGGCTCAGAGTTGGAGAGAATTGCTGCCAACCTCTGAACACAGACGGTCGCACACCTGGTAAACGTTCATAAGACAAACTGCTTTATGATGAGTGCCCTTCAATCAGACTAGCCCCATACTGTCAAAAAGTTAATATGTACTGTAATTATACATCTAAGTTGGGGGCAGCATGGTGGCACTGCTGCCTTGCAGTTAGGAGACCTGGGTTCGCTTCCCGGGTCCTCCCTGTGTGGGTTTCCTCTCACAGTCCAAAGACACGCAGGTTAGGTGCCCTGGTAATTCTAAATTGTCCCTAGTGTGAGAGTGTGTGTGTGTGTGTGTGTGTGTCCTGCGATGGGCTGGTGCCCTGTCCGGGGTTTGTTTCCTGCCTTGTGCCCTGTGCTGGCTGGGGTTGGCTCTAGCAGACCCCCGTAACCCTGTGTTGGGATATAGCGGGTTGGAGAATAACTGACTGACTGACTGACTTCTAAGTTGTGTCTATCCATCCATCCATCCAACCCACTATATCCTAAGTACAGGGTCACAGGGGTCTGCTGGAACCAATCCCAGCCAACACAGGGCGCAAGGCAGGAAACAAACCCCCGGGCAGGGCGCCAGCCCACCGCAGGGCGCAAACACACTAGGGACAATTTAGGATCGCTAATGCACCTAACCTACATGTCTTTGGACTGTGAGAGGAAACCGGAGCACCCGGAGGAAACCCACACAGACACGGGGAGAACGTGCAAACTCCACACAGGGAGGACCCAGGAAGCGAACCCGGGTCTCCTAACTACAAGACAGCAGTGCTTCCCACTGTGCCACCGTGCCGCCCTCGTAATTACCGTCACAAGTAATAATTTTCACACATACACACATGTATACATATATACATATACAGTACACACACACACACATATATATATATAAATAAATACACATATACACATTAATAAATATATATATACATATATATGTAAATATACATAATGGCAGATGGCCGGTGCCCTTGCCCGGCCGGGACAACTTTATACTGGACAGACCGGGGGAGAGAGCATGCATAGCACATTATCTCCCCGGGAATGCCAGATGGTAGCTCCCACTGGGCTGCAGCAGTGCCACAGATTCCCACAGGACTTCATGTGAGATGGTGTTCTGTTACTCAGCCTTATTGGGTCTCGTGGGTGTCGCCACGGGGTGCTGCAGGGACTAGAGAGCCCTACTGTTTTTAGATCCCACCACGCCCGGAAGTGCTTCCGTACCACGGTGTTACGTAAAAGAAGCTCCCTGCCGAAGTTCCAGGAGTCGGAGTTGGGAGGGAGGAGAAAAAGCTTACTGGGAGGAGTGGAGCCAGAGAAGAAGAAAGAGAAAGAGGGAGGAAAAGAAAAAGGGCATTGCTGTGTGCTATTTGCTGGATTGTGCTTTGTAAAGGCTTAGGTAAGAGCTTCTCACAGCAAAGTAAAATCCAGTGTGTGTCGCAGAACTTATGTCTGTGTCTGTCTGCGTCATGTTTGGGGAGCTGGAGCAAGCCAAGAAAGTCAGCTGCAGGGCACAATATATAAAATATATATACAGTAATGGACAGATGAGCATCCCTTATCTGGCTGGGAGGTCAACATCATAAAAGATGCAAACGAAAGGGGCACCAGGTTAGGCATCCCAGCAACAACGGATGGGAATCTTGTATGCAGCTGGGAAGCCAACCTGCAAGATGGACAAAATGGATGTAGTATCCTGAACAGCATAAGTAATAGGCTCTTTCCTGGTCAGGAGGCCACACTTTTGAGGCAATGGGTGACTACCTCCCATGTGCAGGTTGTTTCTTCACAGGTTGGGTGGCAGCAATCCTTATGGTTGTGGTCCATTAGAACTGCCTTGTTAGTTTTTATGGGGGCTGCCAGGGGGAGTATTGGTAGGCGAGGTTCAAGTTTTCTGCCCAAACCAGAAGTGCTTCCCAAAGGCAAGGTTTCAACACTGGACATACTTCTGGGTTGGGTTGAAAACAAGGCCTTTGTCTTCACGTGGTGAGTCAGAGTCGGGAGAGGAGCTGGACAACACTCGCCTACGAGGAATCAAGAGGAGCGGAGGTAAAGGGCTTGCTGTGCTGACAAGAAAGACATCTGTTAAAGGTACTTTGTAAAATAAAAGGACCTGTTTGAACTTGGGACAGTGTCTTTAAGGTCGGTTTGGGGGGGGGTTGCGGTGCCATTACACCACCTACTGGTCACAACATATACTAGACAGACAGATTGGCCTGGAACCCCTGCAGATTTTATTTTTTTCTTCGGCTGTATGGAGTTTTTTTTTTTGTTTTTTCTGTCCACCCTGGCCATCGGACCTTACTCGTTTTTTATGTTAACTAATGTTGTCTTATTTTAATTTCTTATTTCGTCTTTTATTTTTCTTTTCTTCATTATGTAAAGCTCTTTGAGCTACTTTTTGTATGAAAATGTGCTATATAAATAAATGTTGTTGTTGTTGTTGTTGTAGATAGATAGATAGGAAAGGCACTATATAATAGATAGATAGATAGAAATGAAAAGCACTATATGATAGATAGATAGATATGAAATGAAAAGCACTATATGATAGATAGATAGCTAGATAGAGAGAGAGATATAAAAGGCACTATATAATAGATAGATAGATATGAAAGGCACTATATAATAGATAGATAGATATGAAATGAAAAGCACTATATAATAGATAGATAGATATGAAATGAAAAGCACTATATGATAGATAGATAGCTAGATAGAGAGAGAGAGAGATATAAAAGGCACTATATAATAGATAGATAGATATGAAAAGCACTATATGATAGATAGATAGATAGATAGATATGAAAGGCGCTATATAATAGATAAATATATAGATATGAAAGGCACTTTATAATAGATAGATAGATATGAAAAGCACTATATGATAGATAGATAGATAGATAGATATGAAAGGCACTATATAATAGATAGATATGAAAGGCACTTTATAATAGATAGATAGATATGAAAGGCGCTATATAATAGATAAATATATAGATATGAAAGGCACTTTATAATAGATAGATAGATATGAAAAGCACTATATGATAGATAGATAGATATGAAAGGCGCTATATAATAGATAGATATATAGATATGAAAGGCACTTTATAATAGATAGATAGATATGAAA
>JANRMT010062814.1:11082699-11115994 GCA_026402145.1 Polypterus bichir lapradei | reverse complement strand
CTTCTCATGAGGCGTTCAAAGACAGTTTGAAAGGAATCTGCCTTCCTTAACAAGACAGCACCTACATATACCTCTAGTATTGAAATAAGCTGCTTAATGGCCAGGTGCATTTACTGGAGAAGTCTTTTCCATCCCCTGACACATGAACATGTATATAATGTACAAACTACATAATTGATTTCGATCTCTGATAGCCCTTATTTTGTCGCATCAAGCACTGAAGATCTATCTTTCCTGGCCTGTGTCTCCCATCTTGCTCTATGAGGCTTTTCAAACTGAGGTTGACTTTCTATACATATATAGACAAAATGTCTATGGCAGGTGACAGATTAAGGAAGAAAATAATAAAATAAAAAAATCATGTCACTTATTGTATACCTAATAAAGCTTGGTGAGGCGGATCTTACAAGGCACTGACAGGACAACACGCTTTGAAATGCCGACGCGGCCCCTGTGGCTGTGACCCTTATGTTCTGACAGCCTATTCTTGTCTCAAATTTCTGGGCCCTTTTTGACAGCGATATATTTAAATACAGTAACATGTTCCCAAAGTGGACAGACAGTACAGAACCCCCCCAAGCTATACACAGATATCTATGCCTGTGAGTACTGTGACAAATTGAAGTAAACATAAACACCCCTATAAGCACTTCAGTGCACCTGCTCACTAAGGAAGGCTGACACGGACACGATGAATAATGAGACAGGCCAAGATGACAATGCCTGAGACTGATCTGGGGACAATGGTTGACTTGTCATGTTACTGAAGAATGAGCAAATTCTTTCCTTTTGATTAAAAAAAAAGTTGCTTGAAAATTTCACTGGGAAATGGCAAGAAACAAAAGAAAAAAAACACACACAAAAAAAAGTTGAGCCACGGGGGTTAGCATATACAGTACACCATATTAAGCAGAGTATCCATTAGTCAAGAATCATTCAAGCATCCATTGTCTAAACCTAATTTTTCCATTGCAGCTTTCCTAAGATCTGGCATCTGTCTGGGGAACAATAAGTGCAGGGCAAGAACCGGTCCTGGATGGGACACTTGTCTACAGCAGGGTGCATTTACACACTTGCCTTGCTTAGCTTGGTTCAATACTGCAGAACCTTTCAAGGACTGAATCCAGCAGGGGGCACTAGCTCCCTTATTGGAAGAAGTTCTTTTGTAATTGCGGCATGTTACATAACCCATATGTAACTATATGAAACTATATAGCTACTAGGCTGACCCGTCTTTTAAGTTGACCACTTCTTAAGGCAATTCAATATGTAGATCAATTTGATATTTTATACAAACTCATTAATTTGGTTATATTGCATTTGAGCGGTATTACTTTAATACTCGTAGTTTCTGTTATTTTTGTGATGAAATTTAAACTTTTTTTCTATATTGAGGTCGTCCTTTTGAACCCCCCTGATATTTACTACGCGGTGAGGCATTTGTACTCCATCAACATTAATTATTTCCAGAGACATAATTTTGTCTATTTTTCCAGCGCTTCGCTCACAAAAGCGAAGGGAACGATGGGGACGGAAGGACAATCCCGACCGCTTTTATATAGTAAGAAAGAAGAAGAAGATATCACACAGTCTGGAGTAGAAAATCATCTTTTACCTGGAAAAACGTAACTACAAATCCCATCGTGCATTGCAAAATGATCGGGGCGTGTGTGAAACTCCGTGCTACTCGCACAGTCTGGAGCAGAAAATCATCTTTTACCTGGAAAAACGAAACTACAAATCCCATCGTGCATTGCAAAATGGACGGGGCGTGTGTGAAACTCCGCACCTGCGTAACACTCACGGGATGGAAGGACAATCCCGACGGCTTTTATATAGAAGGATAATGTAAAAAGGCTTAGTGATACAGTGGTAAGAAATCACATAGGAGCAATAACTTAGCTTTCTTAAATGACGGTTTACGTGGCATAACAGACAAGGAAGCTATGACAAGACCATCACCGAAGTGGGTGCCCGATGTATACAGTCTGCCATTTCCGTTACTGTATTGGAAGGATTTTTAGGATCGGATGACGTTATCTCCCATCCATCCATCGGCTTTAAAGATGTGCTGGGCAATGTTCCAAGGCTTTATACTCTTCTTTCATGTGCAGGCCCCCACTTAGGTAAATCATGCCAATCCAAACAAGGAAAAGAAGATCCAATGTCCCTGACACACAGAAATAGTACAATGCCCATTTCGCAGTTTGTCCTTAACTTGTCTTAAAAAGCTTGCCTAGCAGTTCTTATTTGGTGAACTCCATCCATCCATCCATTATTCAACCTGCTATATCCTAACTACAGGGTCACGGGGGTCTGTTGGAGCCAATCCTCAGCCAACACAGGCTGCAAGGCAGGAAACAAACCCCAGACAGGGTGCCAGCCCAATGCTGGGCTATATGGTGAACTCCTATGTGGTAATTCTGGCTTTGTGTTAGCTGTACATACAGGTGCCAGTCATAAAATTAGAATATCATGACAAAGTTGATTTATTTCAGTAATTCCATTCAAAAAGTGAAACTTGTATATTAGATTCATTCGTTACACACAGACTGATGTATTTCAAATGCTTATTTCTTTTAATTTTGATGATTATAACTGACAACTAATGAAAGTCCCAAATTCAGTATCTCGGAAAATTAGAATATTAATTAAGACCAATGCAAAAAAAGGATTTTTAGAAATGTTGGCCAACTGAAAGGTATGAGCATGAAAAGTATGAGCATGTACAGCACTCGATATTTAGTTGGGGCTCCTTTGGCCTGGATTACTGCAGCAATGCGGCGTGGCATGGAGTCGATCAGTCTGTGGCACTGCTCAGGTGTTATGAGAGCCCATGTTGCTCTGATAGTGGCCTTCAGCTCTTCTGAATTGTTGGGTCTGGCGTATTGCATCTTCCTCTTCACAATACCCCATAGATTTTCTATGGGGTTAAGGTCAGGTGAGTTTGCTGGCCAATCATGAACAGGGATACCATGGTCCTTAAACCAGGTACTGTGTGCAGGTGCCAGGTCCTGTTGGAAAATAAAATCTGCATCTCCATAAAGTTTGTCAGCAGCAGGAAGCATGAAGTGCTCTAAAACTTCCTGGTAGACGGCTGCGTTGACCTTGGACCTCAGAAAACACAATGGACCAACACCAGCAGATGACATGGCACCCCAAACCATCACTGACTGTGGAAACTTTACACTGGACCTCAAGCAACGTGGATTCTGTGCCTCTCCTCTCTTCCTCCAGACTCTGGGACCTTGATTTCCAAAGGAAATGCAAAATTTACTTTCATCAGAGAACATAACTTTGGACCACTCAGCAGCAGTCCAGTCGAGACGCTTCTGGCGCTGTCTCTTGTTCAAGAGTGGCTTGACACAAGGAATGCGACAGCTGAAGCCCATGTCTTGCATACGTCTGTGTGTGGTGAAGCACTGACTCCAGCTGCAGTCCACTCTTTGTGAATCTCCCCCACAGTTTTGTTTCACAATCCTCTCCAGGTATTGTGCGGTTATCCCTATTGCTTGTACACTTTTTTCTACCACATCTTGTCCTTCCCTTCACCTCTCTATTAATGTGCTTGGACACAGAGCTCTGTGAACAGCCAGCCTCTTTAGCAATGACCCTCCTTGTGCAGGGTGTCAATGGTCGTCTTTTGGACAACTGTCAAGTCAGCAGTCTTCCCCATGATTGTGTAGCCTACAGAACAAGACTGAGAGACCATTTCAAGGCTTTTACAGCTGATTAGAGTGTGGCACCAGGTGTCTTCAATATTGAACCTTTTCACTATATTCTAGTTTTCCGAGATACTGAATTTGGGACTTTCATTAGTTGTCAGTTATAATCATCAAAATTAAAAGAAATAAACATTTGAAATACATCAGTCTGTGTGTAATGAATGAATCTAATATACAAGTTTCACTTTTTGAATGGAATTACTGAAATAAATCAACTTTGTCATGATATTCTAATTTTATGACCGGCACCTGTAAATATATAACATATTTGCACAGAGCACAGTGACATATTAACTTATATTCTGATTATAAGGACATAGACAGACCACCAAACAAAGACCAAATGAAATAGTGTAGTGGTCTTCATTTTAAAGCTCCATTCACTACAGAACATAATCCCATGTTGCAGTTTAGTACACATTTCTAAAATTACATCAATGGTAGGCCGAGTGTGCCATACTGTGTGACCCCAGAGTTGGAAAGTAAACCAGCATTGGGGGCTTATACATGGAATACTGCTTGAGTCGGGAGGAAGAGGACAAATCTGCCTGGGAGGAAGAAGAGAGTGATTTTTGCGGGTGTTTTTTCTTTTGTGTGTTTTGGGGACTGTGTAGGGCCTGTGGGACACGGTGAAGATATGAAGAAAAATAAATCATAACGTTTCATTGTTACGTGCCTCCGTTGTCAGTCTGTGTCAGGTTGACACCTATATAGTGCCTTTGCCACACAGGCTAACTTCTGATCTCCACACAGAGCAAATTTGTATGAAGGAGCAGAAATGGCTACTCTTACTTTGGGAAATGCAACTGTTTTGAAGTGGATAAAAAATCCATGATGATTGTTTATCGCAAGTCTTGTTACGTTTGATTTTACATGTTGGTTTGTCAATCCCAGCATTAAGAATACAATCTATCTTTTCAACATTGCATTGATTAGCAGTAAGAATATTGGTTTGGAGCAGACGTCTGCCACGGAGCTACTTCACTTATACGTTAGAAAGAAGGCCGACTTGATTCTGTCAGACACATCTTGTTCACTTTTCCTTTAAATTTCAGCTATTGCCATCAGGCTGTAGATTTAGGGTTTCTGAGGGTAGAGAATAACAGATTTAAGAACTCTTATTCCTAGAGCTTTAAGCGTCTTGAATTCTGTTACTTGAAGGGATTTGGCCAAACGCGAGTTCTGAATTATTAATGTGTGTACTGTTAAAGGTAATTCTTCTTTATACTGATCTGGAGTGTCTGTACTTCTGATAACACTGCTTATCAGTTTGTGTGTCTTTGCTTAATTTTTCGCTTCTGTGTAACTGTGCCTTTTGTTTTATACTTTCCTGCTGCAAACAAATTTCCCTTTGGGATAATAAAGCCAAACCTAACCCTATCACCCAGTGTTATGTATGTTGTGTTTTTTGTATATAGGATTCCTAATATATAGCTGCCAGGGATAATACAGAATGGGGTAGGAGAATTTAAATCCCTTTCCCCATTTGAATAAAAATATTTAGGAGTATTGGATTTGTGAATATAATTTCACCATCTTAATTATAGCCTTTGTGATCTGTTGGTAGTGTCCTCTCAATATCCATAGTGAAAAGGCTGTGTAATATCTGAATATATTATAATTGGAAGTGTTATTTAAATTTGACCCCTTACTTGGCATCAAAAAATTAAAACACATGATTTGTAATATCTATACTAATAAAAGGCAAAGCCCTCACTGACTCACTCACTCATTCACTCACTCACTCACTCACTCACTCATTCACTCACTCACTCACTCACTCACTCACTCACTCACTGACTCATCACTAATTCTCCAACTTCCCGTGTAGGTAGAAGGCTGAAATTTGGCAGGCTCATTCCTTACAGCTTACTTACAAAAGTTAGGCAGGTTTCATTTCGAAATTCTATGCGTAACGGTCATAACTGGAGCCTACTTTCGACCATATATACGGCCATAGCCTGCAGCTCGGTCGCCGTGTGAGGCGGAGTTGCGTCCCTCATTGTCACGCCTCCCACGTAATTGAGTGCCTGCCCATATAAGGCCGTCCGTCAGCAGCAATCCACTAGACACGCTGCCACGAAATATTCACGGGTGAAGGACTGTGCTTATGCAAACGAAGATGAGATCGTCAGGGATCGACTAGTGTTTGGCACAAACTCCGCGAAAGTGCGAGAGAAACTTTTAAGTGCCAGGTCTGATCTAACATTAAATAAAGCCGTGGACATCGCAAGATCACACGACATAGCACAAGCACAGCTGAGAACCTTCGATGCATGTACTCCGAGCGGCTCACGTGAACTGATTTTGCAGGACTAGGAAAGGTAAACCTGTACATGCAGTGTGTGATGTCTCAGATAAAGAGGAAGACGAGCTGCTTATTAATGCAGTAGGACAGGAACAACCCTCTGAAGCTGAACAAGCCTTTGTAGACATATCAATAGGAAAGCAAGGTGTAAAGCTTAAGTTTAAATTAAGTTCATAGACATGTTGCCGCTAAATATTCACAGGCAAATCCACAACTTAATACCGGGAATGCCTGTTAAACATCTTAGATTCACGAGTACCGATTTGTGTAGTGATCACTTCGATGAATGAAACCTGTTCAAAAAACGCATTACACAATTGAGAAGGCAGCAAAAGAATATGAAGCGAGTGACGCATACAAGCATATTCATAAGTACAGCTACTGCGGAAACAAAGCACGGTGTAAACCTTAAGTTTAAATGAAGTTCATAGACACGCTTCCGATGGCATTTGTCATGCCTACCATGAATACGATATTCGCAAGATACAAGTTTAATGAGAAGACGCAGGGTTTAAACGAGACTTTTGATCACTTTGTAACGGAGTTAAAATTGCTGGTGAAGGACTGTGCTTATGCAAATGAATAGGAAAGCAGGGTGTAAAGCTTAACTTTAAATTAGGTTCATAGACAACACGCTGCCACTGGCGTTTGTCATGCCTAAGACGAATGCGATATTCGCGAGATACAAGTTTAATGAGAGGACGCAGGGTATAAACGAGACTTTTGATCACTTTGTAACGGAGTTAAAATATCTGGTGAAGGACTGTGCTTATGCAAACGAAGATGAGATGGTCAGGGATAGAATAGTGTTTGGCACAAACTCAGAAAAAGTGCAAGAAAAACTTTTAAGTGCCGGGTCTTAGCTAACATCAAATAAAGCCGTGGACATCGCGAGATCGCACGAGATAGCACAAGCACAGGTGAGAAGCTTCGATGCATGTACTCAGAGCGGCTCACGTGATCTGACTTTGCAGGACTGGGAAAGGTAAACCCGTACATGCAGTGTGTGATGTCTCAGATAAAGAGGAAGACGAGCTGCTTATTGATGCAGTAGGAAACGTTGCCGCTAAATATTCGCAGGCAAATCCACAACTTAATACCGGGAATGCCTGTTAAACATCTTAGATTCACGAGTACCGATTTGGGTAGTGAACACTTCGATGAATGAAACCTGATATCTTTACAACGATTGACAAACACGAAATGTAACTTGAACACAACACGTCCTCCAAATACGAACCTGATTGAAAAAAATAATGATAATCAAATCCTTGATGACAACAACACTCATAACAGTCACAAAACAATTACATTGATAATCATGTTACGTTATTTTTTAAATGTTTCCTTTTCTTTTTTTAATAACTTCTTTAACACATTAATTCTCCGCTGTGAAGCGCGGGTATTTTGCTAGTTATAGATATACGGAAACCTAAAATTGGGATACATTTCGGACAGAATTAAAAGATACCTGAGCTAAATTTAAAAATTAGTAGGATGGGTGTTTCCTTTAAAATAAAAAACTGTTATAGGTAGAGTAAGTGTACCCATGCATTTGGCCTTCGGGCTTTAATCTTCTACCCTTACCCTAACCCTAATCTTAATCAATTTTTTTTAATTCTATGGTTCATTAAATATGCAGTTCAAATATTTCATTATGCTGTGATCTGAACACAGGTGATAAAAGTAACAACCTCAGCTCCACAAAGTGGGTCACTGTTTACAAGTGAATCTGTCACCTGTGATTTTTATAGTATCTTTCATCTTGAACACTACGCACTTTACATCCACAGCACAAGTACTCAGTGATTCAGTTTTATTTCATGCATTTAAAGTGACTGTTTAATGGTCACACAGATCCAATGCTAGGGACTGAGCTCAGCACATTCAAGGCTTGTACCCAATTAATGTTTGATAAATTAAAATCTCCTGGGATCACTGTATCTTCATTATTGTACCAAATAACACACTGTTGCTCAAAATGTCAGAATTTAATGGACTGTAGCAAACTACAATCGCCAAATCTCTGTTTTTTTCCTTAGTTGGTTAACCCACAATGGGGATTGTGACATTTTATTCTAATCCTGTCTTTATTTTGGGAGTCCAAATATCATTTTTCACATATAAGACGTCACATGTGATGAAGACCATGGAGCGGCTGCTGCTTCACCACCTGAGACCACAGGACCGCCACACCCTTGACCCTCTGCAGTTCACATACCAGGAGAAGGTGGTAGCGGATGATGCCATCATCTGTATGTTACACCGATTCCTCTCCCACTTGGACAGAGACAGTGGTGCTGTAAGAATTATGTTTCTGGACTTTTCTAGCGAATTCAACACCATCCAACCTCGGCTCCTTAGGGACAAGGTGACAGAGATGGGAGTAGAGTCATAGCTGGTGGCATGGATCATGGACTATCTTCCAGAAAGACCTCAGTATGTGCGTCTCGGGAACTGCAGGTCTGACATTGTGGTCAGCAGCACAGGGAACTGTACTTTCTCCGGTCCTGTTCAGCCAACATACATCGGACTTCCAATACAACTCGGAGTCCTGCCACGTGCAAATGTTCGCTGACGACACTGCTATAGTGGGCTGCATCAGGAGTGGGCAGCAGGAGGAGTATAGGAACCTAATCAAAGACTTTATTAAATGGTGCGACTCAAACCACCTACAACTGAACACCAGCAAAACCAAGGAGCTGGTGGTGGATTTTAGGAGGCCCAGGCCCCTCATGGACCCCGTGATCATCAGAGGAGACTGTGTGCAGAGGGTACAGACCTATAAATACCTGGGAGTGCAGCTGGATGATAAATTGGACTGGACTGCCAACACTGATGCTCTGTGTAAGAAAGGACAGAGCTGACGATACTTCCTTAGAAGGCTGGCATCCTTCAACATCTGAAATAAGATGCTGCAGATGTTCTATCAGACGGTTGTGGCGAGCGCCCTCTTCTACGCGGTGGTGTGCTGGGGAGGCAGTATAAAGAAGAGGGACGCCTCACGCATGGACAAACTGGTGAGAAAGGGAGGCTCTGTTGTAGGCACGGAGCTGGACAGTTTGACATCTTTGGCAGAGCGACGGGTGCTGATCAGACTCCTGTCAATCATGGAGAATCCACTGCATCCACTGAACAGGATCATCTCCAGACAGAGGAGCAGCTTCAGCGACAGACTGCTGTCACCGTCCTGCTCACTGACAGACTGAGGAGATCGTTCCTCCACCACACTATGCGTCTCTTCAGTTCTACCCGGGGGGTAAACATTAACATTATACAAAGTTATTGTCTGTTATACCTGCATTGTTATTACTCTTTAATTTAATATTGTTTTTTTATCAGTATGCTGCTGCTATAGTATGTGAATTTCCCCTTGGGATTAATAAAGTATCTATCTATCTAGTCATTCTGGCCATGGGCGTTGTAACGTAAGGGCACTGGCTTGGGGGCCCTAGGAGCATAGAGGCCCATGATGTTTCTGATGCCTATGTATGTTTCTATTTTGCTATCAAAGTGCACTGCTTTACCCAGGGGCCTTCACCACCTAACAGTAATGTGCAGTGAGCATACTGGCACAAAAATGGCTGCCGTTGCATCATCCTGGTAGATGCCACACATTAGAGGTGGGTGAAGTGGCTCCCCATTCACTATGAGAAGTGCTTTGAGTAGTAAGAAAAGCACAATATACATGTAAAGAATTATTATTACTGTAGAAACTTTCTTAAGTTCAATTATTCAACAAGACATTGATTAAACATCTACTTGTGAAACCCCACTAAACCAGAATATACAAAAAAAGTAGCATTCACGGTTTCATCCCGGCAAGGAGTTACAGCAATTATGGAATCCAATCAGAGACACTAAAAGAACAAATTCTTGCCTGATGACTGCCGAAAAATTAATAGTTATCCAACAGCTACTGGAGTTGACAGAAAAGGCACTTGCATTTCTGCAAGCATTGACAATCGGGTCAACATTTAATCAACCTATTATACAAATACAAACTCTCTGGGCAATGCCAGGTACTTCGGCTGGAGTTTTTTTTAAGCCAGTTACAGAATCTCAAGCGGGCAAATGTCCAGTCCAGCCTTAAGTGACATGACACTTTTCCACTGTAAACAAATGCAATGCTTTGGAAAAATCAATAACAGAGCATCAATGTGACAAGTCAGATATACAGCATGTGACCTTGAGAGTTCATACAGACTAGGGATGGCAGATGCCATATGAAATGCCACATGCTCTTGCACCTTTTTTTTCCCCTAGACTGTTTCTTTATTTCTTTTTTTTTTTGAATTGGCACACCATGCCGTATGCACCAAGGCTCCTGACAACAAAAAGGCACCGTTACCATGGCAATCACTGAAAGATCACAAGCCCCCCCCCCCCAGTTCACAGACTCTATGAAGTGTTGCATTATTTATCACGAATAACCTGAAGGTGTGCACCACTCACAAGGAGACATTCTGGCTTCTGTCTTAGGTGCTTCAAAGCCAAGTAGCCTGGAAACTCCACCACCGCAGGGCACATTGTGCATGTTGTGAAGATGGATACGCTTAAACATTAGAAATTAGAAAAGCTTAAAGCTGTAATAAGTGGTCCGTGGCACTGTGAAAATTTTAAATAAATCATTGTGCCCATTTGGGCACGGGTGTGAGTGAGTGTATTTTGTTAGTGCAGAGGTGGGCGGTCAGTTAGGGGTCTCAGCGCTGCTGCACCTGTGCCCAATTAGAAAGGCGGTACTGTATATGTGGAGCCTGTGCAGCAGAGAGGGGGAAAAGAGAGCAAGTCAAAAAAGCATAGCCATGAGAAGAGCATCATGTGGAGGGGCAGGAGCCAGCGAGGCCGTAGGCCCGACAACAGAGCAAAAGATCAACGCTCCAGGGACGGGTCGTCCCCATTGATTGCCCGGAGGAGTGGGTGCGATTGAGGCAGAGTCCTCTCCAGAGATCTGAGGCACACCAGGGGAGCGAGAAGGACGACGAGAAGACAACCGACCCTGAGTGGCCTGGCTGACGCCACTCTAGGCAGCCAAACACTGGGGTCGGATGGGTGAGGACCGCAGCTGCCAGTGTCTCCCCCAGCTGAGCGTACAATGGGTGAGCAGGGAAGACGACGTGGGAATTGTGCTGGGCTTGTCAGATGGCACAATGACCTGAGGACCGTGATGGTTTAATTCTTGTTTTAATCTCTGAATTTTAAACTCACCGATTGTCGCTGTTTCAATGAATTATTTATTTATTGAACGTTTGAGCTGCGGTGGGCTGGCACCCTGCCAGGGGTTTGTTTCCTGCCTTGTGCCCTGTGTTGGCTGGGATTGGCTCCGGCAGACCCCCATGACCCTGTAGTTAGGATATAGCGGGTTGGAAAATGGATGGATGGATGAACGTTTGAGCACTGCACTTTTGGACACTGTTTCTATTTCACTTTTACACCTACCCTTTGCTATGTGTGTCCTCATTTGCCCGGCTCATCTCTGTAATGTTATCGACAGTGGTGTGTTCATGGGGCTCCCAGAAGGAACTGTTAGCGTGGAGCCAAACCGCATCATCACACCTCCTGCTAGATGAAGCATAACGTAAATTAGACTGATAGTGATGTCACCCCAGTATGCCTAATAGATTTTAGAAAAGACCAAGCAACTGATTCTTTCATGTAAGTGTGGCTAGTCAAGTATACCAGTATGTGTTTGCAGGTAGCGAGTTCCTCTTAAGTTGGATGAGGAGCCCGGCACACACAAAAATCTCCTACTCTTAGGAAAAATAATTCTATTAGGAAACACAACCTAAGCCCCAATTTGATGTCCTCAGCTGGAGATGTCCTTTATAAATTTATAAAAGGAAATAACCACCCCAATAATTACTTAAACAAACAATAAAAATATATATTATAAATCAAACAAACAACAAACACCATTTAACCAATCCTTATTAAATCTGTAACAACTAAACAACCCTAATTAATATGCCACCCCCTTAAATCCTTCTATAATATACAAAGAAAGAAAGAAAGAAAGAAAGATCCTCTATTTACAGACAGCACAAATATATCTACAGTACACACACCTATATATACAAATATAAATCAGACACACACACAATCCCCACACGTTCCCCAGTCCCGTTTATATTAACTTTGTTTTAAGTCTATAGTCCACATGGCCTTTGGAAGTCCGCCGATAAATCCAGCGTACAAGGCAAATATGTTCCACTGACTCATTATACTGCATATATATATATTGTCACGAACGCGCGAGTAGGAGACCGCGGACGGATCCGAACACACCTGGAAAGACATTCGCCGGCAGGGAATGGCGGGGTACTAATTTTCTCCCTTTACTTTCTTCCAGGAAAAGAGACGCTCCGCCACCATAAGCTGGGTTTTGACCGCACTACGGTTACTTCCGCCCTTCCTCCGCCATCTTGTCCTGACGTCAGCAATCCCATCCTCCCTCACGGCTCCTTCCCAGCATTCCTCCACTTCCGGCTCCTCCCTTATAAAATGGCCGCGCACACCATCTTGGGTGTCGCGTATATGAACTGTTTTTGTTTATATTTTTGACCAGTAATTTCTTTTGATATTGTGGAGCGTCTACAATATACGGGGCCAGAAAACCCCAAACCTTTATGTTGTGCTTTGCTTCATCTTTTACTCTATATATATATATATACAGTACAGGCCAAAAGTTTGGCCACACCTCCTCATTCAATGTGTTTTCTTTATTTTCATGACCATTTACAGCACTCCATCACTCTCCTTCTTGGTCAAATAGCCCTTACACAGCCTGGAGGTGTGTTTGGGGTCATTGTCCTGTTGAAAAATAAATGATCGTCCAACTAACCTGACTTCTGCACAACACAACTGCTGGTCCCAACCCCATTGATAAAGCAAGAAATTCCACTAAATAACCCTGATAAGGCACACCTGTGAAGTGAAAACCATTTCAGGTGACTACCTGTTGAAGCTCATCGAGAGAATGCCAAGAGTGTGCAAAGCAGTAATCAGAGCAAAGGGTGGCTATTTTGAAGAAACTAGAATATAAAACATGTTTTCAGTTATTTCACCTTTTTTTTGTTAAGTACATAACTCCACATGTGTTCATTCATAGTTTTGATGCCTTCAGTCATGAAAATAAAGAAAACACATTGAATGAGGAGGTGTGTCCAAACTTTTGGCCTGTACTGTATATACAGTATACGGGCCGGCACAAGGGCAGGGGGAGATATAAAAGATGTAAAAGAGAGAGGGGAAAGAACGAGACGGATGATGGAGGTTACTAGATGGTGAAGGCAGTCAAAGAGAGATGATCAGGCCACCTATTTGGAGAAGGTAACTTGAGCTGGGGCTCTGGAAGGGAGCACAGACTGAGGCGCTCTAGGTGCTGGTTTGCCCCACTGACTAAGTGTAGAGTGGTGTGAGCAGGACATGAGACCTCCCAGTGGATCCGAGGAGCGACTGCGTGAGCGCAAAGGAAGACGGGAGGTGTGCCGACCTCAGACAGTCTGGCTGCGCAGTGTGGCGGCAGCCAAGACGGGGGTCGGCAGAAAAGAATTCGTGCAGTAGAGGCTCTGCCAGCTATGCGAGTGATGGGTTAGCTGGGGAGAAATAAGGTGGTGGGCTGTGATTGGGTGAAAAGTGACACCCTGTAGGTAGGTCCGCCATTAACATTCCACTGATGCCAAGTGAGCTGCGCACTGCCTCCACATCATTTAGATCAGACAGGGGCACAGTCTCAGTGAAAGAGTCTATGCTGAATTCTGCTTAGCTCTGTAGAACCTCATTACCTTTAACCCCTAAAAAGCTATACGGGGAGATGGTGGCAAAGGGTGGAATGTCTGCATCACTGAAGGAAGGAATTTTCACTACCTTGTGAAAACAGAAAGGGGAAGCTGCAGCTCGAAAGATGGTTACCCCTTTGCCCTCACTCTCAGATTTCAGGATGTTTGCTAACATAGATATAAAAGGCACTATATAACAGAGATATTAGATAGATTAGACAGATAGATACACTATATGGACAAAAATATTGGGTCACCTGATCATTACACCAACAGGGACTTTAATGATATTGCATTCAAAAACATAGACTTTATTATGGAGTTGGTCCACCCCTTTGCAGCCATAACAGCTTCCACTGTACTTGGAAGGCTTTCACACAAGATTTTGGAGTGCTTCTGTGGGAATTTATACCCATTCATTCTACAGAGTATTTATGAGGACAGGCACTGATGTTGGACTAGAATGCCTGACTCGCAATCTCTGCTCCAGTTCATTCCAAAGGTGTTTGATGTGGTTGAAGTCGGGGCTCTGTGCAGACCAGTCAAGTTCTTCCACACTGAGCTCATCCAACCATGTCTTTGAGGACCTTGCTTTGTGCACTTGGACACATTTATGCTGGAACAGAAAAGGGCCTTCCCCAAGCTGTTTTCACAAACTTGGAAGTATCCATCCATCCATTATCCAACCCGCTATATCCTAACTACAGGGTCACGGGGGTCTGCTGGAGCCAATCCCAGCCAACACAGGGCGCCAGGCAGGAAACAAACCCCGGGCAGGGCGCCAGCCCACCGCAGAACTTGGAAGTATAGCATTGTCCAAAATCTCTTGGTATGCTGAAGTAATAAGAATGCCCTTCAATGGAAGTAAGGGGCTGAGTCCAAATCCTGAAAAACAGTCCCACACTATTATCCCTCCTCCACTAAATTTCACATTTGGCACAATGCAGTCAGTCAGGTAATGATCTCCCGGCATCCACCAAACCCAGACTCGCCCATCTGACTGCCAAACAGAGAAGCTCAATTCGTCACTCCATAGAACACACTTCCACTGCTCCACACTACAGTGGCATTGTGCTTTACACCACTCCATCCGATGCTTGGTATTGGTCTTGGGTGAGTGCTTGGCCAGAGAAACCCATTCCATGAACTTTTTATGCTTACATTAACACAAATAGAAATCTGGAACTCTTCAGCTATGGAATCATCAGAGCGTTGGCGACTTTTACGCACCATGCACCTTAGCAGCCATTGACCCGGTTCTGTGACTTCATGTGGCCTTATCGGTACTAACCCTTACTTTCTCTTCTGTTCTTTTTCCGATCTGTGCCACCACCACCTAATCAAAGCACCGTGATGTCTCTACATTGATGGATTAAAGGCCAGAGGTCCACATGACCCATCATCATCAAGTTCTTCCATGTGAACCCTGAATACAATGAGGACTGATTATGAGGTCATTTATGTCAGCTAGAATTCCTAGAGGGGGCTTTGTGGTCTTGTGGCCTCAGAACCCCTACAGATTTTATTTTTTTCTTCAGCCGTCTGGAGATTTTTTGTTTTTTCTGTCCTCCCTGACCATCGGACCTTACTTTTATTCTATGTGAATTAGTTTTCCCCAATTCTAATGTATTATTTAGTCTTTTTTCTCTTTCTTCATCATGTAAAGCACTTTGAGCTTCATCATTTGTATGAAAATGTGCTATAGAAATAAATGTTGTTGTTCGTCTAAGACTGAGTTGCTGTTGCTCCTAAATGCTTCCACTTTCCAATAATACTACATACAGTTGACTGTGAAATATCCAGCAGGAATGAACTTTCTCAATCTGTTTTATTGCAAAGGTGCCATCCTATCACATTACCACGCTTGAAGTCACTGAGCTCTTTGGAACTGGTGGTATTACGAAGCCCCCATAGCGTTTTTTGACACCCTTCTGCTCCGACGTGTTGGTGTGTCAGAGAGAGGATGTGCAGCATTGTTCATAACGGCACTCAGTTTTGTTTTAATTCTCTCCTTCATGACGGCTTCCAGGAGGTCCAGAGTGGGTTCCATAACTGAGTAGGCCCTTTTAGAACATTAGAACACTCTAGACGAGAACAGGCCATTCAGCCCAACAAAGCTCGCCAGTCCTATCCACTTATTTCTTCTAGTCGAGTTTTGAAAGTCCCTAACGTCTTACTGCCTATCTCACTACTTGGTCTCGTATTCCAAGTGTCTATCGTTCTTTGTGTAAAGAAAAACTTCCTAATGTTTGTGCGAAATTTTCCCTTAACAAGTTTCCAACTGTGTCCATGTGTTCTTGATGAACTCATTTTAAAGTCACGATCTTGATCCACTGGACTAACTCCCTTCATCATTTTAAACACTTCAATCAGGTCTCCTCTTAATATTTTAATTGGCTTGTTGATTCAGTGGGCCTCTCTTGAAGTGATTTTACCAGCCCACCACACCACAGGGTGGACAACTGCTGTGGCCATCACAGAGTAACATACTAGTCAACCAGCTCAACAACAACTTCAATAGACTAGCCAGCCAGCCAGCCAGCTAAAGAAGGCCTTCAAGAAGACCATCCGCCCAAACCTGATCTGTGGCATTCAAAATGAAAGAAATGCAGTCTAACCCTGAGTAGAGAGTACATCAACATCTATCCATATCAGATCAGCTGGGACCAGGAGAAGTGCTCTGATGGCGTTTCCCACAAATTTGTGAGCAGGATCTTGTGCATGTTGAGGAAGTGCTAGATATTCTGTTCCTTTCAAAGTCTCATGTACTTTGATATCTCTAGCACAGTGCCGGTGAACGGTTGGAAAAACGACCTCTTTCCTGCCATCTCTGCAATTAGACAAGTCCGCTCTCTTCTTTTTGATGTTGCATATAGATCTCCTTGCTGAACATAAGAAAGACTTCTGATATCAGAAAGATTATTGCACTGGGAACTAGGACTGTCCAATTAGCCAAAGAATACATTTTGAATACTCAAATGAAAAAATAAGCAAACAGTTGAATATAATCAATGGTTCATGGTGTTACATGTACTTTTGCTCATTCTTGTTTTATACTTTATTTTTAAGGTAATGTCCACGGTGGGTGGCACGGTGGTGCAGTGGGTAGCATTGCTGCCTCGCAGTTAGGAGACCCGGGTTCGCTTCCCAGGTCCTCCCTGTGTAGACTTTGCATGTTCTCCCCGTGTCTGCGTGGGTTTCCTCCCACAGTTGAAAGACATGCAGGGTTAGGTGTATTGGCGATTTAAATTGTCCCTAGTGTGTGTGTGTGCCCTGTGGTGGGCTGGCACCCTGTCCGGGGTTTGTTTCCTGCTTTGTGCCCTGTGTTGGCTAGGATTGGATCCGGCAGATCCCCGTGACCCTGTAGTTAGGATATAGTGGGATGGATTCTTATTCCGTTTTTAAATTCTAAACTAAAAAATATCAAGGATTTGTTCCAAGAGATTTAACCATGCCCCAGGCCGGAAGTAAAAGACAAAGAGTAGCACAGCTGCTGTACAGGCTTTTAAATGTTCGAAGTGCAGTGCGAGGTGCAGATCACATGGCACGGCAACAGCAAGTCAGCAGCTGATCGAGCAAAGAGGAGGTAAAACTGTATTTGTTTCCTATTGTATCACCGTTTCAGAGGGGAGTTTGGAGGAGTGACTGCATCTCGTTGGGGTGCGTTCAGCCCCCCTCTTCACAATGCGAGTGGCAGGTGCGTAGTGCAAGCTGGGGGGGGGGGGGTTGGCGAGTGATGTGAGCAGGGGGGAACTCCATCCATCCATCCATTTTCCAACCCGTTGAATCCGAACACAGGGTCACGGGGGTCTGCTGGAGCCAATCCCAGCCAACACTGGGCGCAAGGCAGGGAGCAATCCTGGGCAAGGCGCCAACCCACCACAGGACACATACACCCACACCCACACACCAAGCACACACTAGGGACAATTTATAGCCACCAATCCACCTAACCTGCATGTCTTTGGACTGTGGGAGGAAACCGGAGTACCCGGAGGAAACCCACACAGACACAAGGAGAACATGCAAACACGATGCAGGGAGGACCTGGGAAGGGAACCCGGGTCTCCTAACTGTGAGGCAGCAGCGCTACCCACTGCGCCACCGTGCCGCCCAAGGAGGGAACTCCCCAGTGAGTAATATATTCTTTTTCAATTATCAAACTTTGTAAAGTTCCAGTGTGTGTGGTAGACAAGAGAAATATGCATTCAAGTACAGGATTGCGACACGCGTTTATTTCTATTACACCAAACTGGCACAAAAATATTGTTTCCACAGTTTTTCTCCGTCGCTTGCTTGGATGTCCTCACAAGTCTGAATACCGAAGGATGATTCTGATAAGTAAGTGAACATTAAATATTGGACATTTCTGACCTGGACACAATTAAAAACACAAATGGCACCCCTGTGTATTGCTATTCTAAGACATTGGACTGAGAGTATACAATCGATCAGAAATTGTATATTTGTAGTGCTATAAACATTGAGAGAGTTTAATAGCAAATGTATCATTTCTTGATTACTAAACAGTCTGCAGTAGACTAGAAGAGCGTGCCTTAAAATCCTGCTTTTTAGCGTTTTGCATTTTTACACTGAAAGTGGCAGAGTAGGTAATAATAGCATGGAGATTCATACATCAAGTTCAGTAAAAATGAATAGAATGAAATTACTCACTTGGCTTGAAATGCATTGTTAGTCCCTCGGTGGTCCAGGTCGTGACACAAGCAGCCTACAATCAAAGCTAAAATTTCCACTTCTGTCAGAGTTTCTTGAAACCCAGCTGTCTGAAAATGCAAGAAACGACATAAGCTGTATGACTAGAGGGATGTAGTAACCAAAGGTGGCGTGGTTTTTAACGGTGCTGCCACTACACACCTACCAGGACTCAAGTTTAATTCTTTGGGTCCATGTAGTTAATGATCTTCTCCGGTCTGCAGACTATGGTTCACTTCATATTCTCCTCCTTCTTGACTTAAGTGCAGCATTTGACACTGTTAATCATGAAATCCTCCTGTCATGTCTCTCTGGCTTAGCCCTTCAATGGCTCAAATCAGATCTCTCTAATAGGCAACAGTTTGTCAAACTTGGCCGATAGAAATCCTTCACCTCACGTCACCTGTGTCGCATGGTGTCCCTCAGGGTTCAGTCCTTGGGACATTACCTTTTCTACTTTATATCCTTCCTTTGGGTCAGATTATTCGCAGACATGGCCTTAACTTCCACTGTTATGCAGACGATGTACAGTTATATCTTAGTACAGACTCGCCTCCTGGCACACTCACTGATCTTAAGCTATGGATGGAAAATCACTTTCGCAAACTTAATGCCAATAAAACTGAAGTGTTACTGGTAGGTCCAAAATCCCAACTTTCTAAGGCATCCAATTTCTGTTTCTGTTGATGGTCCACTTGTCCAACCTGCTCCTGTTGTCAGAGATCTTGGTGTTTTGTTTGATTCCTCACTTAACTTTGAGCTACACATTAGGTCTCTGTCCAAAATTTCATTCTATCATCTCCGCCCATTTCTGTCCTTTAATGACACTCAAACTCTGGTTCATTGTTTCATAATGTCTCGTGTTGATTACTGTAATTCCCTCTTCATCGTCCTCCCTGCAAATTCTACACAGAAGCTACAGTACATTCAGAACTCCGCAGCCACACAAGTCGTTCTGCTGTAGGGGCTGGACAGAGAATCTATAAATTTACTTGCTTAACCTCACACTCTCTTACTAACATCTGATGAAGAAGCATCTTTCTCTCTTACCAAACTGATGAACTGAAAAGACAACACAATGGAGAGCACAGCTTGGCAGCCATATTGAGACAGGCATGCAGCTTGTTCTGAAGAAAGCTGAGCACTAATGATGCCTTAACTAGAGACATTTTAAAAAACTAGCAAGCCTGTGTGCCGCCTGAACTACACATCACCATTTAATCAGGTTGTATGGTTGCCAATATTCAAATGTACTTTGCATATTGTTATTATTTATGAATATTACCAATAATACATTGTTTAAATTGTAATTTAACTCCTGCTTGTCTTTTACTACACCTAATTGCCTGAGCCTATACATGTAGAAGGGAAGATGGGGAGACGTCATATACTATAATATCTTATAAACAGTGGTAAGTCTGTGGGATTTGAGGCGTTCTGACAGAGGCTACATCTTAATAATACAAAGGGGAAAGTAGAGCGATATATTACTCTACCAAGACAAAACACCGTCGAAAGGCCACGGCAGTCGTGGAGGCTTTGGGCTGGTTTAGATCCAGCGTGAGTGCCCTAGCCGGTCCAGATGGAGCCCAATGTCTCCTCTCTTCTTCACTGGTTACCGGTTCCATCAAGGATTAAATTCAAGATTCTGCATCTCACCTTCAAAGCCCTACATAACCTTTGCCCCCCTCTCCCTTGTTGCTCTCTCAGGTCCTCGCACAGTCATCTCCTCACTGTCCCACTCACCAGACTCTCCACCCTGGGGACGGCAGGTCCTTCAGTGCTGTAGCTCCGCCCCTCATCTCTGGAACTCTCTTCTTCAGTCTATCAGACTTTGCTCCTCTTTCTCCACCTTTGAATCTCAACTCAAAACTTTCCTCTTCTACAAACTTCTGTGTTTTTGACTCCTTAGGTTTGTGAGAGGAGCTCAATAAATGCAACTTATTATTCTTTATTATTATGTAGACTTTTTTTTTCCAGGTACGCAGGTGCCCCCTGCACCCCACCCTAAAGACACACCCATGAATTTCAGTCCCCTCTCGTGGACTGGCACTCCCTTCAGGGCTTCTTCCTGACGCCTTGAACCCAATGCACCTGACTCAGCCTTCGACTCCCATTTAATAGAAAAAATATGTTCAGAAAAAGATGTGTTTGTGTGTATGGAACCATCGTCTGGAGAATTTAGGGTACAAAAGCTAAATTATTAAAAATGATTTATCACACATATGTTCCTGTGGGGGCAGCATGGTGGCACAGTGGGTAGCGCTGCTGCCTCGCACTTAGGAGACCTGGGTTTGCTTCCCGGGTCCTCCCTGCATTGAGTTTGCACCCACAGTCCAAAGACATGCAGTTTAGGTGCATTGGCGATCCTAAATTGTCCCTAGTGTGTGTGCTTGGTGTGTGTGTGTGCCCTGTGGTGGGCTGGCACCCTGCCCAGGGATTTGTTCCTGCCTTGTGCCCTGTGCTGGCTGGGATTTGCTCCAGCAGACCCCCACGACCCTGTAGCTAGGATATAGTGGGTTGGATAAGGGATGGATGGATGGATGTCCACAGCAGTGGCCATAGCAAGAACAGACCCCAATAGCAAAACAAAATCTTAGTGGTACTTGGGCAACTGTTATTTTAATATAACGACGAAGATTCTTAATTCATTTTTAAATTATAAACTAAAAAATATCAAGAACTCACATCCCACGAAACAAGGCTTTGTGCCAAGAGATTTAACCATGCCCGGGGTCTGGAAGTAAAAGACAAAAAGAGTAGGTCAGCTGCTGTACAGGCTTTTAAGTGTTCGAATCGCCATGAGAGATGCATATCACATGTCATGCAGCAGCTGATCAAGCAAAGAGGAGGTAAAACTGTATCTGTTTCTCATTGTATCGCTGTTTAAGAGGGGTGTTCGGAGGAGTGACCGCGTCTCCTTGGGGTGCGTTCAGCCCCCCTCTTCACAATGCGAGTGGCTGGTGCGTAGTGCAAGCCAAGGGGGGGATTTTGGCGAGCGAAGCGAGCGGGGGGGAACTCCCCAGTAAGAAATATATTCTTTTTCAATTATCAAACTTTGTAAAGTTCCCTTCAGGACTTCTTCCTGGTACCTTGGACCCAATGCACCCGACTCAGCCTTCGACTCCCATTTAATAGAAAAAATATGTTCAGAAAAAGATGTGTTTGTTTGTATGGAACCATCGTCTGGAGAATTTAGGGTACAAAAGCTAAATTATTAAAAATGATTTATCACACATATGTTCCTGTGGGGTATAAACTGCATATTTTTGCTTGTAAGATTATTCAGCTTGGCCTCTTACCAATTGATCACTAAATCATTTTGGTTCTGGCCCAGTTCCTTCCACTGAGTTACTATGTGACCCAGATGGAGTCGCATCAACTTGCTATCATTTTAAATTTTAGAAATATGGACTCCAATAAAGTGTACCTCATAGAGTGTCTTGGAATGGTATTCCCTCCTCTCACTCACTATACAACTGTGAGCAAACAATCTGACATATTGAATTTGTCACGCTCTTCCTATACAAAAATACCCATAGGATGATGCAGACTATGAAAGGCACTATATAAATCATAATGCTGCCAGTTCAATACCAGTTTACTGGGTGAACCTGGTCAGGTCACATAACCTGATGTGATTACACTGCAAAAACTTGGAATCAGTCAAACTTCATCCGTAAAGAGTCTGTAAAAATCATAAGACTGGTAGTTTAATTCACACTTCTAACTGACGGTGTGATGATGAGCTGAAAAAAAAAAAAAATGGCGATGAAAGCACTAAATATTTTCTACTAACCGAAAGCAATTTCTGTAATAGCAATAAATGTAAAATTAGATTCAGTGGCTCAAAAAACTCATGATGGGAATTAACTACTTAAGAAAAGGTTTAATTAAACAAGTGTACTAAGAGAAGCATGACACATGGGGGACACCCAGCAACTAATTACAGTATTTAGCAAACACGGGAGTAAAGTAAGTCAAGTCGGGGAGCATTCAGTGGCACAGCACGTTGCTGCGCCCACCACATGATGAAACAGCTCAGGATCCCGGTTGGCAACCCCCCAGGCAGACCCGCAGTCCAGTGCCAGCATCCGGAAATGACTCTCTATCTGCAGCAGCCAGTTGTTACGTGGGAAACCCCTTGGCCTGGTCCAGCCATTCAGGTCCCCAACAATGAGGATCTTACGAGCCCGATCACCCTCGGGGAAATGCGCCACATGGCCGTAGTGCTGTTAATGACACTGCCTCACAATGCAGGTCATGTGCCTCATTCGGGACTCCATGAGCAACACAAAGTCACACCAGCGGGACCCAAGGAATCTCTGAAGAGACACATTACTGAAGGAGTCCAGTCTTCATCTCAGGTCACTGGATAGTGTCCATGACTCACAATCATAGAGCAGGACAGGAAGCACCAGGACTCTAAAGACTTGGACCTTCGTCCTTTTTCAGAGATATCAGGAGCGCCACACACCCCTTTCCAGTGACCTCATGACCCCCACAATGCTCTCTCAATCCGTCTACTGACTTCATAGGAAGAGTCACCAGAGACATGAATGTCACTGCCAAGGTAAGTAAACCTCTCGACACTCTCTCTGCAGACAGACACACTGCTGATGGCCGTGCCCAAGAGGTCATTAAAGGCCTGGATGTTGGTTTTTATCAGGACCATCGCAAGCCCAGACACTCTGACTCCTCACTCGGTCTCTCGAGACCCCCAATCAGAGCCCCCATTGACTCCATGAAGATCACAGCATCGTCAGCAGAGATGAGATCCGTGAATCTCTCTTCACCAACAGATGCCCCACAGCCGTTGGACCCCATGACTTTGCCCAACACCCAGTCCATACAAGCATTGAACAGAGTAGGAGCAGAACAAACCACTGAAGAACACCAGAATCAACTGGAAAAAACACAGAGGTCCTGCCTCCACTCTGCACAGCACTCAAAGGACCAGTGTACAGGCCGGCCATGATATCCAGCAACCTCGAGGGGATGCCACGAACCCTCAGGATGTCCCACAGGGCAGCTCAATCAACTGAGTCAAATGCTTTACGAAAATTGACAAAGGCTGCAAAGAAACTCTGCCGATATTTGCGTTTGCGCTCCATGAGAACCCTCAGTGCCAAGATGCTGTCAATGGTAGACTTCTTAGGTGTAAAACCAGACTGCTCCGGTCGCTGACGGGTGAGCAAGTGATCACGGATCCTATTGAGGACGACCCTAGCAAGGACCTTACCCAGCACCGAGAGCAGTGTTATCCCCCTCTAGTTGCCGCAATCCAGGTAATCACCCTTCCCTTTCCAGATAGGGACGACAAGTCCCGTTTTCCAGTCAGTTGGGATGGTGCCCGTCTCCCAAATGAAAGCAAATATTGCTTGCAATGCCAGGAGGACAGCCTTACCACCAGCCTGGGGAAGTTCACTCCGGATACCACAAATCCCTGCAGCCTTTCCTCCCCTCAGCTGGTTCACCACCTGTGCCATCTCAGTGAGACTGGGTGGTTCACAGCTAATTGGAGGATCAAAAGGAAAGAAAGGCTAAACTTTTAATGTATTTATCTATTGTGATAGACGGCCAGCAGCTCAACTCTGCTGGGATGCCCTGAGGACAGAAGGATGGGGGGAGGCAGCTACATTTGGACAACTAGATGGCAGCTCCCCTGGAGTGTAGCAGCGCCCTGGATTCCCGCAGGGCACCCTGGGATTTGGAGTTCGGTTTCTCAGCCCTGTTGGGTGCCGCCAGGGGGAGCTATCAAAGGACCTGGGGACTCCTCCTTTCCCGTACAGCCAGGAAGTACAAGGTAGTCACAAGGACGGAACCCCCGAAGTACTTCTGAGCTGAAGAAAAAAGCCAGTTCTTCATTAGACCCAGAAGTGCTAGCCAGTCACGTGGTCGGAAGAACAGAAGCACTTATAGGCCCAGGACTATTTAAAGGACTGATGGGAACCCAGCAGGCGAGACAGAGTCGGTAGGAGGTGGAGGAGAGAATTGTGTTGTGTTTGTACTCGATTTGTGATTATTTACCTGTGCTATTGTGGCTGTGATGCTTAAAGCATGACCTCTAGGAAGATAAGTAATTGAAATACTTCCTGGGACTTTTACTTGGTCTCCAGAGCATCTGTCTGTTGGGGTTAATGGGGTGACAGCAACCCCTAGCGTTTACACTGTCTATTTTCAAACCTATTTAATATAATAATATAGCTAGGAGAACAGGAGCATATTGAGGCAAGCAGCAACCTAAATGGACACCAGTCCGTCACACACACACTTCTACATTTACAAACACCAGACCAGTAAATCCAACGTTCACATTGTTGGGATTTCAGAAAACAGCTTAGGAAGACAATGTGAAGAATGTGTAAGCATCATACAAACAATACCCAGGGTCCGATTTTGGTCCTGTTTGTCATGGCAGAGTATAGAGCTGCCAAGTACATCGTAGGAGTGAAGGGCATGTCCTACTTTGTGAGACTTGGAGCATTCGATGTTTTCAGCCTTGAGCAAATGATGGATTCTCAAAGGCTTTAATAAAATTGATCTAGCAGCATTTTGTAGTTAAAGAACATGAATCATACAATGGTGAAAATTTTAACACTTAAACCAGTGGAACCGGCTATACTCTGTTCCCAATGCAATTTGCCAGTATGCTGGAGCCGGGTATATTCGTTGACGTACAAACGTTGAACGCTGCAACCAGCTATAGTCAGTTGCCAGTGCAGTTTGCCAGCACGCTGGAGCTGATCCGTCCGTGCCGTACATTCGTTGAGCAGCCAGCTCATGACCACTGGCGCCCCCTAGCGAATCAGCATCACTGGGATTGAGTCACTGCACTAGATTAGCCTGCCAGCATCAGCGTTGGGCTCTGTGTGCCAGTTCAAGCGCAGTTGGCGCAGTCGGTGATTTACTGAATTTCATCAATGGCATCAGTTGCACCTTGTACATGTAATAATAGATTGTGGCAGTAGTTTTTTTTTTAATAGTTTTTACAGTTCATTGGCAGTGTGTAAAATGATCAGTGCTGCAGTAATTGTGATGCTCTTTGAATGAGAAAAAAAAAACTTGTTCCATTAAAATTTCACTTTTTCTTGGTGAATTGTGACGTTTCCTTAAAAAATTGCAGCAAAAGATTATTTGGCGTCCCGGGGGTACATTAACCCCACCAGGTATGTGGCAGTTTAAGGGTTAAGGAAAGGATCATTTAAAACAAGGGTGTAAGCATTTTGTTTACACTAAGGGTTATGAGAATAAGGAATTAAATGCCACGTCTTACAATTGTAGCAGAAACCTTCACAACATCACTCTATCATAAAAAAAAATCTTGGGGAGGCAGACTAGGGAGATGAGAGGTGATCTTCTCAGAAGACAATTTGAAGTTCCGCGAGAGACAATTTAACTTGCCCCCAGCTCTTTAAACAATGACAAGCGATAAGCAAAACACGCAGCTCGCAGCAGATGATCCGACCACTTCTCCTTGTGTGCATTCAGCCACCCTAACAACCCCCCCCCCTTCACAATGCGAGCAGCAGAGACACGAAGTGGCAAAAAGGACAGTGGATATACAGGCTTTAAAATGATTGATGGGCATCAGCTTCCCCCCTTCACAACGCGAGCAGCGTTATACGTCCTGCGAGAAAGAGATGTAACCACGCCCGGGGCCGGAAATAAAGAACAAGTATTGTTTTTACAATATCTCCATGCTAGAGTTGAGCTGCTGGTCGTCTATCACAATAGACAGACAGAGGCTACATCTTAATAATACAAAGGGTAGAGTAGAGCAATATATTACTCTACCAAGACAAAACACAGTCGAAAGGCCGCAGCAGTCGTGGAGACTTTGGGCTGGTTTAGACCCAGCGTGAGCGCCCTGGCCGCTGGGGAAAGAACCCAAGTCTCAGTCCGGTTGGAGCCCGACGTAGCCATGGATCAGAGGGCTACTGGACCAGTGTGGAAGGCAGCTGCACCTGCAGGTAGGGCGACTCCCCTATTGCAAAGCCCGATGGGAGAAGCAGGGGAGCCGCCAGGTAGAAAGAAGAAGGCACCGTGCTTTGGATTTTAAGGGACAGCTTCCAGCCATTGTTTTAACCTCGTTGTTTTTAAAAGATTTTTTTCTATGGGATTTTAACCTCCACCTTTCCCCCATTTTAATGGATTATTTATTGGAAGACTTTTGAATACTCTGCACTATTTGGACACTGTTTTGTTGGTTGTTGTTTTTAATAAAAGCACTTTGCACTTTTTGCACCATCCCCTTGCTTTGTTGTGCCTCACTGCCAAGCTCAACGGTGACATTACCGACAGTGTCGGGTTCAGGGCTCCCAGAAGGACGATGAGAGCGTGGAGCGAACCCACATCGTCACAAAGCTATTAGGGGAAAGGGGCTTCAGTGAAGGAGATCAGATTGGAACTGTGGGTTGCCTCGTCTTTTAAATAAAGGCAAACAAAGCCTGGTTACTGTAAATCTGCTCTTCTCAACAAAGACTGCTCAGTGTGGACCACACCTCGATCCAGACACCAATAAACAGGACTTTGCACTTTAGATATGCATGAAGCTAGACAAGGCTGTGTGGACCTATACAGGCGGGCACTGTTGCAATGAACCCCCACCAGAGCCTTCTCCCTCATTCATGCCTCCGCCACCTTCAGAGATGTAGTTGCACTCCACTTCCTGCCTGTTCAAACCTGGATGCCTGCAGTTGTCACTTTCAGGTCTCTGGATTCTCTAAACCATAGAGCTTCCTGTGTCCGTAACACCATGAACTCTTCCATGAGACCACTGATTGGGAGCCAGTATGTGAAAGCACGGTGGAATCTTCATTCTCCAGTGCAGACTCTTAAACAGTTAGTTCTTTAATTGTATGCCCGAGTGTTCCCTGTGATGATTTTCTATCTGATGCTGCCACCCATGGCCTTGAAAACCAGTTAAGGTGGTTCGATAATAGATAAATGGACAGCAATTCTGCCACAAGGACAATCAGCAGGTTAAATTAGCCTGCCACCTAATGGCCAGAAAACCACACTGCTGGCTAAGTCATTTCCCATTGTTATGGCGTATAAAATCTACAAATTATTCTCTATATTTTTATTATTATATTTTGCTCAATTCCAACAAGATGAATTCAGATGCAGGACACTTGTGTATGCATTTTAATAAAAATGGCATATCATCTTCCCTTACACCTCACTTTTATAACAGTTGTTCACAGCATAGTGCTAAATTGGTTTTACAGCCTGGGAAAGGAAGACTGAGCTGATACCTCAGGCTATTGATTACTTAATGGATGGACATGTGGGACAACAATTTGGTTTACAGCCTGGGAAAGGAGGACATGCCGATGCTTTAGGCAACATCAAAAAAAACTTTATTATCTGGAAAAAGATAGATCAAAGAGTTTGAGCAAAATTCATCCATCATATTGACAGCCAGCCAATCAGGTGCATGCAACAATCATGTGTTGTGAAACTACGGCATGAAATTTTATAATAAATATGCCTCATTTGAAAGCAACGTCAGAAGAGAAACAGCGATGATGGAAGAGCAACGTCAGAGAAGACAACAAAGACATGTATGACCAGTTTTCATCCCATCATCAGTTAACACCATTTTCATGAACATCGATTGCTAAATCAAATGCCGCCCTGGAACATTCATCCTTGTCATGTCTGCTTTTTTTCGTAAGTTTTTTCTAAAGACTATATATATCCAGACTTTACTATTTTCTATTATTCTTTGTTCTACTGGTATTACTATTATTCCTGTAATAAATACCATGCTGCTTTTAACTTTCTATGCTTTGTCTTAATGTCTATAAAGTGATTGAAGTAATAAGTTAGATATCTTTGAGCACCAGGTGCAACCGGAGGTTTGCCATACGTTTCATGCTGCGAGGTTTATTAAGGCTGAGGGTGAGCACTCCACCCAATAGTAGGGAACAGGACATAAAGTAATGCATTCTTGGCTGATAAATGACCTATAGTCAAGGATGCTGAGCCTTTGTATGTTTAAATGTACTCTTGTAGACCAATGATAATATTTAGGTCTGAGATATCTTTAAAACGTTGTATGTTGTTTGTGCTGATAATAAGTAAGTCCCTTGAAGTGCTGAGAGAGTGACAGGTTGTCTTATTCGTAAAGCACTTGTGTGGTTTAAAGTGCTAAAGGTTAATCTGCTGTGTGTGTCATTCATAGGGCACTGTTGAATTTCTGTGTGTCTGCGTATAGCTATGTACGTGTGTGTTAATCTTAAAGTGCAACAGTAGACCAACCAGATAATGAACTTGATGAGTACACTTAACCTTGAGAAAACAGGTAAAGGGTAAGTAGAGGGAAATACTACAATAATACACCCATTTAGATTTTACTTTTAGAACATTAGAACACTCTAGACGAGAACAGGCCATTCAGCCAAACAAAGCTTGCCAGTCCTATCCACTTATTTTTTCCAAAAAAACATCAAGTCGAGTTTTGAAAGTCCCCAATGTCTTACTGTCTACCACACTACTTGGTAGCTTATTCCAACTGTCTATCGTTCTTTGTGTAAAGTAAAACTTCCTAATGTTTGTGCGAAATTTACCCTTAACAAGTTTCCAACTGTGTCCCCATGTTCTTGATGAACTCAATTTAAAATAACAGTCTCGATCCACTGGACTAATTCCCTTCATAATTTTAAACACTTCAATCATGTCACCTCTTAATCTTCTTCTGCTTAAACTGTATAGGTTCACCACTTTTAATCTTTCCTCATAACTCATCCCTTGTAGCCCTGGAATCAGCCTAGTCACTCTTCTCTGGACCTTTTCTAGGGCTGCTATGTCCTTTTTGTAGCCTGGAGATCAAAACTGCACACAAGACTCCAGATGAGGCCTCACCATTGCATTATAAAGGTTGAGCATAACCTCCTTGGACTTGGGCTCCATACATCGTGCTATATAACCTAATATTCTGTTAGCCTTCTTAATGGCTTCTGAACACTGTCGGGAAGTCGATAGCTTAGAGTCCACTACGACTCCTAAATTCGTCTCATAAAGTGTACTCTCGATTTTCTGACCACCCATTGTGTATTCAAACCTCACATTTTTACTTCCTATATGTAATACTTTACATTAACTGACATTAAATTTCATCTGCCACAAATCTGCCCAATTCTGTATGCTATCCAAGTCCTTCTGTGATGATATAACGGATTCCAAATTATCTGCTAATCCATCTATCTTGGTATCATCTGCAAACTTAACCAGCTTGTGATTTATATTCCTATCTAAATCATTTATATATATTAAAAATAGCAGCAGCCCCAGCACTGGTTCTTCACACCATCACCTTCTGCTTCTTGTTTCTGAGACAATCCTGCACCCATCGACACACCAGACCCTGAACTCCCACTTCTTTTAATTTGATGCCCAACCTCTCATGTGGCACCTTATCAAATGCCTTCTGAAAGTCCAGATAAATAATATCATCTGCTCCACTTTGATCATATCCTTTTGTTTCCTCCTCATAGAATTCCAGCATGGTTCCTAATAACTCCTCTCCTTGCCATGTGTTGCTCAATCTTATCCTTAATAATTCCTTCCATTAATTTTCCTGTGATGCATGTTAAGCTTATTGGCCTATGGTTGGTTGGATCTGCCCTGTCACCCTTTTTATTTACCGGGATGATATTTGGCATTTTCCAGTCCTTCGGAATCTCTCCAGTGCGCAGTGACTTCCTAAAAATATGTGTCAAGGGTTTATATCTGCACTCACTAGCCTCCTTAAGAACACAAGGATAAATATTATCTGGTCCTGGTGATTTGTTTGATTTCATCTTAGTTAATCTGAGCAGCTCTTCTCTCTCTACAATTTCCAAATCCCTCAGTACCTCCTTAGTAGTCCCTGTTAACACTGTGAGGTTATCCACTTGCTCACTTGTGAACACCTCAGAAAAATGTGAGTTTAGGGCATCTGCTATTTCACTGTCTGTATCTTTTAATTCCCCTTTACTATTCTTGATGCACTTGACCTCCTCCTTGACTGTTCTTTTACTACTAAAATACTGAAAGAATCTCTTAGTGTCTTCTTTCGCCTTATCTGCTATATTCCTCTCCAACTGTCTTTTAGCCTCCTGATATCCTTTTTAATGGTTGCCCTCATGTTCTCATACGCTCTACGATTCTCTTTGCAGTCATTAGTCTTATATGCTTTATAAAGCAGTTTTTTCCTTTGCAACTTCTTTTTTAAATCTTTATTAATCCACCGTGTAGTTTTTTTTTTTTTTTTGTTTCCTATTAATTCCAAATTTTGGTATGTACCTGCCCTGCATTACATGTAAAACATTTTTAAACCTGTTCCACTGCTCCTTGACTCTCTCCACATTTAAAAGCTTATCCCAGTGTATCCTCCTTATACTTTGTCGCACCTGCTCGAAATTAGCCCTACAAAGTTCAACTTCACAATTTTAGTCTTTGCATCTGCACTCTTACAAAATATTGAGAATTGTATTACATTATGGTCACTTGACCCAATGGTCCAATCACCTCTACAGCCTCAATTCTATCCTGATTATTACAAAATACTAAATCCAGACAGGCTTCACCCTGTGTTGGTGCTTTAACATGCTGTGTTAAAAAAAACTGATTACTTCTAAAAACTCCTGCTCTTGTACTCCTCCATCTGCAAGGTTATCCCAGTTAATATTTGGATGATTAAAGTCCCCCATGACTATAATATCCCCCTGTAAACCTGCCTTTTTGATATTACTAAAAAGATGTGTGTTGAAATTACTGTCTGAATTGGGTGGTCTGTAACACACTCCTAAAATACAACATAAGATCTGTTTCCCTAATATTTTCCAGGTGAAGCCAGACGTCCTCACTAAGATGGGGCTCATCATCCAACTGAAGAGGTCTTACATTTCAATTCTGTTTGGCATAAACAACAACCCCACCTCCTTTTCTGTTCTGTCTATCCTTCCTAAAAATGTGTATCCCTCTATGTTACACTCATCCCCATCTTTGTTATTTAGCCAGGTTTCCATTATTGCTATAATATCATAATTATGCTCTGCTATATACAACTCCAACTCACTTACCTTATTTTTGATACTTCTAGCATTAAGACAAGCTATTTTTAATGTGTTGATCCTTCTACATTTACGTGTTTGCTTAGAATTTACATTACTATGCATTTTTATTTCTACACCATTGTTTGTTCTTCCATGTATAGATCTAAATCTGGCCTGTCCTAAACTCCCTGCTCCCCCATTCCCTAGTTTAAACAATCCTCGACTAGCCTACACATAAGCCTTCCCAATACATTGGTGCCCCTCCAGTTCAGATGTAACCCGTCACGGCGGAACAGGTCCCATTTGTTCTAAAAGGAGTCCCAATGCCCCATAAACCTATACCCTTCTACCCTACTTACTCATCCATTTTCTAACCCATTTCCATTTTATAGTCTAGGGATACTAAAGCCATGTCTTTGCAGCACTGGCACATGGCAGAACCCACACGTAGCAGAGTTCTAATCCCATCACAGTTCTCACCCATATGTAACATTCTTATAGAAGTAAAATAAATAGGGAATTGATAAGGATAAGGCTTAGGATCATGCTGCAAAAGAGCCAGTACAGGACAGTGCTCAGTAGATCTAAGGTAGGCATCTGTTTACCAATCAATCCCTGTGGTGTGTTTTATTCCAGTAATTGCTGATTTACAGATGGCGTTTATCATTTTGAGCTGTTAGTTGAAGCTTTACAAACCCTGTTGGGTGACTTACTGTTAACATAGCAAACATGCACTGGCAGACGTTGAAGGCATGCCGCCAGTTGTGATACAGCACCATTCGGTAGTTCTTCCTAACAGTCAGCAGCCATCTGCAGAGCACCTGAAACAAGAAATGGAGGACAGCCTGTTAACAAGGAGATGACAGCCCATGAGCGGTTCTTGGGGAGCTTCTCCCTGAGCCTTACCTCATAGTCAATTTTAAACTTCTGCACCATGCCCAGCTCCATAAACATGCGTAAGGCTGCAGTGATCATGGCATCCACGTCTAGTGAGAAGTCATCGAAGGAGAGCTTGTCGATGCCAAGCTCAGAAACGAGTGGGATGTTGGCTGCCTGTGAAGAGACAGAGAGAGTCTGAGTGAGGCAGCAGACAAATCTGTCAAGAGGGAATGATTTCATCCTACTGGAGTCTTTGGGACATCTCAGGGGGCAACCATACCACTAATCCTAGATGAACTAAGGAACATTTTCCAGGGAATCAAAATAAAACCAGGGCGTAACTTCAACACCCCTCTCCTCAGCTGTGATGTGGCTTGCAGTCCAGGTTAGGTTGCTGCTCTTCACTTGTGAAAATGTTCTGACCTCCTGACTGTATCTTTAGCCAAGAGTAAGCCAATGGAAGGTCCTATTCTTCTCATGCTCTTAAAGCCTCGCTAACTACAGTGCATCCGGAAAGTATTCACAGCGCATCACTTTTTCCACATTTTGTTATGTTACAGCCTTATTCCAAAATGGATTAAATTCATTTTTTTCCTCAGAATTCTACACACAACACCCCATAATGACAACGTGAAAAAGGTTTACTTAAGATTTTTGCAAATTTATTAAAAATAAAAAAACTGAGAAATCACGTGTACATAAGTATTCACAGCCTTTGCTCAATACTTTGTCGATGCACCTTTGGCAGCAATTACAGCCTCAAGTCTTTTTGAATATGATGCCACAAGCTTGGCACACCTATCCTTGGCCAGTTTCGCCCATTCCTCTTTGCAGCACCTCTCAAGC
>JANRMT010062814.1:11055184-11067699 GCA_026402145.1 Polypterus bichir lapradei | reverse complement strand
GAGGAGGAGGACAAAGCTGCCTGAGAGGAGTAGTGGAGGAAGAAGAGTGTGGTTTGGGGTGATTTACTTTGTGTGTTGTGTAGGGCATGTGGGACACGGGGAAGACGTGCCCCACGGCAGAAGAAAAATAAAATTCCTTTTTTTTTTTATTTTTACACACACCTCTATTGTCAGTCTGTGTCGGGTCAACGCCTATATAGCACCTTTGCCACACTGGCGTAGTCGGCAGGATCCCGGGCCGTCTGTAAGGTAGGGACCTGTAATCTTTTTGTGTGGCGACCCGGCACAGCAGCGCAAGGCACACATACTACACGGCTGCGTGGAAAGCGCAACCCCGCGGCAGGAAGGCTGCGACGCTCGAGACTCCCTCATCCACCGTGCCCATGGGAAGGAAGCGGGCATGCCGAAGGACCCTGTTGTCGGTGGAAGGATCGGAAGGCCTGATGAAGCAGCCCGGACATGGAAGCTGCCACTGGGAGACGGGATCCAGGAAGTAGGTGCTGGACTCAGGGAGGGTTTGCCCTTTGGAGCTCTGTTGCTTTACTCTGGGTGCCTACCTCGTAGGTGGAGACCATCCGGAAGCATTTGGCTGGCCGAAGGATGCCAATTCTGGAGCTGGCGGTGGGACGAGGTCCGAGGAGGACGAGGGCCCACTGTCCGAATGTAAACCGCAGCTGGTGCAGGAACGACCTGGAGTCGCAGCCCGGTAGGAGTAACCCACGGGAATGGGGGGCGATGGAGGAGCGATAAAAGTTTACAGACGGGAGTGATGAACCTCCACCCCGGCTTCGAGAATCACCCGAGGGAGCCTGGCTCGAAGGAGAAGGGCCTCAATGGCTCGCGGTCGGTGGGGTGGGACAGGGTAAGTCCAGATCCACTGCCGACCAATGAATTTTACTTGTGGTTGGCTGTACGGGAGCTGTAGGGTGTCCTCCAACCCGTGCAGTCTCTGTTTCAGATCGTGGGACTGCTCCAAGAATCAGTGGAGAGGCTGGAGAAGAAGGTCGGGACGCCGTTAGGAGCCATACTGGGTTGGCTGAAGCAGCGTGATGCTGGATTCCCCAGCCTGTGTGATGTGACGGTACAGGTAAGAGACACCTGTACCGGAAAGCAAGGAATAGGAGGGCCGGGCAAAACAGCAGTCAGTTCTGCTTGCTATGTAGCCGCACCTCCTATAAGAGACACAGCTGTGATGACCGCTTGCACGGCAGAAGTGCATACGAGGAGGCGGCTGGTGGATGCTGGCTGCCAAACAACCTTGTTCCGCCTGCCAGCATCGGTCTCACAGGAGTCTACCGGGGTGCAGATGGCAAGGGGTCTCTTTTCTTCCCATAATGGGACCCAGGCCATCGGTGCGCCCCAGAGCAAGAGGAGGACCCAAGAAAAGAAGATGGGGACTCCAAACAGTGTGCAGCGTGAGCCCGTCTACTCGCAGACAGTACAGGGATGCACTGAGGAGGGGCGGAACCACCAGCCACCCTCGATTGGGCGGATGTCGGGGCAGGACTTCCCGCACCAGAGGGGAGTGGCACTGCTTTGAGTGCAACCACTCTGGCCACGGCTGGAGGTATTGTCCGTGGAGGATGCCCCGGAGGACGCAGGCATCGGGGCAGCACCTCTCAGCATTTTTCTTATGTCATTTCAGGACAGAGCCGTGGTGCTCTGTTCAGGGTTGTGTTCCTGCCTTGTGTCGTATGTTAGCTGGGAAAGACTCCATCCCACACGACCACACTGACCCTGGTCTGGATTGAGTGGGTTATACAATGATGTGACGTGATATTGTGTGTGAAGGCACTTGTTGTCAGACTTTATGACTTTCAGGTTTCACTTTTTTGATACCATTTTACCATAATGTTCTACAAGGGCGCCACAAATTTATTGCCTCAAAACTCCATATGTGCTTTAATGGGTTTCCTCCATGGACTGGGATTTCATTTCACATTCAAATGGTGGGCTATAAAAAACTGATCTAGTCTGAGTGTGTGCCACCTCAAATAGCTGGTTCTTGCTCTGGCTCTCTGAGATCCTATATTGCATAAAGTTTGGCATACAGACTATGATTAAGAAAAACGTGTTCTTTATTGGATTGGGGCTTCACATGTTTAAAAAGACTGAATCCCTCTACTCTACTGAAAGTGCCCAAAATAGGTCCAGCAATATGTATAGGACATTTCTGTGTCTGTCAGTGTGCCTGTCCAGTTGCTATACCTGTGTCATTCCAAACGATGACGCATCACAAACATTTTTAATAATAAAATGCATTGCATTTACCATTTCAACAGATGGCGCATTACAAACATTATCAATAAAAATGCATTGCATTTACCATTTCAACAGATGGCGCATCACAAACATTTTTCATAATAAAATGCATTATATTTACCATTTCCACAGCACATCACAAACATTTTTAGTAATAAAATGCATTGCATTTATCATTTCAACAGATGGCACAAACGTTTTTAATAATAAAATGCATTGCATTTACCATTTCAACAGATGGTGCATCACAAACATCCATCCATCCATTTTCCAACCCATTAATAAGAATCAGAACACAGGGTCACGGGGGTCTGCTGGAGCCAATCCCAGCCAACACAGGGCACAAGGCAGGAACCAATCCTGGGCAGGGTGCCAACCCACCGCAGGGCACACACCCACACACCAAGCACACACTAGGGCCAATTTAGAATCGCTAATCCACCTAACCTGCATGTCTTTAGACTGTGGGTCTAAAGTGGGAGCACATCACAAACACTTTTAGTAATAAAATGCATTACAATTACCATTTCAGCAGACAGTGCATCACAAACATTTTTCATAATAAAATGCATTGCATTTATCGTTTCAACAGATGGTGCATCAGAAACATTTTTAATTAAAAAAATGCATTGCATTTACCATTTCAACAGACGGCGCATCACAGACATTTTTCATAATAGAATGCATTGCATTCATCATTTCAACAGACAACAACAACAACAACATTTATTTATATAGCACATTTTCATACAAAAAAATGTAGCTCAAAGTGCTTTACATAATGAAGAATAGAAAAATAAGAGACACAGTAAGAAAATAAAATAAGTCAACATTAATTAACATAGAATAAGAGTAAGGTCCAATGGCACAAACATTTTTTAATAATAAAATGTTGAAATGACAAATGCAACGCAGACAGTGCATCACAAACATTTTTCATAATAAAATGCATTTCATTTATCATTTCAACAGATGGTGCATCACAAACACTGACAATGCTTTTTTGAATCCCATACCAAATGTCATATAACAGAGACATACACATTGCATGGTACACTGCAAACATTAATGCTGAGGTCTACCTTGATTACCTAGATTTTAGACGGGTAGCTCAGCTAGTAGACACATACTTGTACATACATTCTCTAACCTGCTTAAGCTGATTTAGAGTCATGGAAAGGTAAGAGTGCATCCTAACAGTAGCAGGACAATGCAGGAACCAACTGCAGACAGGGTGTCAGTTCATCCGAGTCCTTATTCACACAACACCCACACTCATTCACACAAGGCAAGTCAGATGTGGGAGAAAGCTGCTTGTGCTGACTGACACATTTGCAAAACAAAATGTTTGAAATCAAACAAATCACCAAGACCTGATAAAATTTACCCTCGAGTTCTTAAGGAGGCTAGTGAGTGCAGATATAAACCCTTGACATATATTTTTAGGAAGTCACTGCACATTGGAGAGATTCTGAAGGACTGGAAAATGGCAAATATCATCCCGTTATATAAAAAGGGTGACAGGGCAGATCCAAGCAACTGTAGGCCTGTAAGCTTAACGTGCATCACAGGAAAATTAATGGAAGGAATTATTAAGGAGAAGATTGAGCAACACATGGCAAGGATGGTGAACAGTCAGCTTGGGTTCAGAAGAGGGAGGTTGTGTTTTACTAACATGCTGGAATTCTATGAGGAAGAAACAAAAGGATACGATCAGAGTGGAGCAGATGATATTATTTATCTTGAGTTTCAGAAAGCATTTGATGAGGTGCCACATGAGAGGTGGGCATCAAACTAAAAGAAGTGGGAGTTCAGGGTGTGGTGTGCAGGTGGGTGCAGAATTGGCTCAGACACAGGAAGCAGAGGGTGATGGTGTGAGGAACCTCATCAGGACTGGGTGATCTACAGAATGGTGACCAGCAGGGGGCAGTGCTGGGGCCGCTGCTGTTTTTAATAAATTTAAATGATTTAGATAGGAATATAAGTAACAAGCTGGTTAAGTTTGCAGATGATACCAAGACAGGTGGATTAGCAGATCATTTAGAATCCATTATATCATCACAGAAGGACTTGGACAGCAGACAGGCTTGGGAAGATTTGTGGCAGATGAAATTTAATGTCAGTAAATGTAAAGAATTACACATAGGAAGTAAAAATGTGAGGTTTGAGTACACAAAGGGTGGTCAGAAAATCGAGAGTTCACCTTATGAGAAGGATTTAGGAGTCGTAGTGGACTCTAAGCTATCGACTTCCAGTCAGTGTTCAGAAGCCATTAAGAAGGCTAACAGAATGTCCGGTTATATAGCGCCTTGATGTGTGGAGTACAAGTCACAGGAGGTTCTGCTCAAGCTTTATAACACACTGGTGAGGCCTCATCTGGAGTCCTGTGTGCATTTCTGCTCTCCATAAAGACATAGCAGCACTAGAGAAGGTCCAGAGAAGAGCGACGAGGCTGATTCAGGACTACAAGGGATGAGTTATGAGGAAAGATTAAAAGAGTTGAGCCTTTACAGGAGATGAAGAGGAGACCTGACTGAAGTGTTTAAAATTAGGAAGAGAATTAGTCCAGTAGATTGAGACGGTGACTTTAAAATGAGGTCATCAAGAACACGGGGACACAGTTGGAAACTTGATAAGGGGAAATTTCACACAAACATTAGGAAGTTTTTCTTTACACAAAGAACGATAGATGCTTTGAATAAGAGACCAAGTAGTGTGGTAGACAGTAAGATGTTAGGGACTTTCAAAAGTCAACTGGAAGAAATAAGTGGACGGGACTGGCGAGCTTTGTTGGGCTGAATGGCCTGTTCTCGTCCAGAGTGTTCTAATGTTCTAAAAGACATTAATGGAGATGTGCGAGGGAATTTAAGGTGGCCCAGGATTACGAGTCTTTTCATAGGCTTCAGGGATTCTAGTGTTAACGGGGAGATGGATTTCAGTCCAGGACTCTGTTGTCATAGACGTAAATTTATTTATAAATATTGCACCCTCTAGGGTGGACTGCACTTATTTTCACACACAAAGCAGTAAACCCAGACATCACCACACGTAACCACCTATGTGATGGCATTGGCATTGAGAAAGCCAAGTGATCACTGACTGGCAGGAAATGAACCCCTGGAGAGTCACACTGCACACAGAAGAATCATTAAAGTGTTACTGGCTCTCCGTCTGTTTTTGTTCATCCCATCCCCACTTTATTTTCCAAATGGCTCGGCGTTCTCCAGTCATTAAAATGTCTTACCTTGAACTTGTCTACTTCAGTCTTCGAACAAGTGGCGTGGTAAGACAGCACCTGTGATAGAAGTAAGCGGAGTCTCCCTTTAATTTATACTTTTCACATTCCCACAGGCAAGGAGATCATGCAGCAAAAAGCACAAGATATGGCAACTGTGGTGCTTTCGGAGAAAAAAGCAGAAGCACCTCCCTTCACGCACAAACAGGTTCAGATATAAATGGTGTTCGCTTCTAAACCCCTCTGTAATTTGTCCGTCCATCCATCCCTCCATCCATTAGTTTTCAGACCCTCTTATGCAATTAAGGGTCCTGGTAGCATTAAGTGTAAGGCAGCTATCAACCCTCGAAATGGGTGCTTGTCCATTTTGGAATTTGTTTATACTCACATGGAGGGCAATTTAGAAACTTGTCGACACAGTTTTGGTATATGGGAAGAAAAACCCACTCCGACTCAACAAAATGTACAGACAGTGTCGAGGCTAGGATTTGAGACCCGGCCTCTAGAGCTGCAAGGCAGTTGTGCTAATTACCACACCATCATGTCACCTGGGTGGCACGGTGGCGCAGTGGGTAGTGCTGCTGCCTCGCAGTATGGAGACCATGGGTTCGCCTCCTGGGTCCTCCCTGTGTGGAGTTTGCATGTTCTCCCCGTGTCTGCGTGGGTTTCCTCCCACAGTCCAAAGACACGCAGGTTAGGTGCATTGATGATCCTAAATTGTCCTGTGTGTGCGCACTAGGGTGGGCTGGTGCCCTTCCTTCTTGTCCTCCCTCCCTTTGGCTGCCTTCTTGCTTCTTCATCTCTTTTAATTGCCATTTTTAATTCAACAGACGCCACAACATCGATCCATTCTAATATGGGCAAATTGCTCCCCTCTGGCCATCTCAGAAGCAACATGGAGGCAAAGACAATTCACAATCATTTTCTTCCAAGTACTTACACCAAAAAAACAACTGCAGATGCCACTAAAACGTCTTTGATTTCATAGTAGTGCACTATAAGGTGTGAAGAATATCCAGCCATTCATCCATTATCCAACCCACTATATCCTATATACAATTATTATTATTTTATTTGAATATATTCTTCACAGGGCGGCATGGTGGCGCAGTGGGTAGCGTTGCTGCCTCACAGTTAGGAGACCTGGGTTCCTCCCTGCATGGAGTTTGCATGTTCTCCCCGTGTCTGCGTGGGTTTCCTCCCACAGTCATTAAGGTAATCTGGGTGAAGAACTGGGTGGCACAGTGGGTAGCATTGCTGCCTCACAGTTAGGAGACCTGGGTTCCTCCCTGCATGGAGTTTGCATGTTCTCCCCGTGTCTGCGTGGGTTTCCTCCCACAGTCATTAAGGTAACCTGGGTGAAGAACTGGGCAGCACAGTGGCGCAGTGGGTAGCATTGCTACCTCACAGTTAGGAGACCTGGGTTCACTTCCCGGGTCCTCCCTGCATGGAGTTTGCATGTTCTCCCCGTGTCTGTGTGGGTTTCCTCCCACAGTCATTAAGGTAATCTGGGTGAAGAACTGGGTGGCACAGTGGGTAGCATTGCTGCCTCGCAGTTAGGAGACCTGGGTTCACTTCCCGGGTCCTCCCTGCATGGAGTTTGCATGATCTCCCTGTGTCTGCGTGGGTTTCCTCCCACAGTCATTAAGATAATCTGGGTGGCACAGTGGGTAGCATTGCTGCCTCGCAGTTAGGAGACCTGGGTTCACTTCCCAGGTCCTCCTTGCGTGGAGTTTGCATGTTCTCCCCGTGTCTGTGTGGGTTTCCTCCCACAGTCCAAAGACATGCAGGTTAGGTGCATTGGTGAACCTAAATTGTCCCTAATAATACATTTTATTTATATAGCGCCTTTCCCATGCTCAAGGCACTTACAGAATATAAGAAAGAACGGCAGGGTATATAGTGTATAGCATTGTACAAACCAAATAAATAAATAAAGAAGAGTAAGACAGTAAATTCAGAGGAAGCCTAACAGACAACAGAATTGATGGTCTCGCACACACACACACACACACACACACACACACACACACAGGTTACATGAGCATCTTGACAGAGAGGTAAACTGAGAGAAGGGGAATGACGTCAAGTAGAGCTAAAAGCCTTCCTGAACAGATGAGTTTTGAGTTGTTTTTTAAAAGAATTCATGGAGTCAGCTGACCTGATTCATTTCGGTTGGTCATTCCAGAGTCTGGGCACTCGCTATACAGCTGAAGGCCCTGCTGTCACCCATGCAGTGTAGATTAGTGTGAAGCACAACAAGATTACCAGAATCAGAGGACCTTAGTGAGTGGGCAGGCACATAGTGATGGAGAAGGTCACTGATGTAGCTTGGTGTGAGGTTATTTAAGGCTTTGTAGGTTATTAGTAGGATTTTATGGGTGGGCTGGCACCCTGCCCAGGATTTGTTTCCTGCCTTGCGCCCTGTGTTGGCTGGGATTGGCTCCAGCAGACCCCCCCCGTGACCCTGTATTAGGATATAGTGGGTTGGGAACTCACTGACTGACTGACTGACCTTCCAATTGCCAGTGCAGATCCCTATCCTCAAAGCCACCACTCCGCCTAACAGCCGTCCTTCGAGCCGGAATCGAACCAGCGACCTAGGGATAGTGGTAGCGTTGCTGCCTCGCAGTTAGGAGACCCCGGTTCGCTTCCCGGGTCCTCCCTGCGTGGAGTTTGCATGTTCTCCCCGTGTCTGCGTGGGTTTCCTCCCACAGTCCAAAGATGTGCAGGTTAGGTGCAGTGGCCATCCGAAATTGTCCCTAGTGTGTGCTTGGTGTGTGTGTGTGTGTGTGCCCTATGGTGGGCTGGTGCCCTGCCCGGGGTTTGTTTCCTACCTTGCGCCCTGTGCTGGCTGGGACTGGCTCCAGCAGTTAGCGGGTTGGATAATGGATGGATGGATAAGAAAGCTACCCTGTCACGTTTCATGTTCTCCCTGGTGAACTGGATGTGTTTGTCCACTGAGTTGATGTGTTCAGTAAATTGTGGTACCTCCTGATGTTTGATTTTCACCCAGATGTCATCCACATACCTGAACCGATGGCTCAGTTTTTGTCCCAGGATAGGATAATAGCGCCCTCTTTTCCACTTCTTCCATATACAGATTGGCCAGAATAGGTGAAACTGGGGAACCCATGACCTGTAGTACTGGCCTTTGTCTATGATATATGTGGATTGAAGACACAGTTCCAAGAGCAGGCACACTTGGTCGGTGCTGAGAGTGGTCCTTTAACTGAGTGTGGGGTCATCCTGTAATCTCTTACGGACCACTGGAACACAAGTCAATAGAGATGTAACATCATACGAGACCATAGTTTCATCTGCCTCCATGATGACATCTCTCACCTTCTCCACAAAATCCAAAGTGTTCTGAATATGGTGTTTTGAGCTGCCTATCAACAGGTTGAGGATAGCGGCCAGGAACTTTGAAATTGGGTACTTTTTTTTTCTTCACTATGGCCCTAATACGCTTCCGTAAAATTGTGACAGTGCTTCAGATGAAGTGCGCTATATAAAACAAAGGCTGATTGACTGACAGACGAATGATGGCCATGTGTTCTGAATAACATAATCTGTTAAATCTGTGAAGAATAAATATAAAATGACAGCAAAACTTTACCGATAGCAAACCACTAGCTTGACGTTTTGCGCTTGTTCAATTATTCAGGAATCATTTTCACTGTGTGAATATCACCACTAGGTGGAGTTCTTCTCTCATCCATCCATCCATGATCCAACCTGCTATATCCTAACTACAGGGTCACGGGGGTCTGCTGGAGCCAATCCCAGCCAACACAGGGTGCAAGGCAGGAAACAAAACATGGGCAGGGCGCCAGCCCACCGCAGGGCACACACACATTAGGGGCAATTTAGGATCACCAATGCACCTGACCTGCAAGTCTTTGGACTGGGGAGGAAACCCACGCAGACGGAGAACATGCAAACTCCACGTAGGAAGGACCCAGTAAGCGAACCCAGGTCTCCTAACTGCGAGGCAGCAGCGCTACCCACTGCGCCACCGTGCCGCCCAGTTCTTCACCCAGGTTACCTTAATGCACTAATGCAGAAAATTGCAACAGTTGACAACAACTTGAAATATAGTAAAACCAAGGGATGATGATTTTATATAGAACCTCTAATACTGATCTCTGTCGTATTACATCCGCAGTGCTGTCAGTAAATCATTTTGATTTAACTTTTCACAAAAATAAGGGAATTGCGTGCATTAATTTGAGGACAAAATCCTCTTCACCCTGAGTGAGCTGGAGCCAGTTCAAGAAATAAATGAGTGAATCGATGCTGAAGAAAGAAGGCGAGTCAACTCTTAACTAGGGCCAGTGTAGCATGCAATTTCAAGCAATGGTCACTAGAGGCCAGTATCCCCATTCTAAGCATCAATTCATGGAATAAATACATCCAGCCATTATCCAACCCGCTATATCCTAACTACAGTGTCACAGGAGCCAATCCCAGTCAACACAGAGTGCAAGGCAGGAAACAAACCCCAGGCAGTGCACCAGCCCACCGCAGAACACACACACACCAAGCACAGACTAGGGACAATTTAGGATCACCAATGCACCTAACCTGCATGTCTTTGGATTTGTGGGAGGAAACCCATGCAGACATGGAAACTCCACACAGAGAGGACCCGGGAAGAGAACTCGCGTCTCCTAACTGCAAGGCAGCAGCGCTACCCACTGCGCCACCATGCTGCCCTCATGGAATAAAGCTGCTGCTTAATCTTTCTAATCACATACACAGGAATGGAAAGAAATCAGAACTAGAATGCCATCTTGATTCACCACTACAGGAGTCTGACTGGCTTTGGGCCTGATTACTCTTGTGTGTTGCGCTCTTCTACTCGCCTCATGTCTGTGTGATGCTTCCCCGTGCTCTGGGAGCCTACATGCCTTATACTCATATACAGTATAATACTCTCAAAGTTCAGGTTTTATGGGGAACCACAGCTCATCCTAAGAGAGTTAGGGACAAAGCAGGAACCAACCCAGAACAGGGCAATAATCCACAAGCGCAAATCAAACACAGAAAGATGGATGACAACTGATCTACCTTGAGACAAAAACACAAGTGCATGAGGGAGACTCTACTTAGATAATGACTCGGTGCAGAATTCAGACCTGCCACCATCTATCTGTCTCTCTATTATATAGCGCCTTAACCATCTATCTACCTATAACTATATGGAGTGCCTAAACAAAACCGCTCAAAAAATGAAAGGACCACTTTGAAAGCACATTAGATCTCAATGGGAAAAAATCCTGCTGGCTCTCTCTATTGCTATGGACTGATATGGTGATGTGTGAGGAATGAAAGGATGGAAATGAAAATAATCAACCGACAGAGAGAGGGCTGAACTCAAAGACACCCTGAAAATCAAAAGGAAAAAACGATGTAGCAGGCAGGCGAGTCCATTTGGCCGAAATTTCATTGCAGCAACTCCAAATCGTACTCAGATGTTTGTATGCCAGCCTGACAACATCCTAATGAGATAACAGATGGTGTCCTGAAGGATCTCCTCCCAGATCTGGACCAGGGCATCACTGAGCTCCTGAACAGTCTGAGGTGTCGGATGGACTGAAACATAATGTCCCACCCAGAGGTGGTCAGTTGGATTGAGGTCAGGCGAGTGAGCGTGGGGGACAAATTAATGGTATCAATTCCTTATCCTCTCGCCACATGAGGCCGGGCATTGTCGTGCACCAGGAGGAACCAGCATAGCGTCTGTCAATGGGTCCAAGGATTTCATCCCGATACCTACTGGCAGTCCTACGGTGCCATTGTCTAGCCTGTAGAGGTCTGTGTGTCCCTTCATGGATATGCCTCCCCAGACCATCACTGACCCACCACTAAACCAGTCATGCTGAATGATGTTACAGGCAGCATAACGTTCGCCACAATTTCTCCGGACCCTTTCACGTCTGTTACATGTACTCAGGGTGAACCTGCTGTCATCTGTGAAAAGCAGTGGTGGACCTGCCAATTCTGATATTCTATAGCAAATGCCAATCAAGCTCCACGGTTCCGGGCAGAGAACACAGAGCCCACTAGAGGACGTCAGGCCCTCAGGCCACCCTCATGAGGTCTGTTTCTGATTGTTTGGTCAGAGACATTCACACCAGTGGCCTGCTGCTGGAGGTCATTTTGTAGGCTCTGCCAGTGCTCTATTCCTCTTTGCTCAAAGGAGCAGATACTGGTGGGTCCTGCTGATGGGTTAAGGACCTTCTATGAGGGGCCCTGTCCAGCTCTCCTAGAGTAACTGTCTGTCTCCTGGAATCTCCTCCATGCCTTTGAGACTGTGCTGGGAGACACAGCAAACCTTCTGGCAATGGGAGGCACGTATTGATGTGCCATCCTGGAGAAGATGGACTACCTGTGCCACATCTGTAGGGTCCAGGTATGGCCTCATGCTACCAGTAGTGACACTGACTGTAGACAAATGGAAAACGAGTGACAAAACAGATGAGGAGGGAAAAATGTCAGTGGCTTCCACCTGTTAAACCATTCATTCCTGTTTTGGAGGGTCGTCTCATTGTTGCCCGTCTAGAGCACCAAAGCAGCTGAAACTGATGGACAAGCCCCTCTGCTACTCAACTGACAAGATTAATAGCCCACAAGTGTCATTGACTTGATGCTACACTCTCATTCAAAACGGGTCCTTTCATTTTTTGGGGGCAGTTTATCTTTCTAGTATAGTTTTCCTTCTATCTATCTGTCTGTCTGTCTGTCTATTATATAGTGCCTTTCATATCTATCTATCCATTATATAGTGCCTTTCATATCTATCTATCTATTATATAGTGCCTTTTATATCTATCTATCTATTATATAGTGCCTTTCATATCTATCTGTCTGTCTGTCTATTATATAGTGCCTTTCATATCTATCTATCTATCTATCTATCATATAGTGCCTTTCATATCTATCTATCTATTATATAGTGCCTTTCATATCTATCTGTCTGTCTGTCTATTATATAGTGCCTTTCATATCTATC
>JANRMT010062814.1:11032270-11053546 GCA_026402145.1 Polypterus bichir lapradei | reverse complement strand
TGTGCCTTTCATATCTATCTATCTATCATATAGTGCCTTTCATATCTATCTATCTGTCTATCTATCTATCTATAATATAGTGCCTTTCATATCTATCTATCTATCTATCTATCATATAGTGCCTTTCATATCTATCTATCTATTATATAGTGTACTTCTATCTATCTATCTATCTATTATATAGTGCCTTTCATATCTATCTATCTATCTATCTATCATATAGTACCTTTCATATCTATCTATCTATCTATCTATCTATCATATAGTGCCTTTCATATCTATCTATCTATTATATAGTGCCCTTCTATCTATATTTTATATAGTGCCCTTCTATCTATCTATCTATTATATAGTGCCCTTCTATCTATATTTTATATAGTGCCCTTCTATCTATCTATCTATTATATAGTGCCTTTCATATCTATCTATCCTGCGGTGAGTTGGCACCCTGCCTGGGATTGGTTCCTGCCTTGCGCCCTGTGTTGGGTGGTATTGGCTCCAGCAGACCCCCATGACCCTGTGTTTGGATTCAACGGGTTGGAAAATGGATGGATGGATGGATGGATATCTATCTATTATATAGTGGCTTTCTGTCGATTTATCTGTCTGTCTCAGTGGTTCACAAACTGCGGGGCGGGCCCCCCTAGGGGGGCACGAAGTAACAAAAAGGGGGGCACGAAGATGTGAAAAAAAGAAAACAAGAATCAAAAATATGCAAAATACATCTATTGAAACCAAAACAAATAAACTTAAACTACATTCTGAAACTAGAAAAATAAATATATAGTTAGATAAATGTCGATAAAAGATAAGTTCCCTCGTACTGCTGGGAGACTTCAATGCTCACGTGGGCAATGACAGTGAGACCTGGAAGGGCGTGATTGGGAGGAATGGCCCCCCCGATCTGAACCCGAGCGGTGTTTTGTTATTGGACTTCTTTGCTCGTCACGGATTGTCCATAACGAACACCATGTTCAAGCATAAGGGTGTTCATATGTGCACTTGGCACCAGGACACCCTAGGCCTCAGCTCGATGATCGACTTTGTGGTCGTGTCATCAGATTTGCGGCCACATGTCTTCGACATTCAGGTGAAGAGAGGGGCGGAGCTGTCATCTGATCACCACCTGGTGGTAAGTTGGTTTCGATGGTGGGGGAGGATGCCGGTTAGGCCTGGTAGACCCAAACGTGTTGTGAGGGTCTGCTGGGAGTCCCCTGTCAGAAGTAGCTTCAACTCCCACCTCCGGCAGAACTTCGACCACATCCCGGGGGAGGTGGGGGACATTGAGTCCGAATGGGCCATGTTCCGTGCCTCTATTGTTGAGGCGGCTGACCAGAGCTGTGGGCGTAAGGTGGTCGGTGCCTGTCGCGGCGGCAATCCCTGAACCCATTGGTGGACACCGGCTGTGAGGGATGCCGTCAAGCTGAAGAAGGAGTCCTACCGGACCCTTTCATCCTGTGGGACTCTGGAGGTAGCTAGTAGGTACCGACAGGCCAAGCGGAAAGCGGCTTCGGTTGTTGCTGAGGCAAAAACTTGGGCATGGGAGGAGTTTGGGGAGGCCATGGAGAACGACTTTCGGATGGCTTCGAGGAGATTCTTGTCCACCGTCCGGCGTCTCAGGAGGGGGAAGCAGTGCAGTGTCAACACTGTATATGGTGCGCTGCTGACCTCGACTCGGGACGTTGTGGGTTGGTGGGGGGAGTACTTCGAAGACCTCCTTAATCCCACTAACATGCCTTCCAATGAGGAAGCAGAGCCTGGGGACTCGGAGGTGGGCTCCCCATCTCTGGGACTGAGGTCACCGAGGTGGTCAAAAAACTCCTTGGTGGCAGGGCCCCGGGGGTGGATGAGATACGTTCCTTAAGGCTCTGGATGTTGTAGGACTATCTTGGTTGACACTTCTCTGCAACACTGCATGGACATCGGGGACAGTGCCTCTGGATTGGCAGACTGGGGTGGTGGTCCCCCTCTTTAAAATGGGGGAACGGAGGGTGTGTTCCAACTACAGAGGGATCACACTCCTCAGCCTCCCTGGAAAAGTCTATTCGGGGGTTCTGGAGAGGAGGGTCCGTCGGATAGTCGAACCTCGGATTCAGGAGGAACAGTGTGGTTTTCGTCCTGGTCGTGGAACAGTGGACCAGCTCTACACCCTTAGCAGAGTCCTGGAGGGTGCATGGGAGTTTGCCCAACCAGTCTACATGTGTTTTGTGGACTTGGAAAAGGCATTCGACCGTGTCCCTCGGGGAATCCTGTGGGGGGTGCTCCGGGAGTATGGGGTACCGGACCCCCTGATAAGGGCTGTTTGAGCCCTGTAGAACCGGTGTCAGAGCTTGGTCTGCATCACCGGCAGTAAGTCGAGCCCGTTTCCAGTGAGAGTTGGACTCCGCCAGGGCTGCCCTTTGTCACCGATTCTGTTCATAACTTTTATGGACAGAATTTCTAGGCGCAGCCAGGGTGTTGAAGGGGTCCGGTTTGGTGGACTCAGGATTGGGTCACTGCTTTTTGCAGATGATGTTGTTCTGTTTGCTTCACCAGGCTGTGATCTTCAGCTCTCTCTGGAGCGGTTCGCAGCTGAGTGTGAAGTGGCTGGGATGGGAATCAGCACCTCCAAATCCGAGACCATGGTCCTCAGCCGGAAAAGGGTGGAGTGCCCTCTCAGGGTTGGGGGCGATATCCTGCCCCAAGTGGAGGAGTTCAAGTATCTCGGGGTCTTGTTCTTGAGTGAGGGAAGAATGGAGCGTGAGGTCGACAGGTGGATCAGTGCGGCGTCTGCAGTGATGCGGGCTCTGCATCGGTCTGTCGTGGTGAAGAAGGAGCTGAGCCGTAAGGCAAAGCTCTCAATTTACCAGTCGATCTACGCTCCTACCCTCACCTATGGTCATGAGCTATGGGTAGTGACCGAAAGAACGAGATCGCGAATACAAGCGGCTGAAATGAGTTTCCTCCACAGGGTGTCTGGGCTTTCCCTTAAAGATCAGATGAGAAGCGCAGTCCTCCGAGAGGGGCTCAGAGTAGAGGCGCTGCTCCTCCGCATCGAGAGGAGTCAGATGAGGTGGCTCGGGCATCTGATCAGGATGCCTCCTGGACGCCTCCCTGGTGAGGTGTTCCGGGCACGTCAAACCGGGAGAAGGCCCCAGGGAAGACCCAGGACACGCTGGAGGGACTATGTCTCATGGCTGGCCTGGGAATGCCTTGGGATTCTCCCGGAAGAGCTGGAAGAAGTGGCCGGGGAGAGGGAAGTCTGGGCTTCTCTCCTTAAGCTGCTGCCCCCGCGACCTGACCTCGGATAAGCGGAAGAGGATGGATGGATGGATGGATGGATGGATAGATCATTAATTAAAAAAGAAGAAATTGGTATTAGTGGGCCCCTTTCAAAAAAATGGGGGGGGGGGGCGATTAAAACTGTTATGAAAATTCAGGTCGCAAATACTTAAAGGTTGAGAAACGCTGGTCTATGTATAATATAGTGCCTTTCACTTCTATCTATCTATCTATCTATCTGTCTGTTTATTATATAGTGCCTTACTGTCTATCTATCTATTATATAGTGCCTTTCTATCTGTCAATCTGTCTTTCTATCTATTATATAGTGCCTTACTGTCTATCTATTTATTTATTATATAGTGCCTTTCATATCTATTTATTACATAGTCCCTTTCACATCTATCTATCTATCTATTATATAGTGCCTTACTGTCTATCTATTTATTTATTACATAGTCCCTTTCACATCTATCTATCTATCTATCTATTATATAGTGCCTTTCTATTTTTCTATCTATCTGTCTGTCTATCTATTATATAGTGCTTTTCACATCTATCTATCTATCTATCTATCTATTATATAGTGCCTTTTTATCTTTCTATCTGTCTGTCTATCTATTATATAGTACTTTTCACATCTATCTATCTATCCATCTATTGTGACAGATGGCCATGGTCATTGTGTGGCTGGATCGAAGGACCAGAGGAGAGAATCCCTACGAGGCACTAGCACATCTGGGACACTAGTGGTCAGCCTTCCACCACGGGTTCCTGCAGCACAGACTGGGAGTGAGAATTTGATTCAGCCCTGTTGGTGTCCGTGGGGGTGTAGGAGGCAGCTCTCTAATACCACTTATTACTGCAAACCACAGGAGGACCCCACTGATGTTTACATGAAAAGTTACACTTTACCTGATGAAGGGGCCTTAGCTGCCTCGAAAGCTTGCATTTGTAATCTATTTAGTTAGCCTATAAAAGGTGTCATTTCACCCTACTTTCTCCTGCGTCAATCTGTAGCTAACACGGTACAGCACTCTACTGCTATCAGTACAAGAATAGACAACATCTCGTAGTCACCTGGACCAGTTCAACCCGCTTACCTGTAGGTGCTGAAGTGGTAAACTCGGTGAGGGGACACTGCATTATCTGGTCATGGAGGAGCTTGTTTCATGTCGTCTTAGGGCAGGGGTGGGCAGATTCAGTCCTGGGGGGCTGCAGTGGCTGCAGGTTTTTGCTTTAACCCAATTGCTTAATAAGAAGCACTTATTGCTCCAGTAACACTTCTTCACTTTAATGGTCTCGCTCGTTAAGATTTTGAACCCTTATTGCTTATTTTAGTCTTAAACAGATGGAGTCTTGGCTCCTTATTAGCAATAAGTTGCAAATGACAAAAGAGAGCCGCATTTCTCCATTTAGCTTGTTACCATTTCCACTTGTGTGTATTTTTATCATGTACTATTGGGCTTAATTAAATACTCCTCCATTTTAGACTTCAAATCATTTGAATGATATCCGTAGAAAGGAAAAAAAATGTAGGATATGAGAATGAGCTGACATGGCAGAGGTAAAGCAACTAACAAGCCATGAAATTAAATTATTGGCAAGGATTGCTTTTTAATGAAGCAACTGGGTTGGAACAAAAACCTGCAGCCACCGCGGCCCTCCAGGACTGACTTTGCCCACCCGTGTCTTAGGGAGTCAAGGCCTTGTCAAAAAACAGAACCTCTTAAAGCCCCATTGAGGCATTCCTTGTGTGATTTTGGGGTATACCAGAAAAAAAAAACAAGTTGTTGAAGTCCACTCAGCTGTAGTCGTGAACAGGGCAGGTGTGGCTTTCCAGACCAATCAATTAAACAACACAGAAGTTGAGAAAAAGTGACTTGGGGTCAATTCATCCCACTGTGGACGGACTGACCACACAGATCAGCTCAAGGTGAGTGATCAAACAATGACGTCTTGGGCAGACTGGACAGCTTACCTGTGCTCATTAACAGAACAAGAATGGGCTCCAGGCCACCTCAGGTAAAGTAGCTGAAGTTAGCAGGTCCTCTGATGTACTAAAGACACCCTTAGAGCAGGGATCTCAGACTCCAGTCCTGGAAGGCTGCAGTGGCTGCAGGTTTTCATTGTCACCCTTTTCTTATTTAGTGACCTGTTTTAGCTGCTAATGAACTTCTTTTGAACTCATTTGAATTGACTTGTTTAAGATTTGGGGCGACACGGTGGCACCGTGTTGGCGCTGCTGCCTCGCAGTTAGGAGACCTGGGTTCACCTCCCGGGTCCTCTCTGTGTGGAGTTTGCATGTTCGCCCCGTGTCTGCGTGGGTTTCCTCCCACAGTCCAAAGACATGGTGGATTGGCAATCCTAAATTGTGGATGTGTGTGTGCCCTATGGTGGGCTGGCACACTGCCCGGGGTTTGTTTTCTGCCTTGCGCCCTGTGTTGGCTGGGATTGGCTTCAGCAGACCCCCTTGACCCTGTAGTTAGGATGTAGCGTGTTGGATAATGGATGGATGTTTAAGATTTGTTCCCCTGAATTTCTTCATTTCTTTCCTTCAATGGCGCCCAAACAGAAATGAAATGAAATATGAAGTGAGGAAGACAACAGAAGACCAACTAAGTCAGGGCCTCCAACTCCAACCAATTTCACTCCAACCAGTTGCTTAATTAGGCGCTGAGTCTTGTTGTTAATTAAACCCGCTCTTTAATTCCATGGCTTGTTGCTGCCCTCATTGTGTAACAGCAGACATTTCAGAAATTGCTGATTTGCTTTTTCTTTACTTCTTTAAGAGCTCTGGTCAAATGTTTTGAGGACCTGAGGAAATCAACATAATCGAGACCTCCACCCTTTTCATTTCAGATATTGTATGATGGTCACAGTTTGCTGCTCATGTTTTGGTTCATTTTGTATCTCATTATTCAGTGGTCCTCAATCATGGGTCTGGAGGGCCGCAGTGGCTACAGGTTTTCATTCCAGCCAGTGTCCTAATTAGGACTCAGTCCTTGCTGATAATGAATCTTGGTGTTTAACTCTATGCTTTATTAATGCTTTCATTCATCAAAATACAAAGTTTAGTTACTTTGTAGGTCACAGGTCCTCAATTACAGTCCTGGAGGTCTGCGATGGCTGCAGATTTTCACTTTAACTTCTTCTTCTTCTTCTTTTTTCCGCTACTCCCATTAGGAGTCGCCACAGCGGATTTTTTTAACGATTTTGACCCATTGTGGCCTCTTGCTGATGTTAGTCCCGGATGTCCCATTCATCTTTGCTGCTGATAACTCCAAAAAGTTTAAATTAAGAAAAGACCTGATTAGCGAGATTCAGTGAGAGGGAAGAAAGATCAATTAGTTGAAAATAATGAGGCATAATCTTTTTCTTCCTCTTCATCTTCTTTCGGCTGCTCCTGTTAGGGTTTGCCACAGCAGACCATCTTGTTCCATATCTTCCTGTCCTCTGCATCTTGTTCTGTCACACCCATCGCCTGCATGTTCTTCTCTCACCACATCCATAAACCTTCTCTTAGGTCTTCCTCTTTTCCTCTTGCCTGGCAGCTCCATCCTTAGCACCCTTCTCCCAATATACCCAGCATCTCTCCTCTGCACATGTCCAAACCAACACCATCTTGCCCCTCTGGCTTTGTCTCCAAACAGTCCAACCTGAGCTGACCCTCTAATGTCCTCATTTCTAATTCTGTCCATCCTCGCCACACCCAATGCCAATCTTAGCATCTTTAACTCTGCCACCTCCAGCTCTGTCTCCTGCTTTCTGGTCAGTGCCACCATCGCCTACCCTTATAACATAGCTGGTCTCACTACCGTCCTGTAGACCTTCCCTTTCACTCTTGCTGATCCCTGCCTGTCACAAATCACTCCTGACACTCTTCTCCACCCACTCCACCCTGCCTGCACTCTCATCTTCACCTCTTTTCCACACTCCCCGTTACTCTGTACTGTTGATCCCAAGTATTTAAACTCATCCACCTTGACCAACTCTACTCCCTGCATCTTCACTATTCCATTGACCTCCCTCTCATTCACACACATGTATTCTGTTGTTCCTACTGACCCTTCATTCTTCTCCTCTCTAGAGCAGATCTCCACCTCTCCAGGGTCTCCTCAACCTGCTCCCTACTATTGCTACAGATCACAATGTCATCAGCAAACATCACAGTCCACGGGGACTCCTGTCTAATCTCATCTGTCAACCTGTCCATCACCATTGCAAATAAGAAAGGGCTCAAAGCCGATCCCTGATGTAATCCCACCTCCGTCACTCCTACTGCAGACCTCACCATGGTCACACTTCCCTCGTACATATCCTGTACAATTCTTATGTACTTCTCTGCCACTCCCGACTTCCTCATACAATACCACAGCTCCTCTCTCCTCACCCTGTCATTTGCTTTCTCCAGGTCCACAAAGATGCAATGCAAGTCCTTCTGGTCTTCTCTAAACTTCTCCATCAATACCTTCAGAGCAAACATCTCATCTGTGGTGCTCTTTCTTGGCATGAAACCACACTGCTGCTCACTAATCATCACCTCACTTCCTAACTGACCTTCCACTACTCTTTCCCATAACTTCATGCTGTGGCTCATCAATTTTATCCCCCTGTAGTTACTACAGTCCTGCACATCCCCCTAATTCTTAAACTAGCAAAATACCCGCGCTTCACAGCGGAGAAGTAGTGTGTTAAAGAAGTTATGAAAAAGAAAAGGAAACATTTTAAAAATAACGTAATATGATTGTCAATGTAATAGTTTTGTGACTGTTATGAGTGTTGCTGTCATCAAGGATTTGATTATCATTATTTCTTTCAATCAGGTTCGTATTTGGAGGACGTGTTGTGTTCAAGTTACATTCCGTGTTTGTCTAGTCTATCCCTGACCATCTCATCTTCGTTGTCAACCATTGTAAAGATAACAGATTTCATTCATCGAAGTGATCACTACCCAAATCGGTACTCGTGAATCTAAGATGTTTAACAGGCATTCCTGGTATTAAGTTGTGGATTTGCCTGTGAATATTTAGCGGCAGCGTGTCTATGAACGTAATTTAAACTTAAGCTTTACACCTTGCTTTCCTATTGATATGTCTACAAAGGCTTGTTCAGATTCAGAGGGTTGTTCATTTCCTACTGCATCAATAAGCAGCTCCTCTTCCTCTTTATCTGAGACATCACACACTGCATGCACGGGTTTACCTTTCCCAGTCCTGCAAAGTCAGTTCACGTGAGCCGCTCGGAGTACATGCATCGAAGGCTCTCCGCTGTGCTTGTGCTATGTTGTGCGATCTTGCGATGTCCACGGCTTTATTTAATGTTAGCTCAGACACGGCACTTAAAAGTTTCTGTCGCACTTTCGCTGAGTTTGTGCCAAACACTAGTCTATCCCTGACCATCTCATCTTCGTTTGCATAAGCACAGTCCTTCATCCGTGAATATTTAGTGGCAGCGTGTCTACTGGATTGCTGCTGATGGACGGCCTTATATGGGCATGCACTTAATTACGTGGGAGGCGTGACGATGAGGGACGCAACTCCGCCTCACACGGCGACCGAGCTGCAGGCTATGGCCGTATATATGTACGTAAGTAGGTTCCAGTTATGACCGTTACGCATAGAATTTCGAAGCGAAACCTGCTTAACTTTTGTAAGTAAGCTGTAAGGAATGAGCCTGCCAAATTTCAGCCTTCTTCCTACATGGGAAGTTGGAGAATTAGTGATGAGTGAGTGAGTGAGTCAGTCAGTCAGTCAATCGGTCAGTCAGTCAGTGAGGGCTTTGCCTTTTGTTAGTATAGATATCGGCACCAGTACACTTCTTCTCCACTCCTCAGGCATCCTCTCACTTTCCAAGATTCCATTAAACAATCACCTCCTTGTCTCCTCTGTTCCCTTCACCAACATGTCCATTGAAATCTGCTACAATCACCACTTTCTGTCCCTTGGTTACACTGTCCATCACCTCATTCAATTCACTCCAGAAATCTTCTTTCTCATCCATCGATGAAATCGAACCAATTTCGTAACTAGTATCCTTTTATTTACTACTAAAGCAATGCATTTTTTGGCCTTAATTTTAATTCTCTTGCCTGTTACTACTGTGGTGGGCTGGCGACCTGCCCGGGGTTTGTTTCCTGCCTTGCGCCCTGTGTTGACTGGGATTGGTTCCAGCAGACCCCCGTGACCCTTTTGTTAGGATATAGCAGATTCGATAATGAATGGATGGATGGATGCCTGTTACCATTCAGAACCCTTAATTGCCTATTTTAGATTTTAGCAGCTGCATTTAAGTTTTAGGCCTTGTTCACACGGGCGTTAAAATTGAGCGTTTTTTTTGCGTTCGTAGCGTCCGGTGAGCGCGGATCAAGCGCTGAGTGTTTTCTACACGTAGGAGTCAATGAGAGTGTTCACACGGGCTTTGGTGACGTGCGTTTGTCCGGCTGCGCGTTTATACGGCATCAAAAAAACGTTGCATGCAGCTTTTTCTTGGCGTTCAAAACCCAACGAACGCAAGGAAACCGCTTCTAGTTCGTTTTCTGCGCGTTTATTTTACGCTTCGGAGGACCGGATATATATATATATATATATATATATAGTCTCTCTTCGGGGCTAACACCAAGTCGCATATTGGTTGATCGGCGTGCAATGTGGCATTGCACCAGCTGCAGCAGACAATCAAAAGTGGAAACCGACATTGACAGTAATTAAAAAACTTGCCCGGAAATTTTCGCATTTCTTCATAAAGCACAAAAAAACTTCCTTTAACCCGACGTTGTGCAGTCAGAGGATGAACCCAGTAGCGGCGGCGATTTTTTCTCTCCCTACGTCGCCATATTACGAGTATTTTTAAAACAAGAAGATTAATATCTAACATAGCAAAATGGTCCATATTGAAAGGAAGCACCTCAAATAAAACGACAAGGGCTTTCATATCCAGTTCCCGACACTGCCTCCACAGGTTAACACACAAACTACAATTTGGGCTGCAGGCTGGCGTTAGACAGAGACAAACGAACGCCAGTGTAGAAGTCAATCGATCGCCACCACAAAATGCAACATAAACGTCTAGGACGTTCAGAGCAAGTTCGTTTATCCAAAACCTTAACGCCCGTGTGAACAAGGACTAAATTGTTGCCTGTTTTCTTAACCAGACAATAGTTAATGATGAGATACAGTTAACCAATAAACCAGCAGCTCTCCAACTAATGTGCTTGCTTTTAAACCTGTGCATATGTACCATGAAGTATCTGTTTAGAAATGAATGAGAGGGGAATTGGAAGGACTGTTAAGTTTAAATCTATTCTGGTCCACAAAACACTTGGATAATGATCTCACAGAAGGAAACTCTACAGTGCAATTGAAATTTCTCTTGGATGAATGCAAGCATTAACAAGCCAAACAGTTCAATACCATATTTCATATCAGCATGGACTGTCTTCTAATTAGGAAACTAGTTGGAATAAAAACCTGTAGCCACTGTGGCCCTCCAGGACCCCCGTCATTATTATTTGGATTAAGAAAAAAAGAAACAATTATTGGGGGTCTGTGCCTTCAAGATCAAGTCAATTAAAATGAATTCAAAAGATGTTAATTAACAGCAAAAACAAGTCACTGATTAAGAAAAGGGTGAGAATGAAAACCTGCAGCCACTGCGACCCACCAGAACTGTGATTGAGGACCCCTGTCATTATTGTTTGGCTGCTAATTAAGGATAAAGAAACAATTATTTGGGGTCTGAGTCTTCAAGAGCAAGTGAATTAAAATGAATTCAATGGATGTAAATGAGCCAAAAACAGGACCAGCAAACTGTGTCCATCATAGAAGATCAGAAAATAAAGAAAGATGAAGGCCTCAGGAATGCTGATCTGCTCAGGTCCACAAAACATTTGACCAGTGGTCTCAGAAAAGAGAAAATCAACAATTTTGGAAATGTCTGCCATTACACAATGAGATCAGTAACAAGCCGTGGAAATAAAGAACAAAGTTAATTAACAACAAGGATTGGCTCCTAATTAAGTAATCGGTTGGATTGAAATTGTTCGGAGTTTGAGGCTTGGACTGAGTTGGCCTTCTGTTGGCTCTTATTCATCCATCCATCCATTTTCCAACCCGCTATATCCTAACTACAGGGTCACGGGGGTCTGCTGGAGCCAATCCCAGCCAACACAGGGCAGAAAACAAACCCCGGGCAGAGCACCAGCCCACACACACGCACTAGGGACAATTTAGGATTGCCAATCCACCTAACCTGCATGTCTTTGGACTGTGGGAGGAAACCCACGCAGACAACATGCAAACTCCATGCAGGGAGGACCCAGGAAGCGAACCCGGGTCTTCTAACTGCAAGGGAGCAGCACTACCCACTACGCCACCCTCTGTTGGCTCCCTCACTTCACATTTCATTTCTGTTAAGGAAAAAGATTAAACAATTCAGATCAATTAAAATGAAAGGAAAAGGAGTTAATTAATACCAAAAACAGGTCACTGATTAAGAAAAGGGCGAGAATGAAAACCTGCCACCACTGAGGCCCACCAGGACTGGTGTTTGAGACACCTGCTCCACAGACCACTCACCAGGTCATCTGATGGATGAAGGGCTTCCCACATGCCATGGCCATGTTGACCTGGTCATTTTAAGGCTTCTGGGGGACACCTTGGCTACAAAGATCATGTCATCATAAAGGTGCTTTCTAAGGAAACCTTAGTCACACTGACCAGGTCATCCTAACCAGGAAAAGCCATCCTAGTGACATGTTTTCAGGGCATGGTCTAAGAAAAGAAGAAACCTCTCTTGATCGTGAGCATTTTTCCAAGAAAATAAAACGTCAGGTAAAGATAAATCACCTCAAAGAGACGCTGGTCGGCATCATCGAAAGGTTTCCCATCCAGACGGTTTAACACTTGAGCAACTCCTGTGTACAGAAGAGGAAAGCAGAAGGTGAGAAACATCAGGTGATTGAGCCGTATAACTTCATTCATTCAGTCATCACTTATTCCAATATGGGTGTGAGCAAAAAGACTCATTCCCTCCAGTGCCACCCAAATTATTTCTCATTGGCACACATCAGTCCCCAATTACTTAAGAGTACCAAACTCCACCTAACCCCCCTCTGCCGCTTCCATTAAGCCAAATCAACCAAGAAGATGTTGGTTGGTGGTGTTGGGAATAAAGACTCTTTGCTTCTCTCAGGGAATTACAAAGCATCCATCCTGCTGTCACAGATGGTAAAAGCTCTCGCTAAATGTTGACGTCTTTTAAAAGTGTTGCCAACGCATACGTTTCATTAAAGTGTAACAGTAAGCTGCTGTAGGAGCAGATGTGTGCTCACTTGTCTTCTGTTAGACAGCCGGCAACATTGAACCAAAGACCAGCAAACTGGGAAGACGGTGAGAGGTGTCCATGTGCTTTTTTATAGAATATCTGAATGTTTTAATGCCTCACTAGGAAAAGTGAGATATCTCTCTATTATATAAAAAAAAAAACCTGCAACGAGACGAGACTTTATGGAAAACATTTTTTCAAGTCTCGCGAGACAAGACTTTTGACATGAGATTTATTCAAGTCACGCTCTCTTCTCAACTATATTCAAACACACCCACGGTCTACTCTCATCTCATTCGAGTGAATGCTTTTGACAGACATGTTTCCTGCTCTCTCAGCTCTACATTTTTATGCTTTCTTCATTTTAAGGTCCCAATTAAAGAAGACCTATTATGTCCAAATCTTATTGATGAATTTCATCCCAAATGGGATGTCAACAGAAGAAATGAGTACACGGGCAATCCTAGCACCAAGAAATGATGAATTCAAACGAATTAACGCGAAAGTTGTCGATCGGTTACACGGCAGATTGGTTAAATGCATATCAACAGACTCTGCTGAAACAGTTGGTGGTGATGGTGCAGAACATTAAAACATCAACTTACAATATTCCGCACGAATTGCTGTTGAAAGAAGGATGTATCCAAGAAAGGTAATGTAGTACATCTTCAGGAACAACATAGGAGATCCTGATATGCCATTCGTATTAAAACGTTTACAGTTTCCTGTTAGAATAGCTTTTGCTATGACAATTAACAAATCACAGGGACAAACAAAAATTTATTGTTTATTAGAGAGATAGAAACGAAATTCACTTATGCGCAACCCTAGCACCGGGAAACAAGGAAGTCAAACGAATTAATGGCAAAAATGTTACTCATCAAATTGGTTAAGTGCATCCAAAATTGTCGTTCGGTTACCCGGCAAATTGGTTAAATGCGTATCAATAGACTATGCTGGAACAGTTGGCGGTGATGGTGCGGAAGATGAAAACAACTTACAATATCCCATAGAATATCTACAACCGCTAACACCGTCCAGGATTACAATGCACAAATTACTGTAGAAAGAAGGATGTATCCAAGAAAGGTAATGTAGTACGTCTTCAGGGGATAACATTAGACAACAAAGGAGATCTTGATATGCCATTCGTATTAAAACGTTAACAGCTTCCGGTTAGAACAGCTTTTGCTATGACAATTAAAAAAATCACAGGGACAAACATTCGAAAAAGTCGATTTATTTATCAAAGAGAAAGAAATGAAATTCACTCACGGGCAGTTATACGTTGCGATGTCACGATGAAAGTCCAAGCACGGAATCAAAATTCAATGCGATATTGATAAAAGGTTCATTCAAAAAATTGTTTTTATTGAAGTTTTACAGTAAAAGTGTAAGTTTAAAAAGTATTTGTGTGTTAATTTCAAAGACAAACAGAACGAAAATGTATAACGCAATGAATAACTCTAACGCTACATGAAACATAATTTACTTTCAATTTATTATGTTTTACTATTTTATAATATGGTTAATTACTCACTGTAGTCCATTATGCATATGTAACAAGTCAGAGGTGAGTTACTGCCTCGAGTGGAGGAGTTTAAATACCTTGGGGTCTTGTTTACGAGTGAGGGGGAAAAGGGATGGTAAGATTAACAGACGGATTTGGGTGGCTAACGCAGTTATAGATATTTAGTGGGGAAGTAGGAACAGAGTCAGAAGGCAAAGATTTCGATTTACCTATCAATCTACATCCCTACTCTCACCTATGGTCATGATCATAGGTCGAAAGTATGAGATGGCAGGTATAAACAGCCAGAATGAGCTTTCTAGGCAGGGTGGCTGGGCTCTCCCTTAGAGACACGGTGAGAAAAACAGAAATCCAGGCGAGGTTCAGAGTAGAGCCACTGACCCTCTGCATCGAGAGGAGCCAACTGAGGTGGTTCAGGCATCTGATAAGGATGCCTCCCTGTGGAGGATTTACAGGCACGACCATCTGGGAAGAGACCACAGGGAAGACCCAGGGCTCACTGGGAGGATTATATCTGCCAGATGTCCTGGGAACACCTTTGGATCCCACACTATGAGTTAGCAAGTGTAGTTGGGGGAAAAGGACGTTTGGGTGTCACTGCTAAGAGTGTTGCCCCTGCGACCCGTCTTTGGATAAACTGTGGAAAATAAATGAATGAGCTTTTGGAAATCAATGTTCTCGTTCTATTCCTTGATTATTCCCTGGGCCAAATGATAGTTCATCAAGTTTTACTTTTCTGTTTGCTGGTTTAGAATGTCCACTCATTCATTTTCCATGCCACTTTTCCAGCTAATTATATCTTACTAGCCAATGGTACCTGTTAAAGATACGTAATAGAATAATTTAAAAATGTTTGCCATCTCTTGCCCTGTGTGTACTTTAAGTACCTTTCCTGTTTAATTGTGTCTGTGAGAACATCTCTTGACCAGCAACCACAACCCAATGCCTTCCCATAAAGCCTGTTTCTGAAACTCTGTAGTTATTTATGAGGTGCTTTTAATAATAACAATAATAATAATAATGGGCGGCACGGTGGCGCAGTGGTAGCGCTGCTGCCTCGCAGTTAGGAGACCCGGGTTCGCTTCCCGGGTCCTCCCTGCGTGGAGTCTGCATGTTCTCCCCGTGTCTGCATGGGTTTCCTCCCACAGTCCAAAGACATGCAAGTTAGGTGGACTGACGATTCTAAATTGGCCCTAGTGTGTGCTTGGTGTGTGGGTGTGTTTGTGTGTGTCCTATGGTGGGTTGGCACCCTGCCCAGGATTGGTTCATGCCTTGTGCCCTGTGTTGGCTGGGATTGGCTCCAGCAGACCCCCGTGACCCTGTGTTCGGATTCAGCAGGTTGGAAAATGGATGGATGGATAATAATAATAATAGGGTGGCACAGTGGTAGCGCTACTGCCTTGCAGTTAGGAGGCCCGGGTTCGCTTCCCGCATCTTCCATGCGTGGAGTTTGCATGTTCTCCCCGTGTCTGCGTGGGTTTCCTCTGGGCGCTCCGGTTTCCTCCCACAGTCCAAAGACATGCAGGTTAGGTGGATTGTCTATAGTGTGTTTGTGTGTGTCCTGCGGTGGGTTGGCACTCTGCCCGATATTGGTTCCTGCCCTGTGTTGGCTGGGATTTGCTCCTGTGACCCTGTGTTTCGGACTCAGCGGGATGGAAAATGGATTAATAATAATGACAACACATTTTATTTATCCAAGGTGCCGTTCTAAACACTCAAAGACACCGAACATCCATCTATCCATTATCCAACCCGCTATATCCTAACTACAGGGTCACGGGGGTCTGCTGGAGCCAATCCCAGCCAACACAGGGTGCAGGGCGAGGTTATGAATGGCCTTAAATGTTAACTGCAGAATTTTAAAATAGATTCGAAACTTAATTGGGAGCCAATGAAGTTGCTGGAAGACCGGAGCAATATGGTGAATAGATGAGGTTCGAGTAATGATGCGAGCTGCAGAATTCTGGACCAGCTGAAACTTATGGAGAGATTTATTAGAGAGACCAAAGAGGAGTGAATTGCAGTAGTCCAGACGAGAAGTAACAAGACTGTGAAGAAGAATGGCAGTGGTATGGGGGGTGAGGGAGGGGCAGATGTGATTAATATTACGTGGTCTAAGTAAGCAGACCGGGTGATGTTATTAATGTGAGATTGGAAAGATAGAGTACTGTCGAAGATGACACCCAGACTCTTTACCTGAGGTGAAGGGGAAACAAAGGAGTTATCAATAGCAAGTGAAAGATTATCGGCTTTAGATAATGATGATCTTGTGCCAATGAGGAGAACCTCATTGAGGTCTACAGGACAATAGTGAGACCAGCTACGTTATATGGGTTAGAGACGGTGGCACTGACCAGAAAGCAGAAGACAGAGCTGGAGGTGGCGGAGTTAAAGATGCTAAGATTTGCATTGGGTGTGACGAGGATGAACAGGATAAGAAATGAGGACATTAGAGGTTCAGCTCAGGTTGGACGGTTGGGAGACAAAGTCAGAGAGGCGAGATTGCATTGGTTTGGACATGTGCAGAGGAGAGAGATGCATGCTGGGTATATTAGGAGAAGGATGTTAAGGATAGAGCTGCCAGGGAAGAGGAGAAGAGGAAGGCCTAAGAGAAGGTTTATGGAGGTGGTGAGAGAGGACATGCAGGTGATGGGTGTGACAGAGCAAGATGGAGAAGACAGGACGATATGGGAAAAGATGATTCACAGTGGCAACACCTAACGAGAGCAGCCGAAAGAAGAAGGAGAAGAAGAGGAAAACCTCAGTTTTGTCACTGTTTAATTTAAGAAAATTTGAAGAAAACCAGGATTTAATTTCAGCAATGCAGTCAATAAACGAAGATGGTGGAAAAGAAGAGGTGGGTTTACTAGCAAGGTAGAGCTAGGTTTTTGACTCCTGTTCAATTTTATACTTTACGTCTTTAAAGGCAACTCTCTTAGTGCGCACCATTACTCCTCCTCATGTATCTCACACTCGCACTTTTTCTTTCCTTGTGCCCCCAAAGCCAAACTGAAGAATCACACCAAAGCCAAGCTGATTAATCAGATTGCTCTGAGGGACTGGATACACAGACCTTAGTGTTTTATTATATAGTAGATAGATTGATTATATTATAAAATAACCTAACATTCTCAAATTACTTGGTTCAATTCAATGCCACGATGGGCAAGAATCTATCTTTGCAGCAGTGGGTATAAAGAGGCAGCTAACTTTGAACAGGGTACTAGTCCATCACTGGGCCCACTTACACACACACACACCTGCCAAGGGGAAATTTAGTACACCCAGTTTACTCATAGTATATGTCTTTGGGGATATGGAAGGAAAATGGGAGTACCTGAAGGAAAAATACTCTGAAAAATACAGGGAGAATGTGCAAAACTGCATGCAGACCAGACAGTGAATGGGAATGAGATTTTGACCTACAGCACCAGTCCCATGAGGGAGCAGCCCTAACTGTATTATATCATCCATCCATTTTCTAAAGCCAATTTTCCAGAGGTGGATCATGGTGTAGTTAGAGCACTGGACACAAGGCAGGGACAATCCCTGGATGGGATGCCAACCCATTACAGTGTGAACACCCACACGCACTCAGGGGTTAATGTAGCACTGCTAGTCCACCTAACCTTCATGTCTTTGGACTGTGGGAGGAAACTCACCTGAACGCTGGGAGAACCTGGGACTTGAACCCCAATCTTGTTGATGTAAGACAGCAGTGCTACCACTTTGTCACTGGGCCTCCAATATCACGTTCTATTATATTGAATACTAGCCATGTGCGCCCAACTACGTTGGGCTCCCAGTTTAAACGCGGCTGCCAGTCATGAACTGGGCCCTTCGTCGCACAGCATTATGATTTTTTTATAAGGGAAACAAAATTACAAAAGAAAACCCTTGGATAGTGATTCGATAGGAACGGCCTACTCGGAATCACTGTCCGAATAGTAATTATGTGGTGGTGTAGGAGCATTTCTGCTACTGTCCGTTCACAGTCCGTCTCGTTTTCACGACGCTGTCGTTTCGTCTCACAATCTCTTCTCAACCTTTCTCCAATCTCGCAGGTTGCTTTGTGGCAATCCAAAGAGTAAGGCAATATACACGGAGCAATGGTTATAAAAGGGGGACACATAGGTATCCAGGCTCTTTAAAGCATAAATAGGGATCACTTCACTGACATGTGAGCAAGGCACGGTACAACTGTGAGACGCACAGCACTCGCCGGCTACAACGTAACAATAATAATTTCCAGAACGTGCTGTCATTCATTTCACTCACTGTCTTTCTTTCATTCATACCGTATGTTACGTAAGAACGTACCTTTTATCTTCAGCAACCTCATTCTCTAACCAGGCCTCAGGAGCTAACCAGAGTAACACTGTCCACCACCCCTTTCGTTATTCCGGCACATTGTTGACATCCATGAGTAACAACAACGTACTAAACTGGAAGGTGGTCTACGCATGCGTGGAATTCGCGGACAAACAAAGATCAAGATCTAAATGAAGATCTCTTTAGTTAATTTAAAGCACAACAATTTGTTTAGTTTGAATGTCTGTGTTTTGAGGTGTGACTGGAGTACTACAGTCTTCAGCAGTATAAGCCTGGAGGAGATTCTTAATGCAATGCCTATGTTTTAGCTGTCTCTCTACTGCCATCTAGTGCCATCTTCTTCTAATTCATTCGCGGACAAACAAAGAGCAAAATCCAAATGAAGATTATATATAGAGATATTATATTGCAATGACCATCAAAAAATAAACAAGTCACTAGAAAAAAAAATAAAAAAGCAGGAAATGATCGAATGCAGGAATGTATTGCATGTTTTCCTCGTCTTGGTGTGGGTTTCCTCCGAGTGCTCCAGTTTCCTCTCGCAGTGTGAAGACATGAAGGTTCAGTAAATAGGCAACTCTGATTTGGCCCTGTTGTGTGTTTGGGATGTGTGTGTTGGCTGTGAGATGGAATGACAGCCTGTCCGGGCTCTGTTTCTGCCTTGCAAGCTTTGCTAGCTGGGATAGGCTCCATCATCCCCCATATTAGGGATATATAAATAAAAATTACTGTGTGTGTGTACAGAGCAGTCCGCTCAGTGGCATAGCTAAGGGTGGGTGGAGGGGGCGAGTCACCCCAGGCGGCTTATTTTTGGGGGCGGCATTATTGACCAAAAGGCTCAGTACAATTTGTGTGTAAGCAGCAGGGTTCGGAAAAATATCCCTCATGAATGAAAAAAGGGATAATTCTCAGATTTTTGTCCACAAATGGTTCAAAAATAATTTTAAGACCGTCCTTCTGTGACGGCATCAGACATAGCCATTGAAGGCTATGAGGCAATAACAAAAATAAACGTATTTCTAGGAAGATAAACAACTCATTTGCAATTTATAATTTCATTTCCTTATCAACCTGAATGCGCTCTTACTCTGCGCAGAAAACATCCCCACCTATCACTTGTACACTACACTAGTTTTGGTTTTTGTAGCGTAATTATATTAAACTAATAATTACAACATGGATTATCAGTGCGTCTAAACGAAATTCTTGTCTAGTTGATGATTATAAATAATTATATGTGAAAAAGTATTGCTGTTTCTCTGTCTACATATATAAAAGCCAAATACCAATGACTCACTCATCACAAAATAGGTGCCCATACGCCAGCATAAATTCACACCTGATCTGACGCTGTTCGTTTTCAAAATAATATTGCATTAGTGCGATTATGTTTTGTGATTGGTACTATTCAGGTCATAAAATGATTTCTTCAAAATGTCATATATACCTACGTCTGTGTTTTTTTTTTGTTTTTTTTGACATCATACACCATAAGGTGCACATACTAATTCTGCGTGAGCAGGAACACTCAATAAAACTGAACAAAAAAAAAATAAAGTGATGGTGAGATACGAAGAAGACAGATTCACCAGCGTTTGTGTGTCAGCTTTTATCCCTCCAGATCAGACAGTGTCCAGTTCCATTGCCTCAAAACACCACTGAGAAATTTACACATGCTTCTAAAAATATGCTTGCGCTTCTGAAAATTACAATTCTCAAGTGTGAACAAAGTGTCAAAAACACGTTACTGGGCGCACAAGGCATTCTCTGTCAAAGAAGAAACAATCTTCCGTCCGCGTGACTTTGGAGTACTTCTGGGCTGAAAAAAAATGCAAGTTCTCCATTTGACCCGAGTCAAGGACTATATAAAGGACTGCAGTAAACCCAGCAAGCGAGCCGGGAGGTGTGGAGGAGAGAATTGGTTGTGATTATTGTATGGTTATTGTGCTTATTTACTTGTCTGTTTATGGTGGCTGTGGTGCTTAGAGGCACAATTTATAAAAGAAGGAATTAAAAATACCATTTAGTACTTTTACCAGATATCCTGGACGTCTGTCTGTTGGGTTAGAGGAGCAACAGTGCCCTCTAGTATTACACTATCTATCTATCTATCTATCTATCTATCTATCTATTTATCTATCTATCTATCTATCTATCTACAGTATAGTGCCTTTCTTATTTATCTATCATATAGTGCCTTACATATCTATCATATAGTGCCTTTCACCTATCTATCTATCATATAGTGCCTTACATACATTATCTATCTATCTATCTATCTATCTATCATATAGTGCCTTTCACCTATCTATCATATAGTGCCTTTCATACAGTATCTATCTATCTATCTATCTATCACATAGTGCCTTTCATACAGTATCTATCTATCTATCTATCATATAGTGCCTTACATATCTCTCTATCTATCTATCATATAGTGCCTTTCACCTATCTATCATATAGTGCCTTACATACAGTATCTACCTATCTATCATATAGTGCCTTTCACCTATCTATTATATAGTGCCTTACATACAGTATCTATCTATCTCTCATATAGTGCCTTTCACCTATCTATCTATCTATCTATCTATCTATCATATAGTGCCTTACATACAGTATCTATCTATCTATCTATCTATCATATAGTGCCTTTCACCTATCTATCTATCTATCTATCTATCTATCTATCATATAGTGCCTTACATACAGTATCTATCTATATATTTATCTATCTATCTTATAGTGCCTTTCATATCTATCTATCATAGTGCCTTACATATCTATCTATCTATCTATCTATCTATTATATAGTGCCTTTCATATCT
>JANRMT010062814.1:10996180-11018278 GCA_026402145.1 Polypterus bichir lapradei | reverse complement strand
TTTACTGAGAGGACGCAGGGTATAAACAAGACTTTTGATCACTTTGTAACGGAGTTAGAATTGCTGTAACGGAGTTAAAATTGCTGGTGAAGGACTGTGCTTATGCAAACGGAGATGAGATGGTCAGGGATCGACTAGTGTTTGGCACAAACTCAGCGAAAGTGCGACAGAAACTTTTAAGTGCCGGGTCTGAGCTAACATTAAATAAAGCCGTGGACATCACAAAATCGCACGAGATAGCACAAGCACAGCTGAGAACCTTCGATGCATGTACTCCGAGTGGCTCACGTGAACTGACTTTGCAGGACTGGGAAAGATAAACCCGTGCATGCAGTGTGTGATGTCTCAGATAAAGAGGAAGACAAGCTGTTTATTGATGCAGTAAGAAAGGAACAACCCTCTGACGCTGAACAAGCCTTTGTAGACATATCAATAGGAAAGCACGGTGTAAAGCTTAAGTTTAAATTACGTTCATAGACACGCTGACGCTAAATATTCGCAGGCAAATCCACAACTTAATGCCGGGAATGCTTGTTAAACATCTTAGATTTACGAGTAGCGATTTGGGTAGTGATCACTTTGATGAATGAAACCTGTTATCTTTACAACGGTTGACAACGAAGATGAGATGGTCAGGGATAGACTAGACAAACACGGAATGTAACTTGAACACAACACATCCTCCAAATACGAACCTGATTGAAAGAAATAATGATAATCAAATCCTTGATGACAACAACACTCATATCAATGACAAAACAATTACATTGACAATCATGTTACGTTATTTTTAAAATGTTTCCTTTTCTTTTTCATAACTTCTTTAACACACTACTTCTCCGCTGCGAAGTGCAGGTATTCTGCTAGTGGTATAATATTTGTTAGTTTAGATACTGCAAAAATGTACCTGCTATTCATTTATTCTTATGTAACAAGAGCTTAACAAAGACTTCTTTGGATGTTCATAACACTTACAAAGCATCAGTAAAGTGGTCATTCATCTCTGCAATGTGACCCACTGACAAAATGTCACTTTGGAGGGGTCTGCGGTGGCTTTACTAAGATTCATTCGTCTTGATATTCCATATTTAGTATAAGACCTGTGAATCCTTCATATTAGCAAGTCATTTAACCATTTTGTCAATATGTCACACCACACAGAGATGTGTGAACAGTCTACTGATGTTTTATAAGTGTTATTAAGACCAAAAAAGCCTTTGCTGAGGCCATAGATAGATAGATAGATAGATAGATAGATAGATAGATAGATGTGAAAGGCACTATATAATAATTCATCCTCGGGAGAAATTTATTTTTTTACATATGATCTTTAAATAAATAAATACATACAGTAAACAGATAAATAAATAAGTATTGTCGCTTGTATTCGTGAATACAAGTGGCTGAAATGAGTTTCCTCCGTAGGGTGTCTGGGCTTTCCCTTAAAGATAAGGTGAGAAGCTCAGTCATCCAGGAGGAGCTCAGAGTAGAGCCGCTGCTCCTCCGCATCGAGAGGAGTCAGACGAGGTGGCTTGGGCATCTGATCAGGATGCCACCTGGACGCCTCCATGCTCAGGTGTTCCGGGCACGTCTCACCGGTAGGAGGCCCCAGGGAAAACCCAGGACACGCTGGAGGGACTATGTCTCTCGGCTGGCCTGGGAACGCCTCTGCATTCCCCCGGAAGGGCTAGAAGAAGTGGCCGGGGAGAGGGAAGTCTGGGTATCTCTGCTCAAGCTGCTGCTCTCGCGACCCAACCTCGGATAAGTGGAAGTGGATGGATGGATGGAATAAATATTGTCACAGGCATGTGCATTGACGGCAGCTCTAAGGCTCAGATGAAGGTTATTTCCAGCCACAACACAAGAGGGCGCTGTTGACTAACATCTTATCTCTTCCATCCTCTGTGACCAGAAGACTGATGGCTTTAACAGCCTTGACGTCATTTCCAGTGTCCGTCTTCTTGCCGGAAGTCCTTATCAATGGGAGTTCCATCATCTTGAGTGGTCTGTTTGGAGACACGTGTCTGTAACAACATTTTTCTTTTCTTTTAACACGTGACCTTGTGTTTCCTTTGAATTATATGGGGTTTGCCTATGGGTGTCCCAACTCTTCACAATTGTCTGCGTTCTTTCTTACAATATACACATTATAAGTTCTTTTTATATTGATAGATAAGTTAATACTGGAAATGCCTAAATTATTAACCTTTAGACCAACAGCAATGTGCATGTATAGTGCCTTTTCTTCTTTGTCCAGACTGGAGGACTGCCAGGACCCTTACCTGGCTGGGATGCCTTGACAGTGGAAGCACCGGGGGAGAGAGCTTGTTCAGGGCATTACCTCCCCCTGAGCACTAGGTGGCAGCAGTGGCTCAGGCTCTCACAGTGCTCAGCATCAAAATATGCAAACACAGTCCTTTCTTTTCTTCCTTTTCCCAGTCCTTCCACCACCACTCTTCTTCTGGCAAGCTTTGTTTTTCTTCCTCCCGACTCTGGCTCCTTTGATAGGACACCCGGAAGTGCGTCAGGTGTCCAACGAGCTTCTTCTGGCAGTACTTCCAGGTCTGGCGGAAGTGCTGCCAAACAGGGCTCAACCGTTCCTGCAGCGCCCCCTGACAGTGCCCACAGAACCCAGCAGGGCTGCTCCAAACTTCAATTCCCAAGGAGCCCTATGGGAGTCCGAGGCACCACTGCCACCCACGAGGGCTGTCACCTAGCGCTTAGGGTAATCCCCTGAACAAGCGCGCTCTCCCGGTCCTTCCACTGTCAAGGCATCCTTCCTGGGTAAGGGCCCCGGCCATCCTCCACATTCTGAACAAAGAAGAAAAAGCACCATACATGCATATTACTGTTGTTATAAAGGCTAATAATTTAGGCATTTCCAGTATTAACTTGTCTACCAATATAAAAATAACCTCAGAGGATAAAGTTTCTTTTGTGAACACTTTCACGTGACTAAACAGGGGGTATAAAGTGGACTATATACATCACATATAGTCATATTCCTTTTTTGTGATCAATTGATTATTAAAAGGGTAAAACAACCAAATACGGACAGCAGTGCAGTGTGCACAAATAGATTATATAATGAAGTTCCGTGTCCCCTTGACCCCCCCGCCTCTCAACAGCCTTTTGAGCTGATGTGTGTAGCTAGAGACGGCCGGACTGACAAGCAAGACAGGCAGCCAAGCTGACTGGTGCTCAACACCCTGGAGGTACTTGGTTGATCAGCAGTGAGTGTCATTTTTTTAACGATTTTGACCCATTGTGGCCTCTTGCTGATGTTAGTCCCGGATGTCCCATTCATCTTTGCTGCTGATAACTCCAATAAGTTTAAATTAAGATAAGACCTGATTAGAGAGATTCAGTGAGAGGGAAGAAAGATCAATCAGTTGAAAATGATGAGGCATAATCTTCTTCTTCTTTCGACTGCTCCTGTTAGGGTTTGCCACAGCGGGCCATCTTGTTCCATATCTTCTTGTCCTCTGTATCTTACTCTGTCACACACATCACCTGCACGTCCTCTCTCAGCACATCCATAAACCTTCTCTTAGGCCTTCCTCTCAGGGGCGGATCTAGAAAATTATTCATGGGGTGGCAAGGGGGTGGCATTAAAATTATGAGGGGTGGCAACACTGAAGCAAGCATCCTTGCATGGTTTTTGTGGATTCAAGGAATGCTATTCTTTATTCGGTGTATACACTGGGGTGCTGGGGTGGCAAATGGGGTGGCAAGGCTTTTTCTCAGGGTGGCAATTGCCACCCCGTGCCACCCCGGTAGATCCACCCCTGCTTCCTCTTTTCCTCTTCCCTGGCAGCATCATCTTTAATACCCTTCTCCCAATATACCCAGCATCTCTACTCTGCACATGTCCAAACCAACACAATCTCGCCTCTCTGACTTTGTCTCCCAACCGTCCAACTTGAGCTGACCCTGTAATGTCCTCATTTCTAATCCTGTCCATCCTCGTCACACCCAATTCAAATCTTAGCATCTTTAACTATGCCACCTCCAGCTCTGTCTCCTGCTTTCTGGTCAGTGTCACCATCTCCAACCCATATAACATAGCTGGTCTCACTACCATCCTGTAGACCTTCCCTTTCACTCTTGCTGATCCCTGTCTGCCACAAGTCACTCCTGACACTCTTCTCCACCCACTCCACCCTGCCTGCACTCCCTTCTTCACTTCTCTTCCACTATCCCCATTACTCTGTACTGTTGATCCCAAGTATTTAAACTCATCCACATTCACCAACTCTACTCCCTTCATCCTCACTATTCCTCTGACCTCCCTCTCATTCACACACATGTATTCTGTCTTGGTGGTCCTACTGACCTTCATTCCTCTCCTCTCTAGAGCAGATCTCCACCTCTCCAGGGTCTCCTCAACCTGCTCCCTACTATCGCTACAGATCACAATGTCATCAGCAAACATCACAGTCCACGGGGACTCCTGTCTAATCTCATCTGTCAACCTGTCCATCACCACTGCAAATAAGAAAGGGCTCAGAGCCGATCCCTGATGTAATCCCACCTCCGTCACTCCTACCGCAGACCTCACCACTGTCACACTTCCCTCGTACATATCCTGTACAACTCTTACGTACTTCTCTGCCACTCCCGACTTCCTCATACAATACCACAGCTCCTCTCGAGGCACCCTGTCATCTACTTTCTTCAGGTCCACAAAGATGATGAGGCATAATAAAGATAGCAAAATTACTGATGGGAAAATTGATGGTAAAACTGGAAGACTACTCTTAAAAGGTAGGAATGATAGATCATTCCCTAAACATGTGAAGATAAGTGCAGAATGCCTCATATTGACCTAAATGGCATAAAGAGTCTAAGGCAGGGGTTCTTAACCTGAGGTCTGTGGGGTTCCATGGAGAGTTTTAAGGGGGTCCGTGAGGGTCAGTGTGATAAAGTGGAAAGGCCAGTTTTTAAATAAATAATCGGCACACTCACGGCTTAAAGAGGGGGCGTCGTAGTGTGGCCAGAGCGATTCCTGAGCGCGATACGGGCTTGGGTGTTTCCGCACTGAACTGCACAGGTGTGGGATCGTCTGTGTCCGTAATTGATGTCAGGAGCTGCTAATTTCCACACCTGTGCCACGTCCCCATTATAAATGGTAGGAACGTGAGTGCGGAGGGGGGAAAAAAAGGAGGAGGAAAAAGAAACGAAGGCTTGGAGAGCAAGGGCGTGGCATTGGGGAACAGTGAGGGAGTGAGCGGACGAACCAGCCAGCTGAAAGAAGGAAGTCAGCGCGGTCAGGGGGTCCCATGAGGAGCGAAGGATCGGCACTCAAGGGACGGATTATGCCCACTGATGATGCGGAAGAGTGGGTACGATGGTGGAGGAGTCTACCCTAGGGATCTGAGGGACGTCTACGAATGCGAGAAGGAAGACAACCGACCCTGGAGAGGACCGCGGCGGCTTAAATCTCTTCAGCTGAGCAAACCTGGTGTGAGCTGGAGAGACTGGGAAGGAGCTGTGCTTGGCTGGAGTGACCCAAATGTCTGCTATAGGATTTGAATCTTGTTTTAGCCTTGTTTGGAATTTTTACCTTTTAAATGGATTATTTATTTATGGACATTTTGATGCATTGAATTGTATTTGAACACTTTTTGGTTTGGACTGGTTTTGCTTTAAATAAAAGCACTTCTGCACTTTACACCATACCCTTGCTTCGTTTGGTGTCCTCATTGTCCAGCTCATCCAGTTACATGACCGACGGTGTCGGGTTCGAGATGCTCCCTAAAGAGAGATGGAAGCATGGAGCAGGACCCGTATTGTTACAGTGAGATAAAAATTTACATTTATATTCACTATACAGCCCGGCACTGTTGATTAGAGCAGATAACAACAACAACATTTATTTCTATAGCACATTTTCATACAAAAAGTAGCTCAAAGTGCTTTACATAATGAAGAAAAGAAAAGACAAAATAAGAAATTAAAATAAGACAACATTAGTTAACATAGAAAAGGAGTAAGGTCCGATGGCCAGGGTGGACAGAAAAAAAAAAAACAAAACTCCAGACGGCTGGAGAAAAAAAATAAAATCTGCAGGGGTTCCAGGCCACGAGACCGCCCAGTCCCCTCTGGGCATTCCACCTAACATAAATGAAACAGTCCTCTTTGTAGTTAGGGTTCTCACGGAGTCACTTGATGTTGATGGTCATACAGACTTCTGGCTTTTAATCCATCCATCATTGTGACAGATGTAGTAGTAGTAGTAATGGTAGCAGAAAACGTAGTAGTAGTAGATCTGTTTTAATTTGCACAAGAGGATTGCATTTCATAATTCTAATGAGTGGCTGTTACTTTTTGCATACCATATATACTCGTGGATAAATCAGGACTTGATTTTACCGTATAATTTCTGGTATTTTATAATGTCGGTCGTATAAGTCGAATGCGGAAAACTCACACTATTGGTCCAAGAGATTACGATATGCTAACGCCCACCTGAGAGAGTAACCATGGAGCACATGGCCTTTTGGTTTTCTATGTGGGTGTGGCAATGCGCTGAATCAGCGTGTGCTCCTAACCTCTCTCTCTCTCTCTCTCTCTCTCTGCGCCACCACCACCTGATCAAAGCACCGTGATGTCCTTACATTGATGGATTAAAGGCCAGAAGTCCACATGACCGCCATCATCTAATTCTTCCATATGAACCCTGAATACCATGAGGACTGATTGAGGTCATTTATATTAGGGAGAATGCCTAGAATGGGCTGGATGGTCTCGTGGCCTTGGAACCCCTGCAGATTTTTTTTTTTTCAGCCATCTGGAGCTTTTTTTGGTTTTTTCTTTCCTCCCTGGGCATCGGACCTTACTTTTATACAATGTTAATTAGTGTTCCCTACATCATCCATCCATCCATTATCCAACCCGGTATATCCTAACTACAGGGTCACGGGGGTCTGCTGGAGCCAATCCTAGCCAACACAGGGCGCAAAGCAGGAAACAAGCCCTGGGCAGGGTGCCAGCCCACCGCAAGGTGCGCACACACACACACCCACCCACACACCAAGCACACACTAGGGACAATTTAGAATCCGCAATGCACCTAACCTGCATGTCTTTGGACTGTGGGAGGAAACCCACGCAGACACGGGGAGAACATGCAAACTCCACGCACGGAGGAAGGACCCGGGAAGTGAACCCAAGTCTTCTAACTGTGAGGCAGCAGCACTACCCACTGCACCACCATGCCACCCGTAATATATGTATGTATACGTTGCATAGTGTACTGTCAAATAATGCAAAGAGTATACGACACATATTTCACCCTAATTCTGGGCTCATCAGTCGTACACACTCACTGCACCCCCTCTCGGGGATCAAACCTCGGACATCAGCGGCGAAGCCTCTTTACATTACGCTACGGTATGTGGTTCATTTATTTGACAGCATGTAGATCGGGGTAATTACATTCATGGCATTCGTAGTCTGAATCACAATCTGACTGTATGGGTAGTTACCTACCAAGTAACGCTTGTGTCGGCAAACATCCACCACGGTGCCCTCTTCAGTTGCGAGAAGCAGATCATAGAATGTTGCATAGTTTACTGTCAAGGTTTGAGGTTCGCTCCCCGAGAGGGAGTGCAGTGAGTGTGTACGCCTGATGAGCCCAGAATTAGGGCGAAATATGTGTCGCGTACTCTTTGCATTATTTGACAGTAAAACTTTGCAACATTCTATGATCTGCTTCTCGCTGCCTCAGCCATGCACGCAGTCTATTGAACTTCTCCCATACAGCAAATGCTTCAGAGCCTTTCCTGTAGGGACTCTAAACGCACTCAAACAGCCCATCAAGTGCTCCTTATAGAACTGTTTGTACTTATAAGTACAATCACCTGACTGTAAACTTGCGATACAGTGTGGACACTGGCCCGGACACAGACAGGTACACATGGTTTGAAATCACCCAACACACATTCATTTACAACTATTTACAATTAGTGCTCACACACAACCCCAAGACTCCCCCAAAGTCCAGGCCTCACAATGCCTTTGCCTCTTCAGATCCGCCTCCACTCCTCTCCACCAAGATTTCATCTTCTACACTCCCAACTCCAGCCCTTGAATGGAGGGAGACGGCCCCTTTTATGTTCACCTGGACGAGCTCCAGGTGCCTCCCGAAAACCTTCCGCCGGCCCTCCCAGGTGTGGCGGAAGTGCCGGCTGTGCACCCGTAAGCACTCCGGGTGTCCCTGGTCTTCTTCCCCCCAGCACTTCTGGGTGTAGCGGAAGTGCAGAGGGCCAGGGCTCCTCAGACATTCGGGCACCCCCTGGCGGTGACCACGAGCCCCTATAGGGTTGAGCTTCTAAGCTCTGTTCCCGTGGTCCCCAAAGCCACCTGGGCGGTCACCCCCTCGTGGCCTGGAGGAGGCATAAGCCCTCTTCCGGTCCTTCTGGGTGTCCCGGCTGAGTACCAGCCCCAGCCTCTCGCCACAATAATACTGAACAACCTGAGCCACTTTATAAAACACGTATTTAGATATGATGACGATATAATTTTTAAGATGTAATGCAGCAAAATATGTTTATTACATTATACAGATAAAATGTTAACATTATTTAAATAATCTATATTGTTAATAATTAAACATGTGAGGACACGGTGTCACAGCGCTAACTAGTTCAGGGATTGTTCTTGCCTCGTGCTGTATTCTTGCTGAGGCTGGCGCGACACTGGAAGGATAAATGGATAGAATAATTAAACATGTACTATGAAGATATTTCAATGTTCCTTAAAAGTTTTGAGGAATCTGCGTTCTCAGCTTACAGATGGCTTAATGTCTATTACAGATCCGATTGTGTGGCGATTGGGTACTTGGAGAAAGAAAAGGAAGGACAGGAATTGGAGGTTAGTACGTTTGAGAGAGACAGTACTGCTGCAGGAAATGGTCTCACATGGCGCAGCAAGCATCTTGCGTGAAGCAGGAACAATCACTGGACGGGGAGCCAGCTCGTCACTATCACTGCGCCACCGTGTCCCCATGTTTAATAACATGCTTAAATGAATATGATATGAACACTGAAATGATATTAAGTATACATCTCAGTATTTAAAGTTTTCAATAATAATATCACGAATGTAATGGATTCTGTGTCCTGTCGGAGGAAGAGAAAGCGGGTTTAAGAAGCACGTAGTGATTCACACACATAGAGCACATAGAAGAACAAATACAAAACAAAGCATTTAATGTGCTACTTTAGTTACGATGGGATTTGAGAAACTAGTAAATTAAATGATTTTAAGATGAAGTTTATGATGTTCTACTTTAATGACAAAATAAACTACGTGATTAAAGTGGAAATTTCAAGATTAAAGTTGACATTTCGAGCTTTTTTCTCACTGTGTCCCTATATTTTTTTCTTTTCTCTGTACCCTATTAAGCTTTCATATGAAACTCAGATGGTGGGCTATGACTCGCCTTTTCACGGCGATTTTCATATCTGACTTCTTTTTTTATTTTGTGCACTGTGCGACTTTATGAACTTGAACTTTCAAGTTTCTCCGACACTCTATGTCACTCGATCAACTTCCTTTTGTTGTTTATATCACTGTTTAAATCAACAAATAGTACGTTTTCTTTGCCTTCACTTGGTATTCACTGAAATTCTTCTATTTTCCCTTGTGCGTTTGCCATTTTCTTTTCACAGAACGTTGAGCTTAAGGGCTATTTATATTGATTTGCATATTCAAAGAGGCGTAATTTTGGGAGGAGTTGGGGAGTGGCAGCATGTGTGTACACATGCGTTACTTTTCACGCTGACCGGGATTTATGTAGTAGAAGAACGTGGAAGTTGGCATACGTATAGATTCTTGCATCAGGATTTTTTTGTGCATACGCACATTTCCACTTTTGTCTTACGCCATGTTTTAGTGTGAATTCTACGCACGGCATTATGCATGAGGCCCCAGGCCTCTATCTCTCGGCTGGCTCTGAAGAATCTGGGAACTCCACAGCAGAAGAATAGAAAATGAAACCTCAAGTATACTCAGTAAGCAGTAATTGGTTGATTAATATGTGATGTCACTCATCGTGACACGTGCAATATAAAGCCGGATTGTTTTATTGACTGCATGACTTTATCCTATAACCAAGAGATTACTTGTCAGTTTTCAAAACCACATACCGAAAAACTTTTCTTCAGTGGTTTGCATGGCAGTCACTCTTATTCTGCTGATCTTTTCCTCGAGAAGCAGGACGTCTGGCAGCTTTCCTGTGCCCGTCGTTATGTGTGCACTGTGTGATTTAACTGTTGCAGCTGAATTTTCAGTGTGATGAGGCGTTTTGAACCCATTACATCTACAGAGGTTTTAGCCCCCGCGTATTCAGAAGAGTTTCTTGAGGGAGTGCTGTGGTCCTTTGGTTGTCATTGGAAGATGGAATTTGGTGGATTTGCAAATTTAAAGAAAGCTTCACAGATATACTCCATAAACATCCAAGCCACATAACGTCATGTTTGTATTTGGAAAAGAAACTGGAAGGAAAGGCAGAATGCTACATTTCTAGTTACCGTGGTTACGGAGGTTAGTATTTTCACAAATCAACACCCCCCTCCACCACCACCACCTTCTCCCCCTTCGGCTTGGGTCCTGTCCCATGAAATCAAAAGTGATTTGTGACGCTCATTTCCACAAAAAGATCTTTCAAGAGCCCAGGAGAATAAATGTCAGGCCACTTTTCATGCACCGTTACACTCCGGGAGAGCTGATCCACGGATGGCTTCTTTGCTGGATTCTCGTGGAAAATTCCGCCTCCAACTGTTACTCCGGGGAGAACAGAAAAAAAAAAAAAAAATGATGAAAGAACGTCCCCCAGGGGGCCCCTGCTCACCTTTCATGAACAAAATAGTTGTTAGCCGAACAGCCCACCCTATGCCAGCGTCACTTATGGCGTGCAGAACGGCGGGATTATCTGTACCTGTTGTCCGTGTCACCGCTGCATTTTGGAGACAGGAGCTCAAAGGATTTGGTAAACTTCACCACCTGCCAAAAATATACATATGCAAATGAATAAAAAAGTGACAGTTTTATTTTCATGAGGGTTTGGGGAGGTCCATAGGGGTGGGGGGGTTTTGGGGGAGGATGAAGGAGCAGCACATGGAAAACATAAACTTATTTTCATCTGGTCAAATAATCAGTCACAACATATTTTGCATATCACACTTTTCATGGTGATCACTAAAGTAAAGGGGAAAACAGATTATGCATTATGTTACATGTATTATGTACTAGCAAAATACCCACGCTTCGCAGCGGAGAAGTAGTGTGTTAAAGAAGTTATGAAAAAGAAAACATTTTAAAAATAACGTAACATGATTGTCAATGTAATAGTTTTGTGACTGTTATGAGTGTTGCTGTCATCAAGGATTTGATTATCATTGTTTCTTTCAATCAGGTTCATATTTGGAGGACGTGTTGTGTTCAAGTTACATTCCGTGTTTGTCTAGTCTATCCCTGACCATCTCATCTTTGTGCCATCCCTTGATTGGATTCTGCTCAGTACATTCTGACTGGCCACGTGTTCCAACATAGAGAACAGAGAAGAGTTGCTTTGAATGGCGCTTCTCATGTTGCTTACCCGTAGGCATCTAAAACGTACAATTTGTATAGTCAAAATACTGCATACTTAATCAAAAGGCAAATAATTTACCAGTCACTACAGGTCTGTGATAAATCCTGCAGTCATCAGCATTCACAGGTTTTTCTGCCAAGGCACATGTTTACTGCCCAGTTTAGGCAAATGTCTACGTCGGAGATGAGCAACGTCAGTCCCGGAGGGCCGCAGTGGCTGAAGGTTTTTGTTCCCACCCAAATGCTTAATTCAGTGGTTCTCAATCTGTGGGGCGGGCCCCCCTAAGGGGTCGCAAAGTAACAAAAAGGGCGGGGTGCAATGATGTGAAAAAAGAAAACAAGAGCCGAAAATATGAAAAATACATCTATTGAAACCAAAACAAATGTGATGGACAGCCGGGACGCCCTGCTGCATATGTTCCGGGGGAGCCACCATGGACAGCTCAATACATCCCCCAGGACGTTAGGTGGCAGCCTCTCTGGCCAATGTTCATTTCCCACTCTCCCGCGTGGCTCCATGGGACATGGAGTCCTCCACAGCCTGGTTGGGAGATGGAGTGGCCGCTAGGGGGTGCTGCCCAGACTCAAAAACCCAGCTGGACGAGTCATCAGCCCCACCCGGAGGTGCAATTGGGACCAGGTGGTCAAGCACCTGGAACATTTCCGGGTGGGCTATAAAACGGGCTAGCCTCCACCACTAAAGGGCCAGAATCGGGAGGAAGAGGACAAGGTTGCCTGAGAGGAGTGGTGGTACAAGGTGGAGAGTTGTTGCTTTGTGTTGTTAAAGTGCTTTTGGGACTGTGTTGGGCCTGTGGGACACGGGGAAGACGTGCCCCACGGCTGCAGAACTAATAAGGCCTGTGTGGTTTTTTACACGTGCCTCTGCATCAGTCTGTGCCCGGTCGGGCGCTATATAGCGTCTTTCACACAAATTAACTTAAACTACATTCTGATACTAGAAAAATAAATATAGAGTTAGATAAATGTCGATAAAAGTTAAGTAGGTATAATAAAATATGCATCTATGATATATCATTAACTAGCAAAATACCCGCGCTTCGCAGTGGAGAAGTAGTGTATAAAAGAAGTTATGAAAAAGAAAAGGAAAAATTTTAAAAATAACGTAACATAATTGTTAATGTAATTGTTTTGTCATTGACATGAGTGTTGTTGTCATATTTATATATATCTATAAAGTGAAAACCTGAATATATAAAGACAGCGTCGGAATTTATAAAGTCATTCCTGATTATATATAGTCAACATCGGAGTATATAAACTCATTCCTGAATATATAAACTCAAAGTCAAAATATATTGATTGAAACGACTCTGAACTGAAGTAAGTTAACAAAAACGTATTCAGAAAAATAAATTAAAAAAACACTGTTCGGTTAATGTTTTGAAAATGATGCATTTGCCCTGCCCAGGATTGGTTCCTGCCTTGCACCCAGTGTTGGCTGGGATTGGCTCCAGCAGACCCCCGTGACCCTGTGGTCGGATTCAACAGGTTGGGAAATGGATGGATATTGCAGCACTGACTTTGTATATTCCGACGATGACTTTATATATTGAAGTTTTGACTTTATATATTCCAGCGCTTACTTTATATTGTGAGCTGGAGGGCTTCGCTATTACGTGTGGGGACGAAACTTCACTTTGGTAACTGATCATGCTCCACTTCAATGGTCATACCGACAGAAAGATACAAACTCTCGCCTCATGAGATGGTTTCTGGGCTTACAACTTTTACCGTTTCACAGTAAAACATCGACCAGGTTCTGAACACGTCAACGCAGACGTATTATCAAGACTAAATGAACCTGGTTCACGGAAATGTGAATAAAGCTGAGGGAGAGGGTGTGAGCTGGAGGGCTGATCGCTCCCCAAGAAGATACAGACGCCTCTGGGAAAACCACAACCCCTGAAACACAGACTACCCTCACATTGCTCCTTACTTTCTCAGTTGTGCCATAACGCGTAATGCAAACCTCGCGCGATACTCCGCTAACTTAAAAGCCTTGTGCAGCGCCTGTCAGTTGAAAATTGATTGTTTGCTTGCTTTTATCGCTCTCTCTCTCTGCTCCTAGCGGAACTGTCATCTCTGACTTGTCATGGAGCACGTTTAAGCTCATGTGTTTGCAGTGTTTGAATAAAAATCCTTCTTGTTTCTACGACCTCCTGTGTCTCTGTGCAAATCTGTGACCCAAGCGTGACAATATATTTCGACGCTGACTTTATATATTCAAGATTTGACTTTATATATTCCAGCGCTGAGTTTATATATTCCGACGCTGACTTTATATATTTAAGTTTTGACTTTAGGTGGCAGTGTGACGAAGTTGCTTCGGAAGACGGTGTTAGCCGCGGAGCTCAGCTCAGAGCGAAATGAGGTAAATGGGAGGGGAGATGATGACGTGACTCCCCCACCCGCCTTAACTGTCAATCCCCCACAAACACAGTCTCTCGGAATTTGCATAAGCACACCCCTTCACCTGCAATTTTAACTTAGTTACAAAGTGATCAAAACTCTCGTTTATATCCTGCGTTCTCTCATTAAACTTGTATCCTGCATTACCCGTGGGCATGAAAAACGCCAGCGGCAGCCTGTCTATTAACTTAAAGTTTAGGTTTACACCATGCTTTGTTTCCGAAGTAGCTGCAATGATGAATATGGTAGTATATGTCACTCGCTCGCTTCTTATTGTTTTGCTGCCTTCTCAATTATATAATGCATGTTTTCTTCAGCGTATTTTGGAGCTCTTCCTGGTTTTCTACATAGTGCGTTGACAGTCAGTTCACGTGATTACGTGGGCGGCGTGATGATGTCACATGAAACTCCGCCCCCACGGCGGTCAAGCTCAACTCCATTACAGTAAATGGAGAAAAATACCTTCCAGTTATGACCATTACGCGTACAATTTCAAAATGAAACCTGCCCAACTTTTGTAAGGAAGCTGTAAGGAATGAGCCTGCCAAATTTCAGCCTTCTACCTACACGGGAAGTTGGAGAATTAGTGATGAGTCAGTGAGTGAGTGAGTGAGTGAGTGAGGGCTTTGCCTTTTATTAGTATAGATTAAAAAGAACACATTGGTATTAGTGGGCTCCTTTCAAAAAAACGTTAGGGGGGCACGATTAAAACTGGTATGAAAACTCAGGTCACGAATACGTAAAGGTTGCGAAACGCTGGCTTAGGGTGCAGATCATGGGGGGGGGGGGGGCCGAGCCACACATGTTAGCTACTGAACAGTCAGTTGGCGCACTAATAAGCTTTGCCTGGGGTGCAAGATAAACTAATAGCACTGGCACTGGATATACAACATAGGACTTTAAAAAAGGCTCTGCGTTGAAGTGCATCCATTTTCTGACCCACTTCATGCTGAGCAGAGTTGTGAGGAAACTGAAGCCTTATATCAGCAAACAGATATAAAATGAACATTTCTGTAGATGATTGTATTTTTGCTAATATGAATTAAATATGGTGCTATATAAAAGAAACATCTTTTTGACTTCATAAAGGTGGCGCAGTGGGTAGCGCTGCTGCCGCACAGTAAGGAGACCTGGGTTCGCTTCCCGGGTCCTCCCTGCGTGGAGTTTGCATGTTCAACTCCGTGTCTGCTATTTATTAAAAATAGCAGCGGCCCCAGCACTGCCCCCTTGCTGGTCACCACTCTTAACATCGGCCAATTCTGATGAGGTTCCTCACACCATCACCCTCTGCTTCCTGTGTCTGAGCCAATTCTGCACCCACCTGCACACCACACCCTGAACTCCCACTTCTTTTAGTTTGACACCCACCCTTTCATCAAATGCTTTCTGAAAGTCAAGATAAATAATCCTATCTGCTCCATTTTGATCAGATCCTTTTGTTGCCTCCTCAAAGAATTCCAGCCTGTTAGTAAAACACGACCTCCCTCGTCTGACCCCATGCTAACTGTTCAGTTAAACTCCTGTCCTTGTCAGGTGTTGCTCAATCTTCTCCTTAATAATTCCTCCCATTAATTTTCCTGTGATGCCCATTAAGCTTACTGGCCTGTAGTTGCTTGAATCTAACCTGTCACCCTTTTTATACAGGGTGGGGCAGAAAGGACGGACGTCTTTGAAATGGCTAGAAGTCACCACTAGGTGGAGTGACTGATGTGCGGTAGGTGGCGTTTGTTTCGCGAAGTCTTAGCATTTTTTTTTTCTTTTTAGTTGAAGCCATGGAGCCGTGGACGATACAACACCGCGTTTTTGCGCACGACTGCTTTGTCAAGAACAACCAATCTATTACCGCAGTTCGGCGTGAGTTTCGTTACCATTTCGATATCCAAGAAATAAAGCTGTTCCCGCTCGTAACACTATCCTACGTTGGGTTAAAGCACTTCGTACATAAAAGACCGCCGGGGGCTACACGAACGGCACGTACCCCTAAAAATGTGGAAAGCGTACAACTAGTGATAAGCGAGCATGAGCATCGTTATGCTCAGAGCATGACGCTACTCGAACGAGCACCACATGTGCTCGTGCGCCATGCTCGAGTCTCCGCCCCGCACGTTTTGTGGGTTGGAGACAGCCAATCAAGGGGCAGGTAAGTACTGCCCTCACTGTAATGCCAGTAGCCATGTCAGGTGCTGCTGGCATTACAGTGATTGGCTGGCTGGAACACGTCATCGGGTTCTAAACGGCATGCACTCTCATACCTGTATACTGTTTTAGAGCAGGAGTTCCCAAACTTTTTTTGGCCGCAGACCCCTTTACCAAAAACTTTTAAAACCGTCGACCCCCTAGTCACATGCAAAGGTTTTTCATGTCTGCACTTGCTTTGATACATTTGATAAGACAATACACAGACATGTTTATCCTACATGTATTTCATGCATTCTTACGTGTGACTCTTTTAATGACACATTTTACCTTTTCGTTCGCAAGTTTAGTATGTAATGTGTTTTTATCAAAAAAGTGTTTTTTGAATTATTTTACTTCTTAATTTAGGTACCTAATCATAGATATTTTGAAGTAACAAACAAATAGCAGTAGTAAGGGGGTCTATTTTTGCTGTCGACCCCTAGAAAGTTCAAATCGACCCCAGGGGGTCAATATCGACCACTTTGGGAACTCTTGTTTTAGAGCGTCAGCTCACCTGCAGGCACTCCCATATCATGTTTTAGAGCAGTGAAAGGCAACCTTTTTCGAGTTGCGGCGCACTAAGTCCAAAAATTTCTTTCGCGGCGCACCTGAGGGACTGCCCGTAAATAAAGTCGTGACGACACAATCTATGGACAATCGCCAATAAAAACAGTTAATTTTACAAGTTTGAAAGACATTTTATTAATAAAGGAATCAAAGGATAAATCTTAAATGTAATTAATGTGAACGTTGAGATTGTTTTTCAGCACATATGAGATTGATGCAAGGATCAATTTTCGAAAGACAGACGCGCATTTCCTTGTCGATCATTTGAAGTCTCTCGCGTTTCTTAGACTTTATTTCCGTAAGTGTTCCGTTATCTGTTTTTCCAACATACATTTTTTTTTAAACATTATCTTTTTAATCAACCAAAAGTTCAAAAACACTAGCAATTTAAAATATTTTACAAAAGTTTTCGCGGCGCCCCTAGAAAATTCCGCGGCGCAATGCCCGACAATGTTTTAGAGCGTCAGCTCACCTGCAGGCACTGGCATATAATGTTTAGAGCGTCATTTTTCCTGTAAAATTGATTTTTTGGGGCGGGGGGGGGTTCGGTTAGTGGGACAAACTGGTTCCCAGCAGCGACTTGGAAGTCCAAGATGCATCCAGACATCGTCCCCATGCTGTTCCCGGTCCATTTGGGTGGTGTTTCTGTCACTTTCTGAACTTTTCCAATGGACCAGGCACTCTCCCCTCTTCCGAGCAGGGGGTGCCTGGTTGTCTCCCATTGACTTACATTATACTCGGGTGCTCGGTAGAGCACACGAACATCGCGATGTGTTCGGACCGAACACCCGAACACTTTGGTGCTCGCTCATCACTACGTACAACTAGCCCTGCTGCGCAGTCCAAGTCGTTCTGCTCGGAAGCATTCTTCTGAACTTGGCCTCAGTAATCATTCGGTAAGGCGTATTTTGCATTTAGACCTGCATTTCCATCTCTACAAATTGTCAAATGCTATTTCAATATGAACTCAAATCTTTCAATAAATTTCTTTGTAAGAAAAAAGTAACAATTTTGTGATTTTGTAAAAACGTCCGTCCTTTCTGCCTCACCCTGTATAACAGGATGATATTTGCCATTTGCCAGTCCTTCGGAATCTCTCTAGTGCGCAAAAATATGCGTCAAAGGTTGCGCTGTTGCCTTGCAGTTAGGAGACCTGCGTGTTCGCTTCGCGGGGTCCTCCCTGTGTGGAGTTTGCATGTTCTCCCCGTGTCTGCGTGGGTTTCCTCCCACAGTCCAAAGACATGCAGGTTAGGTGCATTGGTGATCCTAAATCGTCCCTAGTGTGTGCTTGGTGTGTGCCCTGTGGTGGGCTGGCGCCCTGCCCGGGGTTTGTTCCTGCCTTGAACCCTGTGTTGGCTGGGATTGGCTCCAGCAGAAACCTGTGACCCTGTGTTAGGATATATACATTGATGGATTAAAAGCCAGAAGTCTACATGACCATCATCATCAAGTCCTTCCAAGAGAACCTTAAATACAAAGAGGACTGTTTCATTTATGTTAGGTAGAATACCCAGAGTGGACTGGTCCCGTGGCCTTGGTACCCCTGCAGATTTTATTTTTTCTCTCCAGCCGTCTGGAGTTTTTTTTGTTTTTTCTGTCCTCCCTGGCCATCGGACCTTACTCTTGTTCTATGTTAATTAGTGTTGTCTTATTTTAATTCTTACCTTGTCTTTTATTTCTCTTTTCTTCATCACGTAAAGCAATTTGAGCTACATTATTTGTATGAAAATGTGCTATAGAAATAAATGTTGTTGTTGCCCTGTGGTGGGCTGTCGCCCTGCCCGGGGATTGTTCCTGCCTTGCGCCCTGTGTTGGCTGGGATTGGATCCAGCAGACCCCCCGTGACCCTGTAGTTTGGATATATAGCGGGTTGGACAATGACTGACTGACTGATGACGATATTACAAATCCTCTCTCAGCTTCCGAACGTCTCTAATGTTCTCCCTGTGTCTGCGTGGGTTTCCTCCTGGTGCTCTGGCTTCCTCCCACAGTCCAAAGACATACAGGTTAGGTGAACTGCCGATTCTAAAATCGTCCCTAGTGTGTGCTTGGTCTGTGAGTGCCCTGCGGTGGGCTGGCGCCCTGCCCGGGGTTTGTTTTTCTGCCTTGCGCCCTGTGTTGGCTGGGATTGGCTCCAGCAGACCCCCGTGACCCTGTAGTTAGGATATAGCGGGTTGGATAATTAAATATGGTGCTATATAAAAGAAACATTTTTTTGACTTCATAAAGGTGGCGCAGTGGGTAGCGCTGCTGCCTCTCAGTAAGGAGACCAGGATTTGCATTGCAGGTCCTCCTTGTGTGGCATCTGCATGTTCTCCCCGTGTCGACATGGCTTTCCTCCCGCTGTCCAAAGACAAGCAGGTTAGGTGAATTAGCAATGCAAAAATGGCCTGTTTGGGTGTTGATGCTGTGAGGAAGTGGCATCTTGTCCAGGGTTTTTTCCTGCCTTGTGCCCTCCGCTAGCTGAGATCGACTCCAGCATCTGGTTTAAGACGGGTTAAAAAAAAAAAAATGAAATGACTTTATAAAGTGGTCTGAGGTGGCATTCATCGTGAAAGCCAATGCATGAAATACTGTAAATGCTGAACAGCTGGACCTCGACATAACACTACATGAGCCAGTGGTGTGATTTGAACCCTCAACCCTGGTGGTTTATTCTAACTCTTCTGCCTCTGGTTTCATTTCCATACTTTTATAGCTCTTCACTCTTTCCATTCTACAAGATGCTACATGAGTTACTGGTGGTGCTAAACTTTTCCAGTCTGATCATGTCTCTTTGTAAAAACTCACAAGACAAGAGTCATTAGGACTTTTAGGTGATGGACGGAGATGCCCATTAATTTTCTGCTACTTTAAAATAAAATTTCGCCCATTTCCATAAACTGAACCCTCTCCTTCCACACACCCCCCCACCCAAACCCCCAATATTACTACATTAATACATACTGGTGATTCGATATCTTCAAGGAGTTGCACAGAACACCTCTCACACTTCAGCAGGGTCTGCGCTCGGTGCATGATCTTTCGGACGATCTTCTCCAGGTCTGTCTGCTCCTCAAACAAGTCATTGACGACCTCCAGCAAAGCCTGTGGAAGTCCAATTGAAGAAAGCGGTCAGACAAAGCATAAAGAGTTTGGGTGATCTGCTTCTCTACTGCTGTACAGGATAACTTCATCCCCGACCACCCTCCAACAATGCTCCTCAACAAAACATAATGTCTAGTACAGAGGTAGGCAATGTCGGTCCTGGGGGGCCGCAGTGGCTGCAGGTTTTTGTTCCAACCCAGTTTCTTAATGAGAAGTCAATTATTGCTGATGAATCAGGGGTGGGCAACATCAGTCCTGGGGGGCTGCAGTGGCTGCAGGTTTTTGTTCCAACCCAGTTTTCAGGGCTGCATCAGGAGTGGGCAGGAGGAGGAGTATAGGAACCTAATCAAGGACTTTGTTAAATGCTGCGACTCAAACCACCTACACCTGAACACCAGCAAAACCAAGGAGCTGGTGGTGGATTTTAGGAGGACCAGGCCCCTCATGGACCCCGTGATCATCAGAGGTGACTGTGCAGAGGGTGCAGACCTATAAATACCTGGGAGTGCAGCTGGATGACAAATTGGACTGGACTGCCAATACTGATGATCTGTGTAAGAGAGGACAGAGCCGACTATACTTCCTTAGAAGGCTGGCGTCCTTCAACATCTGCAATAAGATGCTGCAGATGTTCTATCAGACGGTTGTGGTGAGCGCCCTCTTCTACGCAGTGGTGTGCATAAAGAAGAGGGACGCCTCACGCCTGGACAAACTGGTGAGGAAGGCAGGCTCTATTGTAGGCACGGAACTGGACAGTTTGACATCTGTGGCAGACCAACGGGCACTGAGCAGGCTCCTGTCAATCATGGAGAATCCACTGCATCCACTGAACAGGATCATCTCCAGACAGAGGAGCAGCTTCAGCGGCAGACTGCTGTCACCGTCCTGCTCCACTGACAGACTGAGGAGACCCCACAATATGTGACTCTTCAATTCCACCCGGGAGGGGTAAACGTTAACATTATATAAAGTTATTGTCTGTTATACCTGCATTGTTATCACTCTTTAATTTAATATTGTTCTTTATCAGTATGCTGCTGCTGGAGTATGTGAATTTCCCCTTGGGATTAATAAAGTAACTATTGTGGAGGATGGCCGGCCGTTTATCCCGGCCAATACCCCCAAGCCGCCAGGTGGAGCCCTTCTTGCAGCATGGAGGTCCCCAGAAGACCAGCAGGGCATCATGGACAATGTGGTTTTTATGCACAGCCCTGCTGGATGCCATGGGGGCCACAAGAGGGAGCTGCAGGGAGGACCGAGGACTTCTTTGTGCCCTATGACCCGGAAGTTCGTCATAGGAAGAGCGACGGGCTTCCGGGTTGAAGAGAAGAGTTTTTACCTGACCCGGAGGTGATTGAGAATCACATGGACTGGGGATTGGGAACACTTCCGGGTCAGGAGATATAAAAGGACTGTGGGAGCTCCCAGACGGTGAGCTGAGCTGGGTGGAAGGGTGGCAACGCGTCTGGGAGCTGGAGGATTGGTTTATTGTGTATTTGTGATTATTGATTGTTATTGTATGAGTATAGTGGTGGAGAGTGTGCTTTGTGCACTGTGGAAATTAAATAAGGTCAACTGTTGGACTTTTACCTGGTGTTTGGAGTCGTGGACAGGGGTTCAAGGGAGTGAGAGCGCCCCTATCTACCACACTATCTATCTATCTATCTATCTATCTGTAGTGCCTTTCATTTCTATCTATCTATCTATCTATTATATAGTGTCTTTCACATCCATCCATCTATCTATCTATTATATAGTGCCTTTCATATCTATCTATCTATCTATCTATGGATCATTTATGATTTGAAGCCTAAAACAGATCATTTTCAATCAGTCACATTTTGGTTTTATTAAACCAAACAGTGCACGATGAACACACAGAGGTGTAGATGGAGAACTCCTGGCTCCTTTGTCATTTGCATTTTATTGCTAATAAGGAGCCATTAAAACTCTGAATGCAGCTGTTTAAGACTGAAATAAGAAATTAAGGGTGGGGAACCTTAATAAGAGAGACCACTAAAATGAAGCAGAAAAATGTCACTGGAGCAGTTAAGTGCTTCATAAGCAATATTTGACGTCTCATTAAGAAAATTGGGCTGGAACAAAAACCTGCAGCCACTGCAGCCCCCCAGGACCGATGTTGCTCACCCCTGCTTCATCAGCAATAATTGACGTCTCATTAAGAAAATAGATAGATAGATAGATAGATAGATAGATAGATAGATAGATAGATAGATA
>JANRMT010062814.1:10957373-10979824 GCA_026402145.1 Polypterus bichir lapradei | reverse complement strand
ATAGATAGATAGATAGATAGATAGATAGATAGATAGATAGATAGATAGATAGGAAAGGCACTATATAATAGATAGATAGATAGATAGATAGATAGATAGATAGATAGATAGATACTTTATATTATGGTGTCTGTTAGGCTTTTTTCTCTGAATTAACTGTCATAATCTTCTTTATTTATTTATCTGGTTTGTACTATGCACTATACTGTATATCCTGCCATTCTTTGCTATATTCTGTAAGTGCCCTTGAGCATGGGAAAGGCGCTATATAAATAAAATGTATTATTATTATTATTATTATTATTATTATTATTATATTGTTCGTAGCCTTGTCACTTCTCGTCTCGATTATTGTAATTCCCTTTTCTTTGGTCTTTCTCACAAATCTCTTTATAAGCTTCAACTGGTCCAGAATTCAGCTGCCATATCATATCACTCCCATCTTGCAGCAGCTTCACTGGCTTCCAGTGAAGTTCCGCATTCAATTCAAAATTCTTCTGTTAACTTTTAAGACCATCCGCAACCTCGCCACTCCATATCTGTCTGACCTCCTCCATGTAGCTATTCCCTCCTGTACCCTTAGATCCTCTTCCTCCATCCACTTGACTGTCCCCTTCGCCCGTCTTACCACCATGGGGAGCTCTGGAACTCACTACCATCTGAGCTTAGAAATATTGAATCATTTTCACTTTTCAAATCTAAACTTGAAACTCATTTGTTTAAGACTGCTTTTTCTCTTTGATTACAATTGCCCTGTCTGATTTAAATTTTTGTATTTTACTTTTGTTTATAATCTGTGTTTTATCTATTGTTCGGTGTCCTTGAGTGTTTAGAAAGACGCCTACAAATAACATGTATTATTATTATTATTATTATTATTATTATTATTATAAATATGACGCACTGATCAATACAGTTCTGCTCTTCTGCCATTTCAAAAAGGACATGGCTTCAATAAGCTAAACATTAAACGTTAGGTACAATTATTCCAGAATTTCAAGAAAACAAGATCTTTTGTTTTTTCGACATCTCGATAAAATTATTCCGTTATCTCGAGAAAACAATTTAAAAAAATAACGATATTGCAGGTGGCACGGTGGCACAGTGGTAGCTGCCTCGCAGTAAGGAGACCTGGGTTCACTTCCCGGGTCCTCCCTGCGTGGAGTTTGCATGTTCTCCCCGTGTCTGCGTGGGTTTCCTCCCACAGTCCAAAGACATGCAGGTTAGGTGCATTGGCGATCCTAAATTGTCCCTAGTGTGTGCTTAGTTCGTGTGTGTGTGTGTGCCCTGCGGTAGGCTGGCGCCCTGCCCGGAGTTTGTTCCTGCCTTGCGCCTTATGTTGGCTGGGATTGGCTCCAGCTGACCCCTGTAACTCTGTGTTAGGATATAGCGGGTTGGACAATGACTGACTGCCTGATGACGATATTCGGCTTCCGTACTTCTCTAATGTAAACATTAAATTAAAAAACTAATGACCACTAGTTACAAGTGACATGTGGAAGTTCACAAAAATCAGTCAAACAATGGGGTCTGTCTCGATTGCATCAGATCATTGTTTTACCCTCTGACATTGTTATCGCTGGAGCAAAACTGAACCATTTAAATTTAAACACTAAACAAACTATCATTGTCCCTTGAAAATCTCTTGGCCGTGAACTGCCCAGACAGAAACAGCAATACCTGACATTTACAATCAAACAGCTTTAAGGTGAAAAGGGAGAAGAACAGAACACAAAGATGGCACACGCTACACAACTCAAATACGAGACCCCAGGGTTGTCTGATAGTAGCACTGACCACCTTGAGGACGGGTGTTGATAGAAACAATAGGAAAAATCATTTTCTGCATCTGTGATGGATTGGCACCATGTCCAGTGTTGTGGATGGCCGGGGCCCTTGCCTGGTCAGGAAGCCTCTGCATTGGAAGGACCCAGGGAGCATGTATGGGCAGAGTGCTACCTCCTCTGGAATACTAGATGGCAGCCCCCCTGCGTGGCAGCCGTGCCTTGGACTCCCGCAGGGCTTCATGGAAGATGGAAGATGGGGTGCCGTCAGGGGGCGCTGCAGTTGTTCCTGAGCGCGTGTGGGCGGTTCTTCCGCCGCACCTGGAAGTGCGGCCGGAAGTGGGGCGACGAGTACCTGAAGCACTTCTGGGTGCCTAACATAAGGGGCCAGTGGACAGAGCTCGGAGAGGCAGAGTCAGGAGGAGGGAGACAAAGCTGGCCAAGCAGGAGTGGAGGAGAACGAGAGAAGAAGTAAAAAGTATTGAGTATTGTGCCTTGTGCTTCAGACTGCATTGTGCCTGTGGGAAACGAGGAAGGCATTTCCCACGAGGTGAAGAAAAATAAAACATTTGTCAGCCTCCTGCATCTGTCTGTGTCGGATTAAGCACTGGTATAGCGCCATCTATTGTAACACCCTGGGTTTGTTCCTGCCTTTGTTCATTTAGGACCACCAAATGTCTGTTATAGTAATGTACTAACATCACTGTCTCCTGTCAAGCTGAGTTCCTTCATCAGTCTTTCTAGTAACCCCATGTCCACTGTCCCTTTAGCAATACCCGTAAGAGAACCCACAATGTATTTACTGGGCAAACATCAGTAATACCTAACAGGTTTTCTAGCATCACGTCTTTAGGCGAAGACACCATCCAGCAATTACAGCACCAGCTCAGTGCCCGCTCAGCTGATGTAATACCCAATAGTAATATATCAGTGCTTTTCCCAGTATTTTCTGTCCTGCGTAAGGCACCAGGCTGCCATCCCAGCATCCTCCTCGCTGGGCTTCAACTAAAGCCATTATGCAACTTTGTTTTGGTGGCTGTGCCACTTTCCCATTTGAGTTCTCTTTATTTTATTGCTGGCTGGCCATCAGCCTCCTAACCTTTTCATTTTGAGATGCAGTCCAGTCTCATAGTGGGTGTAAAGAACAAGCGACCAGTTTCCTGCTTTCCCCAGTTTCACCCCAAATCAAACTTTGGTGCTGGAAGCCTACTTGTCAATGGTCACCATCCTGGACGCTCTGCTACCCCTCCACACAATAGCAAAGACACAGAAATGCCAAATAGATGGCCAGCCAGGACCGACCTGTAGATTATGGGCAAGCATCGACATTCACATTTAGTCCTTACTCTGCTTCTTTCGTACTCTTTCCTGGATGCAGCGAAGAGCTGGGCGTTGGAAATTGCTATTCCACAGAAGGGAAGGTACATCTGCAGGACCTGTTAAACAAGAAAGAGCAGAGCCATGTGAGTACAGAGTGCGAGAAATGGGCACCCACTAGACCCTCAGATCATGGAGGGCTACACTGGCTGCAGATTTTCATTCTTAATTAGAAACAACAACAACAACAACATTTATTTCTATAGCACATATTCATACAAACAGTAGCTCAAAGTGCTTTACATAATAAAGAATAGAAAAATAAAAAACACAATAAGAAAACAAAATAAATCAACATTAATTAACATCGAATAAGAGTAAGGTCCAATGGCCAGGGGGGACAGAAAAAACAAAAAAAAAAACTCCAGACGGCTGGAGAAAAAAAAATAAAACCTGTAGGGATTCCAGACCATGAGACCGCCCAGTCCCCTCTTAATTAGAAACCAATGTCTTCTGCTTGCAGAAAAGCATGTGACAGGGTGACTAGAGAGGAGTTGTGGTATTGTATGAGGAAGTCGGGAGTGGCAGAGAAGTACGTAAGAGTTGTACAGGATATGTACGAGAGAAGTGTGACCGTGGTGAGGTCTGCGGTAGGAGTGACGGTGGTGGGATTACATCAGGGATCGGCTATGAGCCCTTTCTTATTTGCAATGGTGATGGACAGGCTGACAGACGAGATCAGACAGGAGACCCCATGGACTGTGATGTTTGCTGATGACATTGTGATCTGTAGCGAGAGTAGGGAGCAGGTGGAGGAGACTCTGAAGAGGTGGAGATCTGCTCTAGAGCAGAGAGGAATGAAGGTTAGTAGGACCACCAAGACAGAATACATGTGTGTGAATGAGAGGGAGGTCAGTGGAATGGTGAGGATGAAGGGAGTAGAGTTGGTGAAGGTGGATGAGTTTAAATACTTGGGATCAACAGTACAGAGTAATGGTGATTGTGGAAAAGAGGTGAAGAAGAGCGTGCATGCAGGGTGGAGTGGGTGGAGAAGAGTGTCAGGAGTGATTTGTGACAGACGGGTATCAGCAAGAGTGACAGTGAAGGTCTACAGGACGGTAGTGAGACCAGCTATGTTATATGGGTTGGAGATGGTGGCACTGACCAGAAAGCAGGAGACAGAGCTGGAGGTGGCAGAGTTAAAGATGCTAAGATTTGCATTGGGTGTGACGAGGATGGATAGGATTAGAAATGAGGACATTAGAGGGTCAGCTCAGGTTGGACGGTTGGGAGACAAAGTCAGAGATGCGAGATTGCGCTGGTTTGGACATGTGCAGAGGAGAGATGAGGGGTATATTGGGAGAAGGGTGCTAAGGATAGAGCTGCCAGGTAAGAGGAGGAGAGGAAGGCCTAAGAGAAGGTTTATGGATGTGGTGAGAGAGGACATGCTGGTGATGGAGGTGACAGAGCAAGATGGACAGGACAAGAACATATGGAAGAAGATGATCTGTTGTGGCAACCCCTAATAGGAGCAGCCGAAAGAGGAAGAAGTCTTCTGCTGACAGAACGTACTTCTATTTCATTAATTTGATTGAGTGATTTGTATTTAAAGATTCGGAAAACCTCAAAAGTTTTCAGCATCCAGACAATAAGGACTCTCCATCATATAATGTGTTTCAATAAAATATTTGAAGAGAAAAAATTAAACACCTGAGAAATATTGAGCTCTTCTGGGCCACAAAACATTTGGGTGGTGATCTCGGGTTTGGGAATAAAATCAACCATTTTAGAAATCTCCGCTATGGGAAAATGAGGGCACCGACAAGCAATTGAATTAAATAATGGGTTTCATTTACAATGTGAAATGACTTTTAAATAAAAAAAATTGGTTGTAACTAAAATGGTGGCCATCCAGTAACTGAGTTTGAGGACCCAGAGTTAGCTGGTTGCTTGTTTCATCTCATTACCATTTGGCTGCTGGTTGAAGGAAAAGAAAATAATTAAGGATTGTGAATTTTAAAAAGCAAGTTAACTAAAATGAAGGCAAAAGGAGGATAATCCATTAGCTGCAGTAACTGGTTACTAATTAAGAAATGGCTTTAACAAAAACCTGCATGTGGCCCTCCAGGATGTGATTTGCACCCCTACTTTAGACCATCAGACCTCCACCCACCCGTCACTTGATTTGCACCCCTGCTTTAGACCATCAGACCTCCACCAGTCACTTGATTTGCACCCCTGCTTTAGACCATCAGACCTCCACCCACCTCAACCAGTCACTTGATTTGCACCCCTGCTTTAGACCACCAGACCTCCACCCACCCGTCACTTGATTTGCACCCCTACTTTAGACCATCAGACCTCCACCCACCCGTCACTTGATTTGCACCCCTGCTTTAGACCATCAGACCTCCACCTGCCCGTCATTTGATTTGCACCCCTGCTTTAGACCATCAGACCTCCACCAACCCGTCACTTGAATTGTCACTGGTCAGCAGAAATCGAAATTGGCTGTGCATAGTCCCAGTAGGGGGCAGTAGAACCTTCCTTGCTCATCTGATTTAGTATTCATATTCAGTGGATTCACAAAGTTCTCAGACCCCTTTACTCGCAGACCCCTCTACTTTCCACACATTTGATTGTGTGGATTGATTTTAAATAGACACATTTACCATTTTTTCCCTTCAGTCTACACTCAGTCAGGTTTGCAAATATATAAAAAATTCCGAACTGACATCTCTCTTTTATATAAGTGTTCAGACCCTTAATTCAGCCCTTTTGGCAGCAAGTCCAGCTTGGAGTCTTCTTGGCTAAGACTCTACCAGCTTTATAAAGACCTGGATGTGGGAAGTTTGCCCCAATCTTCCTGGCAGATCCTCTTAAGCTCCATTAGGCTGGCTGAGACACATCTGTTAACTGCCATATTCAGGTCTCGCCACATATGTTCCATGGGGTCTAAAAGTCCAGGCTACATAAGGACAGTCAGAGACGTGTCCCGAAGCCACTCCAGCGTTGTCTTGGCTGTGTGCTTGTAGTCCTTGTTTTACAGGAAGTTGAACCATCGCCCCGGTCTAGGGTGGCATCCACTCTGAAGCAAGTTTTCTTCAAGGACCTCTCTAGATGTGGCTGCATTCATTCATCTCTCAGTGATGACCAGTATGCCTGTCCCTGCCCCTTTCAGGTGCTGAGCAGTGCCTGGTCTTTCCAGACATAGTGTTTGGAGTTCTGAACAAAGAGTTTAATTTTTGTCCCAGAGATGTTTTTTCGACATTCTCTAAGAGTCCTTCAAATGCCAATTGTCAGACCCCAAGAAGGAGGCAACCACTTGGCCTTCAACGCACGATTGACTGAGTGCTGCTGAGATGGCCACACTTTTGATAGGTTGTCCCATTTCAGCAGAGGTAGAGCGACCATCAGATTTTTGGTTACCTCCCTGGCCAAGACCCTTCTTGACAAGTTATTCATGTTAACTGGATGTCCAACTCTAGGACGAGTTCTGACGGTTCCAAGCTTCTCCTATTTCACAGTTATTGAGGCCAGTCTCGGCTGTTTGGCACACTCCACACTTTACAAATGTTTTGATCCCCTTGCCCTGATCATGGAGGTCTACAGAGAGTTCCTTGGACTTCATGTCTTGTTTTTTTGTCTTAACATGTAGTGTAAATTATAGGATGTTCACAGGGATATCTCATCAGCAACACAGGCCCCCGGACAAAGTAGTGTGCTGGGGCACCTGTTTTGATAGCTAAACTGAAACATACATAGGCATCAGAAACATCGTGGGCATCCATGCTCCTGGGGCTGCCAGCCAGTGCCCATACATTAAGATGTTTTTGGATGGGTACAGAATTGGCTCAGGAAGCAGAGGGTGATGGTGCGGGGAACCTCATCAGAATTGGCAGATGTTAAGAGTGGTGTCCACCAGGGGTCAGTGCAGGGGCTGCTGCTATTCTGAGTCAGTCAGTTATTTTCCAACCCGCTATATCCTAACAAAGGGTCACGGGGGTCTGCTGGAGCCAATCCCAGCCAGCAAAGGGCAAAAGGCAGGAACAAACCCCAGGCAGGGTGCCAGCCCACCGCAGGGTGCGCACACACACACACACACCCACACACCAAGCACACACTAGAGATAATTTTGAATTGCCAATGCACCTAACCTGCATTTCTTTGGGCTGTGGGAGGAAACCCATACAGACACGGGGAGAACATGCAAACTCCACACAGGGAGGACCCGGGACTCCTAACTGCGAGGCAGCAGCGCAACCCTTGACGCATATTCTTAGGAAGTCACAGCACACTGGAGAGATTCTGAAGGACTGGAAAATGGCAAATATCATCCTGTTATATAGAAAGGGTGACAGGTTAGATTCAAGCAACTATAGGCCTGTAAGCTTAATGGGCATCACAGGAAAATTAATGGAAGGAATTATTAAGGAGAAGATTGAGCAACACCTGGCAAGGCACAGGAGTTTAACTGAACAGTCAGCGTGGGGTCAGACGAGGGAGGTTGTGTTTTACTAACAGGCTGGAATTCTTTGAGGAGGCAACAAAAGGATCTGAACAAAGTGGAGCACATGATGTGATTTATCTGGACTTTCAGAAAGCATTTGATGAAAGGGTGGGTGTCAAACTAAAAGAAGTGGGAGTTCAGGGTGTGGTGTGCACAGAATTGGCAAACTCCACACAGGGAGGTCCGGGAAGCGAACCCGGGTCTCCTAACTGCAATGCAGCAGTGCTACCCACTGCGCCACCATGCCGCCCCAGGGCAGATTTTTGGCAGATGAAATTTAATGTCAGTAAATGTAAAGAATTACACATTGGAAGTAAAAATGTGAGGTTTGAATATACAATGGGCGGTTAGAAAACATCTTTACAAAATAAAGATGCACAAATAACACAAAGTTCCAAATCTCAGTTTTTCACAACAAAGCTTTTGAAGCCAAAACCTACAGTAGGTGACATGTATGTTTGAACAGTGCAGACTACTTACAGTGATGAGATATCCTGTACACTGACAATATCCATCCATCCATCCATTATCCAACCCGCTGAATCCGAACAGGGTCACGGGGGTCTGCTGGAGCCAATCCCAGCCAACACAGGGCACAAGGCAGGAACCAATCCTGGGCAGGGTGCCAACCCACCGCAGACACTGACAATATAATACTGCATATTCATATGCCCTCCAAATAGCACAACTGATAGAAAATAACATTAGAAGAAGGCAGCTTGTGCACGTACAAGAAGTCTCACTTTACCTTGACTGTCTGTGTCTGTGCATGTTTGGTTAAAACGAGCTTGTTGTTCACTCAGTGAAGTGATGGTTAAGCGTCAGCAGGAGTTGGCTTTCATTTTTCATGTATTCTTTCTTTCCCTGTCCGCTGTCTGTGAGGAGTTTTTGCCGCTATGCTGCCACAGTTTGTGTGTGGTCATGTGACTGCACGGCTACGTCTGATTGGTGAAACAGAGTCATTTGATTATTGTTGCTATGTCTGATTGGTGAAACAGTCATGCAGTAAATCCACTGATGGCTTCTCTCTGGCAAAAATATAGCGTATCTAATGCGTAAATGGAAAAAAAGTAAGAAGTCGAGTGTTGCCCAAAGTAGCGGAGTAAGAGTAGCGTTTCTTCTTCACAAATTTACTCAAGTAAAAAGTATGGTGCGGTAAAACTACTCTTAGAAGTACAATTTTTTTTAAAAAGTTACTGAAGTAAATGTAACTCATTACTACCCACCTCTCCCTTCACTACAGGACATATTTTACAAAAGCAGTGTCCGCAAGGCCTGAAGCATTGAGCAGGACCCCTTACGCCCCTCACATGGACTTTTCACACTTCTGCCATCCAAGAGAAGATACTGCAGCATCAGAGCCAGATCTGCCAGGCTGCAGGAGAGTTTTTACCCCCAAGCTGTCAGACTCCTGAACACCATGCTGCCCTCTGGGATCTTCCACGCGGCCTCAACCACCTCTAAAAACAGAACGTTTACACATGCCAGACACTTTATTGTGCAAAGACGAGTGTGCAGGTGGAAAAGAACTGAAGATCTCATACTTACCTTTAAGTACAGTTGTGCTTGAAAGTTTGTGAACCCTTTAGAATGTTCTATATTTCTGCATAAATATGGCAAAAGTATGTGAACCTCACGGATGATCAGTTAGTTTGAAGGTGAAATTCAAGTCCGTTGTTTTCAATCAATGGGATGCCAATCAGGTGTGAGTGGGCACCCTGTGTTATTTAAAGAACAGGGATCTATCAAAGTCTGCCCTTCACAACACATGTTTGTGGAAGTGTATCATGGCATGAACAAAGGAGATTTCTGAGGACCTCACAAAAAGAGTTGTTGATGTTCCTCAGGCTGGAAAATGTTACAAAACCATCTCTGAAGAGTTTGGACTCCACCAATCCACAGTCAGACAGATTGTGTACAAATGGAGGAAATTCAAGACCATTGTTACCCTCCCCAGGAGTGCTTGACCAACAAAGATCACTCCAAGAGCAAGGCACACGTGTAATAGTCGGCGAGGTCACAAAGGACCCCAGGGTAACTTCTAAGCAACTGAAGGCCTCTCTCACATTGGCTAATGTTCACATTCATGAGTCCACCATCAGGAGAACACTGAACAACAATGGTGTGCATGGCAGGGTTAAAAGGAGAAAGCCACTGCTCTCCAAAAAAAACATTGCTGCTCATCTGCAGTTTGCTAAAGATCACGTGGACCAACCAGAAGGCTATTGGAAGAATGTTTTGTGGACGGATGAGACCAAAATAGAACTTTTTGGTTTAAATGAAAAGCGTTATGTTTGGAGAAAGGAAAACACTGCATTCCAGCAGAAGAACCTTATCCCATCTGTGAAACATGCTGGTGGTAGTATCATGGTTTGGGCCTGTTGTGCTGCATCTGGGCCAGGACGGCTTGCCTTCATTGATGGAACGATGAATTGTGAATTATATCAGAGAATTGTAAAGGAAAATGTCAGGACATCTGTCCAAGAACTGAATCTCAAGAGAAGGTGGGTCATGCAGCAAGACAACGACCCTAAGCACACAAGTCGTTCTACCAAAGAATGGATAAAGAAGAATAAAGTTAATGTTTTGGAATGGCCAAGTCAAAGTCCTGACCTTAATCCAATCGAAATGTTGTGGAAGGACCTGAAGCGAGCAGTTCATGTGAGGAAACCCACCAACATCCCAGAGTTGAAGCTGTTCTGTACGGAGGGATGGGCGAAAATTCCTCCAAGCTGGCGTGCAGGAATGATCAGAAGTTACCGGAAACGTTTAGTTGCAGTTATTGGGGGGGTCACACCAGATACTGAAAGCAAAGGTTCACATACTTTTGCCACTCACAGATATGTAATATTCAATCATTTTCCTTAATAAATAAATGACCAAGTATAATATTTTTGTCTCATTTGTTTAACTGGTTTCTCTTTATCTACTTTTAGGACTTGAGTGACAATCTGATGATGTTTTAGGTCACATTTATGCAGAAATATAGAAAATTCTAAAGGGTTCACAAACTTTCAAGCACAACTGTATTTTGCACACTGCACTTGACATTCTTTGAAACATTCTGACCTGTCATTGTTTACACATCTTAAACAACTATTATCATACACCGATCATTTCTGTATTATCTATTATTTATTTATTATATTACTAGGGGGCTTTGCCTCCCACTCGCTTCGCTTGCCAACTCCTGTTTTTGTTTTTCCAGATACACACTTTTAAGATTTTTTTTCTTTGAATTGTTGCTATTTTATTAGTTTCACTTTTATTTCAGAACTTCTGTAAAAACAATATTTGGAATCTTTCGAGTCCCAATGTGCTGAATCTTTTCAATGAGGTCAGTGAGACGTGTTTAATGACTTTGTACCCCAATTCAGGATAGGTTTCTCTGTTTGGAATTTCAGCACAGACAAAACGATCTTCATCATCAGCAGTTAATTTTTTTTGCAAAGTAACCAATAAATGCGTCTGCGGTAAACTCTGTTTTTGAAATTCTCTAGACTTAAACTTCAAAGCCTTACAATATTTATATATTTCTGACATATCACCTGTATCCATATATATCTCTATTCACCTTTTCGTTATTTCTCCGAGTAATAATTTCTCTTTCTTTGCGCTAATGCGATCTTTACTTTTTTATTTTTTGACACTGTCATTATTTTCTGCTTTCATATTCTGTATTTTGCTCTGCGTGTGTTTCGCGCCTATGTTTTTTTTGAGTCTTTTGAATTTCAGTTTTCATTTTCTCTAACCTGCTCTGCATGTGTTTGGCCTCCTTGTTTTTTAACCTCTTTATGACGTTTTACTTTGTTTTCTACTCTTTGTCTTTTATTTCTGACCTCGCTTTATTAGAGCTTTTGTTTCAATGACACCTGGTCCGTGGTGATTATTTTCCCTTTTTTGAGTAATAATTTCTGTTTGTTTGCGCTACTGCGATCTTTACTTTCTTTTTTTTTATATTTTCTAATTTTCCTACTTTCATATTCTTTAACTTTCTCCACGTGTATCACGCCAGCGTTTTTTTTTTTTTTTGAGCCTTTTGAATTCCACTGCTTTCCTAATCCCTAACTTGCTCTGCATGTGTATTGCGCCAACATCTGGATTGGACCTGCTTTTTTTTTTTTCAGTTCCACTTGTTCCGGGCTGATAATCACTTTCCTTATTTTCTGAATTTGCACCTGGATTATTCTTTTTCTTTTTTGTCTCTCCAACGAGTCTCTTTTCTCTGCGCTGCTTTCTTCTTCGCTTAGTCGTCTATGTTTCATTTATAACGTATTGTCCTTATATGCTTTATATGTGCTGAGAGCCCTGGATCTGTGTCTGCTCAAAGCCAAAACACGACTGAGTGTGTTGCTGGCTGCCCGTGCTCTTATTTATGTGTAAGTATGGCGTGTCTTGCAAGAATCTCATGTTCTACGTCATCGCGAGACTGTCCTGGGTCAATCTCTTGGCACAAAGTCTCATGTTTAAGATCCCCGCGAGACGCTCCATGGCCAATCTCTGTAGTCACGCGGGTCTTTTAAGTGTCTTCCGTGATCTTAACGTGAAGATCACGTCTCGTCGCCCTACTGTTTCTCTTCAGGATTTTTTTTTTTTTAATAATAGAGACATATTTATTGATCTAGATTGCATAATAGCATACATTGCATTATTCTTGTCTTTGCACAATGTGTGACGCTGCGGGTTCACTCCACGCTCCCAACACCCTTATGGGAGCCCTGAACCCAACAGCGTCGATAATGTCACCTAGATGAGCTGACAGGTGAGGACAACTCTCAAATGAGGCCAGGGGATATTTCCAAAAAGTGCACAAGTGCTTTTATTATAACAATAATCAAAACAAAACAAAGCTCAAATTAAAAAAACACCAATAAATATTCCTTAAAACCAGTGTCTAGTGGGGATAAAAAAATCATCAATAAAATTGATCCTTTAAAATCCGAGGGTAAAATAACATGCAGAAGTTAATGCAGTCTCTCTCATCACTCTCCTTTCCAGCCCACCTCCGCCTCTCTTTCTCCCCGGCTCACCCTTTGCTCTCGCAGTCACGAGCTCCTTAAGCCAACCTCCGCCTTGGCCCCTTTACGGACGTCACTGCCAGTCCGACGAGGTCGGCTCTCCTCCCTTCATCCTTCGCGCACCCGTAGTCACCCCTCGGATCCCTTTGAAGGACACTTGCCTTGCTCACTCCACTCACCCGAACATTCAGTGGGGCGAACTAGCCCCCAGAGCGCAACAGTTTTTAGCGGGGCCCCAGCTCGTTCTGTCTCCTCTTTTCAGGGGGCCAGATCCTCTTGCTTAGACTGCCTTTCTTACGTCCTTTAATTATTATTATTATTATTATTATTTATTTTTATTTTTTTTCTTCTTCTTCTTCTTCTTCTTCTTCTTCTTCTTCTCGATCGATCTCTCTATTCATATTCCCCTTTTTCTCGTGTTGACCCGTGTATATATACACATCCCCGTGCGTGCCTCCGTGGGCGCAGCGCCTTAATCAATGAGGCAATCAAGAACGACCGCACCCACACGTGCAGGTGCGACTCGCTCCAACCACCTCATTAACTCCCAGCAGTCGTGCAACCTCCCCTCGGAGAACGGCACGGCTATACGGATTTAAAACCCGGGCTTTATTGGACCCGCTATACCACACAATGTCTTGCCTTGTTTGTGTTTTAAACTAGGAAAATACCCGCGCTTCGCAGCGGAGAAGTAGTGTGTTAAAGAAGTTATAAAAAAGAAAAGGAAACATTTTAAAAATAACGTAACATGATTGTCAATGTAATTGTTTTGTCACTGTTATGAGTGTTGCTGTCATCAAGGATTTGATTATCATTATTTCTTTCAATCAGGTTCGTATTTGGAGGACGTGTTGTGTTCAAGTTACATTCCGTGTTTGTCAACCGTTGTAAAGATATCAGGTTTCATTCATCGAAGTGTTCACTACCCAAATCGCTACTCATGAATGTAAGATGTTTAACAGGTATTCCCGGTATTCAGTTGTGGATTTGCCTGCGAATATTTAGCGTCAGCGTGTCTATGAATGTAATTTAAACTTAAGCTTTACACCTTGCTTTCCTATTGATATGTCTACAAAGGCTTGTTCAGCGTCAGGTGTTTGTTCCTTTCCTACTGCATCAATAAACAGCTCGTCTTCATCTTTATCTGAAACATCACGCACTGCATGCACGGGTTTACCTTTCCCAGTCCTGCAAACTTTAGCAAAGCGGTTCAATTTACCACATTTTTTACACCGTCGTCCTTTAGCTGGACATTGACTTTTTCCACCGTGTGCTTTGTTTCTGCAGTAGCTGTACTTATGAATATGCTTGTATGCGGCACTCGTTTCATATTCTTTTGCTGCCTTCTCAATTGTGTAATGCGTTTTTTGTTCAGCGCTCTTTGGAGTTCTTGCTTGTTCTCTGAGTACTGCGTTCACAGTCAGTTCAAGTGAGTCGCTCGGAGTACATGCATCGAAGGTTCTCAGCTGTGCTTGTGCTATCTCGTGCGATCTTGCGATGTCCACGGCTTTATTTAATGTTAGCTAAGACCCGGCACTTAAAAGTTTCTGTCGCACTTTCGCTGAGTTTGTGCCAAACACTAGTCTATCCCTGACCATCTCATCTTCGTTTGCATAAGCACAGTCCTTCACCAGCAATTTTAACTCTTGTTACAAAGTGATGAAAAGTCTCGTTTATACCTTGCGTCTTCTCACTAAACTTATATCTCGCGAATATTGTATTTGTCTTAGGCATGACAAATGCCTCGTAGCGGCAGCGTGTCTATTGGATTGCTGCTGACGGACGGCCTTATATGGGCAGGCACTCAATTACGTGGGAGGCGTGAGTATGGGGGATGCAATATAGGCTGGCAGCCAACTACGTGGGAGGCGTGGTGATGGGTGACGCAACTCCGCCTCACATGACCACCGAGCTGCAGACTATGGCCGTATATATCTACGTAAGTAGCTTCCAGTTATGACCGTTACGCATAGAATTTCGAAATGAAACCTGCCTAACTTTTTTAGTAAGCTGTAAGGAATGAGCCTGCCAAATTTCAGCCTTCTACCTACACGGGAAGTTGGAGAATTAGTGATGAGTCAGTGAGTCAGTCAGTCAGTCAGTCAGTGAGAGCTTTGTCTTTTATTACTATAGATTAAAATTAAATTTAAAATTCTATTTTTAATTTAATTATAATTTTTTATTTGCACTTCATGTTGTTACACTGTGGACCCTGAGCTTCGCAATTTCGTCTATCTGTATACTTGAATATGGTTGAGATGACAATAAAGTTTGCTTTGACTTGACTAAAAACAAAAGCTTGAATTAATTTTTCAGCATCTTGCAAAGTAATAAGTTGTCTAACTTTTGTTATATTTCTTAAGTGAAAAAATGCAGTCCTGGTAATCTGATTAATATGTGATTTCAAATTGAGGTCAGAGTCAATAATTACCCCTAAATTCTTTACCTCTGTCTTGACTTTTAAGCCTAATAGATCAAGTTTATTTCTAATATCCTCATTATATCCAATTTTGCCAATCACTAAGATCACTAAGGAAAAGAAAGAAAAAAAAAAAAGAAGAGGGAGGCTAAAAGATGGAGGTTATAAAAAAAAAGGATAATAAAATTAAAGATGGGCAGAGAGCAGGAAGATCTGGTCTGAGAGAGAGAGAGAGAGAGAGAGAGAGAGTAGCAGGCAGATAGACGTGTGAGCCCCTGGAGAAGGAGTGAGCTGATCAGCACTCGATGGGGTCGGGTACTCCTGGTGAGTGATTTGGGAGAGCAACAGCGACTGTAGTGCTCTAAGTGTGCCCTCGTCGAGAGGAGCCAGGAGTCAGCAGCGGTTTGGAGTGGGCACCACTATGGGGACTCAGACAAGGGAAGGCTACGCAAGTGACCCGTGTAGCAGCAGAAAGATGGGGAGGAGGAGCGATGTCCGGATTGGGAGCCCCCTACAAGGGACAGATGTGGACCCAGGTCAGAGAAGAAGGGTGCCTGCTTGTGGACTTCTCCTCAGTCTGCAAGGTCCGAAAAGGGCAAGCCAAGGAGACATCAGTTTAAACGGGAACCAAGGCTCAGTGGGTTTTTAACAAGAGAATGCCTGTATTATCGTGGTATTTCCCTCTACTTACCCTTTACCTGTCTTCCTCAAGGGTAAGTGTTCTCGTCAACTTCGTTATCGGGTTGGTCTACTGTTGCACTTTAAGACGAACGCACACACACACAGCTATACGCATACACACAGACCTTAACCACAGCAGTGCCCCATGAATGACACACACACGCTGATCAACCCTTAGCACTTTAAACCACACAAGTGCTTTAGGTAAACACAGCCTGTCACTCTCTCAGCACTTCAAGAGACTTACTTATTATCGGCACGAACAACATATGGTGTTTTAGTGATATCTCAGAACTAAATATTAGTTTTGGTCTACAAGAATACAAACATACAAAGGTTCAGCACTCTTGACTATACAGGCGGAGTGGTGGCTCTGAGGCTAGGGATCTGCACTGGCTATCAGAAGGTTGCTGGTTCGAATCCTGTAAATGCCAATAGGGATTCTGCTCTGTTGGGCCCTTGAGCAAGGCCCTTAACCTGCAATTGCTGAGTGCTTTGAGTAGTGAGAAAAGCGCTATATAAATGCAAAGAATTATTATTATAGGCCATTCATCAGCCAAGAATACCTTCTTCACGTACTGTTCCAACTATTGAGTGGCGCTTCTCAGTCTTAGCCAAAATAAACCTCGCAACACAGAAATAATGGCAAAAGTCCGGCTGCACCAGCTGTTCAGATAAATCTAACTTATTACTTCAATCACTCTAAACATTAAGACAAAGCATAGAAAGTTAAAAGCAGCATGGTATTTATTACAATAATGATAATAATACCACTGGAACAAAGAATAATAGAAAATAGGTACTGATAGGAAAGTCTGAATATATATAGTCTTTAGAAAAAGATTATGAAAAAATAGGTAGAGATGACAAGGATGAATGTCCCAGGGAGGCGTTTGATTGAGCAATCGATGTTCATGATGCCTTTCTGATGACCAGTACCGTCTTCGTCCGTTCCTCTTCTTCTTCTTCTGTACTTTCTTCTTCTTCTTCTTCTTCTTCTTCTTGTGCTTCGTTCTTCTTCTCTGATGTTGCTTTCAAAATGAGGCATATTTATTATGAAATGTCATGCCGTGATTTCCCAACAAATGCACCTGATTGGCTGGCTGTCAATATGATTGATGAAGTTTGCTCAAACTCTTTAATCTATCTTTTCCCAGATAATAAAGTTCTTTGATTTTGCCTCATGTCTGTCTTTCCCAGGCTGTAAACCAAATTGTTGTCCCACATGTCCATATCAATAGCCCGAGGTGTCAACTCAGTCCTCCTTTCCCAGGTTATAAAGTAATTGAGCCACCAGCATGTCTTCCTTTCAATGTTGAAACAGCTGTTTTAAGGAATCGGTTTTGGATTTATTGATTTTTTTCTTTAACCTCCACCTTTTAAAATGGATTGTTTATATGCATGGAACTGAATGCTGCGCTATTTCTTTGGACACCGTTTTGCTTTGAATTGTCTTTAATAAACACTCCAGCACTTCTTCACCCATCCCTTGTTCATTGTGTATGTGTCCTCACTGGACGCGGCCCGTCTGGTTACATTATCGGCGGCGGCTCAAGAGGATTCCGCACTCAGTAGGGAGAGTGGAGCCGATCCACACCGTCATGGGGGGAGGCCTCCAATAAAAAGTAATCTGGTGTACTTGATTCACTGATCTTGTCTTTGGTGACGATGCTGTGATCTTCGTGGAGTTAATGGAGGCTCTCGAGAGACTGAGCGAGGGGTCTGAGAGTCTGGGCTTGCGAGGGTCCTGATAAAAACCAACATCCAGGACTTTAATGACCACTTGGGCACGGCCATCAGCAGAGTGTCTGTCTGCGGAGAGAGTGTCGACCTCGTCATTGAGAGGTTTACTTACCTCATTAGTGACATTCATGTCTCTGGTGACTCTTTCTATGAACTCAGCAGATGGATTGGGAGAGCATGGGGGGTCATGAGGTCGCTGGAAAGGGGTGTGTGGTGCTCCCGATATCTGTAGAAGGACAAAGGTCCAAGTCTTTAGAGTCCTGGTCCTCCCTGTTTGTGAGACATGGACGCTATCCAGTGACCTGGATTCCTTCATGTGTGTCTCTTTAGAGAATCCTTGGGTACCGCTGGTCTGACTTTGCGTTGCTCATGGAGTCCCGAATGAGGCACATGACCTGCATTGTGAGGGAGCGTCAGTTACGGCACTACAGCCATGTGGCATGATGACCCGAGGGTGATCCAGTTCGTAGGACCCTCATTGTTGAGAACCTGAGCGGCCGGACCAGGCCAAGGGGACACCCACGTAACACCTGGCTGTGGCAGATAGAGGGTCATTTCCAGGGGGATGAGACTGGACCACATATCTGCCTGGGGGATGCCAACTGGGATCCTGAACTGTTTCGTCGTGTGGTGGGTGCAGCAATGTGCTGTGCCAGTGCATGCTCCCCAACAAAGCTTGCCAGTCCTATCCAGTCATTTCTTTCAAAAACACATCAAGTCGAGTTTTGAAAGTCCCTAAAGTCTTTCCGTCTACCACACTATACAATATTATACGATAAAATGTATTTTTTTGTATAGCCCAAAATCACACAAGAAGTGCCGCAATGGGCTTTAACAGGGTCCTGCCACTTGACAGCCCCCCCAGCCTTGACTCTCTAAGAAGACAAGGAAAAACACCCAAAAAAACCCTTGTAGGGGGGGAAAAATGGAAGAAACCTTGGGAAGGGCAGTTCAAAGAGAGACCCCTTTCCAGGTAGGTTGGGCGTGCAGTGGGTGTCAAAAAGAAAAAGGGGGCTCAATACAATACAATACACAGAATAGGACAAATCCTCAATACAGAATACAAATAAAAATGTTACAAGTACGGAGCAGAATTTAACAGTAGATAATATCACATAATAGGATTTGGATTTGTTTAGAGTCCTGGAGACCTCAGCCATCAAGCTGCCTACCCCTATTGGACATTCCATAGCTGAGTCAGAGCTGGGCCAGCCAATCCGATGAAAGGACCCCTCTACCCGACGATTCCTGTGATCCTCCATCAGGGATGACCTGCTGTGGTGATTGGTGCCAATGTATCTGTAACTGTTTGGTCTGCTTGTGCTGAGATAGAAAGTCTTTTTGGTTGAAGCAGCTGTCCACGTGAAGATATGGCTGTACATGCGGGGCGCTTTAAAAGCTTAAATACCTAAAACTTCGATAAACAATTCAGCATCACACAGGCGCGAATGAGAGAGAGTTTACAGGCTCAAATGAGGGTGATTGCTCACCAGACTTTAACTCTCTCTCCTCCCTTCCCCACCGAACAACTGAAGAATCACCACAACAATAATCACTTTTGGCTTATGATGTCACGTCCGGTTCCAACCCTCCAAGCCGCACCTGCAGAGGATGCCACTTCCAGTTCCCAGAATGCCACCTGCTTACATCATTTCCTGCTATTTCACTATATAAAATGTCCTCCATTATTGCTCTGATCAGTTCTGTAAAAACTAATCCAATATTACAAGAACCTTCACTAAATGGGGATGATCCCCAAAACTTTGACTTTGTTTTGTCACTTTTGTTACACCAGTTAACAATAAGTATGGCGTAGGCAAACCAAAATAGTGACCATAGGAATCTACGTGATTATTTATTCTGGGTATAGTGATAAGAGCACCTGGTGTGGCTGACTGTCATATTCCCTCAGGGGATGGCAGCTGAGGGGGGACACCTCCAATAAAGAGTAATGCGGTGACTGGGCACCTGCTTTGCTGATGGGCACAGGTGTGGCTTAACCGTTTGGCTTGCTTGTGCTGAGCTGGTATGACTCTTTGCTTGAAGCAACTGTCCACGTGCAGGTAAGGCTATACATGAAAGGCGCTATAAAGCAGCCATATTAAGGCAAGTCCCCACTACAGTACAGCAGGGGAAAATGACCTGTCTCTGCCTGCTGCTCCAAGTGCCTCCCATTTTGAAGGTAATCTTCTTCTTCTTCTTCATTCGGCTGCTCCCATTAGGCGTCACCACAGCAGATCATCTTCTTCCATATCTTCCTGTCCTCGTCATCTTTCTCTGTCACACTCATCACCTGCAAGTCATCTCTCACCACATCCATAAACCTTCTCTTACGCCTTCCTCTTCTCCTCTATCCTTAGCACCCTTCTCCCAATATACCCAGCATGCATCTCTCCTCTGCACATTTCCAAACCAACACAATCTCGCCTCCCTGACTTTGTCTCCGAACCGTCCAACCTGAGCTGACCCTCTAATGTCCTCATTTCTAATCCTGTCCATAATGAATACTGTTAATAATTACACACATGGGGGTGACACGGTGGCGGAGCGGTAGCACTTCTGTCTCACAGTATGGAGTCATGTCGCTGGTATTCCCTGTCTGGAGTTTCCACAGTGAGCTCCGGTTCGCCTCCCTGACTTTGTCTCTGAACCGTCCAACCTGAGCTGACCCTCTAATGTCCTCACTTCTAATCCTATGCATCCTTGTCACACAAATCTTAGCATTGTGGCAAAGGCGCTATATACGCATTGACCCAACACAGACTGACAACGGAGGCACGTGTAAAATAAACACAAAAGAACTTTTATTTTTCTTCAGCCGTGGGGTACGTCTTCCCCGTGTCCCACAGGCCCAACACAGTCCCAAACCACGCTCTTCTTCCTCCACTACTCCTCCCAGGCAGCTTAGTCGTCCTCCTTCCGACTCTGACGTCTAGAGTAGCGGCTGCAGGCTCCTCTTATAGCACCCCAGGAAGTTGACCCACTTCTGGCTGCACCTCCGGGTGTGGCTGCGTTGCTGCCCACACAGGCTCGTTAAGCCATGCAGCTCCCCCTGGCGGTGCCCATGGAGCCCAACAGGGATGAGCTCCAGTGTTCCACCATTGTGGCCCCGATGCAACCCAGGGGGGCTGCCACCAAGTGTTCTGGGGAACGTAGGGTGTAGCCCATGGGTGTTCCCCCGGATCCAGTGTCATAGGGGCATGCCGGCTGGGTATGGGACCTGGCTGCCCGCCACAGCATCTTAAACTCTGCCACCTCCATTTTGAAGGTACTGGTGGTACAATTATTTTTTTTAAGTTTTGCAATTAACCAAATACGTTCTATATAAAAACTTTATCAGACTTTTTAAACAAATTTCGCTTGCGTCTGAAATGAATGAAAATTGCAAAACCATTAATGCAAAAGCAGCAGCAAAAACAATCATACTGTGCACTTCCACCTAACTACCGTAAAATGAAATTGTAAAAACAATCATATTGAAATAATAAACGACTAGGGTACCAAGCAAGCAGCTGTAAAATATGCAAAAGAAATGAACACAGAAAAATGAAATGGAGTTGCAAATGATTAATCAATCATTCACAATGAAATGCTTATTTCAGGCCGAGGGGTTATTTTGGAATACACTGTCACCTCTCCCAGAATTTATGGTTTTGGTGCGATTACTTCCGACGACCGACTGACTTTGGTTTAGCTGCACCCATTGCCGGCAGCAGTCAAGTTGACTTCATACAAATGAGTTTTTCCATGCTGACGTCAACCTGAGCGCACGCCCATGTATAATGCATCTGCTTGAAGGGAATTCATTCTACATGAATACAAAACGCTGATGCAAAATGTGACATGAATAATGCACGGCAAATAGTAGTAAGCGAGAACGTAGAACGTATGTAGCGTCTGATTGATACAGAGGCAAATCAAGCAGATAAATCACGCTATACCAAGTGCATTTGCATGAGTTTTTGTTGGGTTTATTACCTTCAGTGTTTACAAGAACATAAAAAGATACGATAAACAAGAGGAGGGAGCATTCAGTCCATCAAGGCTAATAGCTAAGCTGCCCTCAATATCTCATCCAGGTTCTTCTTAAACGTTGTGAAGGTTTCTACTTCAACTCCATGTCTCGCTAGTTTGTCTCAGATTTCCAAAATTCTTTGTGTAAAGAAGTGCTTTTTGGATTCAGTCCTAAACGATGTCCTCGAGGAGGTGATTCACCCTTAAGGGCTTGTTTATACTTCACACTCAGATCGTGGATGCGCACGCATCATGGCTGCCACGCGTTCCCAGTGTTCATTTGATGCATCCTCTGAGCAGGTCCTCAGAAATTAACGCGACGCGTGTGCAAGTTGCATTACCCACAAAAAGTTGGGGGGCACAGTGTGATCAAGGTTGGAATGTGACGTCAGAGTCCCTGTTTACTGTCGACATGTGACAGCAAGCCACTATGCGGATCCTACGAGACTGATGTGCGCGCTTCGATGTTTGATGAATGGTTCGATGTGGTGAAGCCAAATAGATAGATAGATACACAGATAGATAGAAATGAAAGGCACTATATAATGATAGATAGATAGAAATGAAAGGCACTATATAATGATAGATAGATAGATAGATAGATAGATAGATAGATAGAAATGAAAGGCACTATACAATGATAGATAGATAGATAGATAGATAGATAGATAGATAGATAGATAGATAGATAGATAGATAGAAATGAAAGGCACTATATAATGATAGATAGATAGATAGATAGAAATGAAAGGCACTATATAATGATAGATAGATAGATAGAAATGAAAGGCACTATATAATGATAGATAGATAGATAGATAGATAGATAGATAGATAGATAGATAGAAAGAAATGAAAGGCACTATATAATGATAGATAGATAGATAGATAGATAGATAGAAATGAAAGGCACTATAGATAGATAGATAGATAGATAGATAGATAGATAGATAGATAGATAGATA
>JANRMT010062814.1:10889025-10948547 GCA_026402145.1 Polypterus bichir lapradei | reverse complement strand
GCATATGTAGTATTAAAATGCATGTTGGAATGGCAAATGCAATGCATATGTTTCTGTTATATGTCATTTGGTAGGGGATTTGTAAAAGCATTGTTAATGTTTGTGATTCACCATCTGTTGGATTACCAAATGCAAAGCATTTTAATACTACAAATGTTTATGATGCACCATCTGTTAGAGTGACAGGGGCATAGCAGTCAGACAGACACCCCGTTACACAGATATACAGACACTTTTCCTTTAATTAAGGTGAATAAACTCAATTGAGTGTCATGGGGACAATACCTGTTTTTGTAGCAGATTTGGGTGTTGCCAATCCATCACAGGCCACGCACACACACACACTCATACCAAATCAGTTTAAAATGGCCAGTTAAGCAAACCTGTGTGTCTTTGGCGATGCGAAAAGAAAGCAGAAGTTTCAAGAGAGAAACAACACAGACATAGAAAGAACTTGGGACAGCTGAGCTCTTAGCTAATCCAGTGTGCAGGACGGACTGAATGGTCACCACTCATTTGCCACTTTTTTACCTTCTTGCATTCTTTTATATTCTAACTTGGCAAACTCCACACAGGCAGTGACTGGGTTTGGATTCAAATGCAGCCATGTGAAGCACTGCACCACCATGTCACACCACTAAATAAAGAATGGAGATGTTCTTTTATGGCTCGTTTTATAGGGTTTTTTCGGTTACTTTTTGTACAATTAGCCGTCACTGACACCATTCAGCGAAAAGGGACATCTACTTTTCACTAAGGCAAAGTTCATTTCGGTAGAACTTCTTTTTCAACCGTGTACTCCAGATCAGCTTTACTGAGTTTTCTGGAATGACTTAAATATACGTCAAATGTGATTTTAATATGAGGGAAAAGCAAGTCTTTTCTTTTCTTTCCCCATTCCCTCCTGTCAGATGATATACTGGAAATAAACGACAAGCCAACAGCAAAGACTCCTTTTATGACTTTCATTTTTAATAACAAATATTGTTGCATTATGCATGAGCCTTATCTAATACAGAGGGTTTAAATGGTACCAGCTTATGAAATAAGCGCCGCTGCACTCGGTGAAGTTTATAAATGGATCCCACTGCAGTTTAGTTGGGATGGGCGAGATTTTTTGTTTAGCCATTTTTATTTCCAATGACAGTAATTCGCCAATTTTTTTATCGTCCACTTCACTATCTGCGAGAGTCACAGGACCAGGAAGCGAAGAGTCAGAGGGCATTTTTAAGGTGGTACTTGGTCTTTGCTTATCACGTAGACCCCTGGACTTGGACACGATTTTCTCAGGAGTTGTCCCCACTATATCCTTCTTGGGATATGGCAACCAAAACTGCACTGCTGTATAAAAACGCTGTGCATTGGTGAGCAGCACTATGTATAGTATATGTTTGCTATCTCAGTGTGACCCTGAATTTGAATTAACTACAGGTGACAATATTATGGCATTGTCTAGCCAGTGGGCAAGCGGGTGAGCCACCCCATCTGTTGTGTTATGTCATTTACTTATTTTTACATGTTGTGGATGCCTTCTTAAATTAAGGACAAGTTGGGGGAGAGAGTGTTTGCTGGGCAAATCGCCCCCCTCCCCCCCGTGATTCCCACAGGGCATGCTGGGAGTTGGAGTTTGATGGCTCAGCCCGATTGGGTTCCAGGAGTGCCACCAGGTGGAGCCCAACTCGAAGTGCTTGCAGTCCATGCTAACAGGCCATCAAAAGTCAAAGAGACCTGCTGCCAACTACTCCAAGAGTCAGAATAAGGAGGGAGAGGACGATGCGTGCCATGAGGAGTGGAGGTGGAAGACATAAAGTAAGAGACTGAGAGAGGAAGCTGAGGATTTTTTTGTTGTCTTGCATCGATTATTGTAACTCCCTACTGGCAGGCGCCACTTCTAATCTTCTATCACGGCTCCAGTTGATACAAAATTCTGCAGCATGGGCCATGATGCCAATCAGCAGCAGCAAGTACATCACAGCCATCCTGCTCCACCTTCACTGGATTGAATATAAAATTCTATTAATAACCTATAAAGCTTTTTAAATGGCCATACACTGGACTACATCAGTGACCTTCTCCATCGCTCTGCTCCTGTTTGCCCACTGAAGTCCACTGGTTCTGGCAGACTTGCTGCGCCCCTCACTAACTTGCAACCTATGGGTGACAGACAGGGCCTTCAGTTTGTATAGAACATTAGAACACTCGAGACGAGAGCAGGCCCTTCAGCCCAACAAAGCTCGCCAGTCTAATCCAGTTAACTCTAAAAAACATCAAGTCGAGTTTTGAAAGTCCCTAACGTCTTACTGCCTATCTCACTACTTGGTCACTTATTCCAAGTGTCGATCGTTCTTTGTGTAAAGAAAGACTTCCTAATGTTTGTGCGAAATTCACCATTAACAAGTTTCCAACTGTGTCCCCGTGTTCTTAATGAACTCATTTTAAAAGAACAGTCTTGATCCACTGGACTAATTCCCTTCATAATTTTCAACACTTCACTCAGGTCTCCTCTTAATCTTCTGTGAAGGCTCAGCTCTTTTAATCTTTCCTTGTAACTCATCCCCTGTAGCCCTGAATCAGCCTAGTCGCTCTTCTCTGGACCTTCTCTTGTGCTGCTATGTCCTTTTTGTAGCCTGGAGACCCAAACTGCACACAGGACTCCAGATGAGGCCTCACCAGTGTGTTATAAAGCCTGAGCAGAACCTCCTGTGACTTGTACTCCACACATCAAGGCGCTATATAACCTGACATTCTGTTAGCCTTCTTAATGGCTTATGAACACTGTCGGGAAATTGATAGCTTAGAGTCCACTGTGATTCCTGAATCCTTCAATTTTCAGACCTCCCATTGTGTATTCAAACCTCACATTTTTACTTCTTACGGGTAGTGCTTTACATTTACTGACATTAATTGTCATCTGCCACAATCTCACCCAAGTCTTTATGCTGTCCAGTTCCTCAGATCAGCCAAGTTGCTCTTCTCTGGACCTTTTCTAGCACTGCTATGTCCTTTTTATGGCCAAAACTGCACACAGGACTCCAGATGAGGCCTCACCAGTGTGTTATATAGCTTGAGCAGAACCTCCTGTGACTTGTACTCCACACATCAAGGCGCTATATAACCTGACACTCTGTTAGCCTTCTTAATGGCTTCTGAACACTGACTGGAAGTCGATAGCTTAGAGTCCACTACGACTCCTAAATCCTTCTCATAAGGTGGACTCTCGATTTTCCAACCTCCCACTGTGCATTCAATCCTCACATTTTTTACTTCCTATGTGTAATTCTTTACATTTACTGACATTAAAATTCATCTGCCACAAATCTGCCCAAGTCTGTCTGCTATCCAAGTCTTTCTGTAATGATGTAATGGATTCTAAATGATCTGCTAATCCACCTATGTTGGTATCATCAGTAAACTTAACCAGCTTGTTCCTTATATTCCTATCTAAATCATTTATATTTATTAAAAATAGCAGCGGCCCCAGCACTGCCCCCTGCTGGTCACCACTTTTAACATCGGCCAGTTCTGATGAGGTTCCACACACCATCACCCTCTGCCTTCCTGTGTCTGAGCCAATTCTGCACCCATCTAAAAACATCACCCTGAACTGCCACTTCTTTTAATTTGATGCCCACCCTCTCATGTGGCACCTCATCAAATGCCTTCTGACAGTCAAGATAAATAACATCATCTGCTCCACTTTTTTCAGATCCTTTTGTTTCTTCCTCATAGAGTTCCAGCATTTTAGTAAAACACGACCTCCCTCTTCTGACCCCATGCTAACTATTCCTAATAACTCCTGTCCTTGCCATGTGTTGCTCAATCTTCTCCTTAATAATTCCTTCCATTAATTTCCTGTGATGCACATTAAGCTTACTGGCCTGTAGTTGCTTGGCTCTGCCATGTCACCCTTTTTATATAACGGGGTGATATTTGTCATTTTCCAGTCCTTTGGAATCTCTCCAGTGCGCAGTGACTTCCTACAGTGCCCAGACTTTAGAGTGACCTCCCTAAATGAATAAGATCAGCTGACAACTTCAAACTCATCTGTTCAGGAGGACGTTGAACTGGCCTGACATTCTGCCCCTTCTTTCGGTTTACCTCTTTGTCCAGATGCTCAGCATAATTTGTATGTTGTGTTATATTACAAACACGGCTCTGCCCGTGTAGTAGTGAAATAAGACAAACTTTAAAAATCAATAAACAAAAAGGTATCGCTAGCTACGCGAAGGAAAGGTACCCTCAAAAACACAGAAGTAAACCAGCTCCCCACTCCTGACGTTACGCTTCCCTCTCCCCTCGGCCCGCAGCCTCTGTCTTGGATTAGCGAGAGTATATCGCTCCTGCAAGCGAACTATGATACTTATGGAATGATAGAAGTGGCAAAATCAACCGGAAATGTTCTAGCAAATTGTAGAAAAGACCCGATCTAAATCTGACAAGCACTGGGTGTCCCAAAAAGAATATTGGAGTTTTAAAGAGCTGTAGCGTGGCACCCATTCATCGGAGACTGCCAAGCAACCTAGTGTCGTCTTGAGGAATTAATCTAGTTTCATTTCGTTGCCGGTAGATGGCGCTAGTGCTTATCAAAAAGCTAACAGTATGTTGTTTCAATTAGTTACGTTTGCAGCTATGGCTGTGCCACAACAAAAAGCTTTTTGCGTTTGCGAATTCGCCAGAATTCAATCGGTTGTTACTGTGCAGCGGGCATTTCATCAAAAATATGGGACTGACCCTCCGAATGACAATAAGATCCGTCAATGGTACCGGAAATTTCGGGATACTGGGTGTATCTGCAAAGGTAAAAGCACCGGGCGACCTCGAACTTCCTCCTCTGCTGAGAATGTCGCCCGAGTGCAAACTGCGTTCACTCAGAGCCCATCGAAATCAGTTTGACGAACAAGTCATGAGCTACACATACCAAAGTCAAGTGTATGGGGAATTCTCCGACGCCGGTTGGTTATGAAACCGTATCGTCTGCAGTTGGTTCAGGCCCTTAGACGAGGGGATAAGACGCGTCGAGTTGAGTTTTCAACTTTCATCCAGCAAAATTTGGAGACCAATGGAGAGTTTTGTTCCTTGATTATCTTCAGTGATGAGGCCAAGTTTCACATTAGTGGGAAGGTAAATCGTCATAATGTACGAATTTGGGGTGAAGAAAACCGTCATGCAGTTACCGAATATGAACGAGACTCCCCTAAGACTAACATTTTTTGCGCGATTTCCAAGTCGAAGGTTTACGGGCCTTACTTTTCTGAAGGAACCACAGTAACAGAGCTGTGTACCTACAAATGCTGCAACATTGGCTGTTTCCTCAATTGGAAGATCAAGAACCAGCCGATTTCATTTTTCAACAGGATGAAGCACCACCTCGCTGGTCTCTTCCAGTGTGGCATTTCCTAAATGAGACCTATCCCCAACGTTGGATAGGAAGATCTGGGAATCAAGATTTGTCACTCCACCATTGGCCTCCAAGATCCCCAGATATCACCCCATGTGACTTTTTCCTTTGGGGATACGTCAAAGGTTTAGTGTTCAAACCGCCAATGCCTACAACTTTGGACGAAATGAAGTTGAAGATAACGGCTGCCATTCAGAGCGTCAATCCCGATATGTTAGAGAGAGTTTGGAAGGAATTTGAATACCGCCTCGATATCAAACCACTTACACCTGAACACCAGAAAAACCAAGGAGCTGGAGGTAGATTTTAGGAGGACCAGGCCCCTCATGGACCCCGTGATCATCAGAGGTGACTGTGCAGAGGGTGCAGACCTATAAATACCTGGAAGTGCAGCTGGATGATAAATTGGACTGGACTGCCAATACTGATGCTCTGTGTAAGAAAGGACAGAGCCAACTATACTTCCTTAGAAGGCTGGCGTCCTTCAACATCTGCAATAAGATGCTGCAGATGTTCTATCAGACGGTTGTGGCGAGCGCCCTCTTTCTACGCGGTGGTGTGCATAAAGAAGAGGGACGCCTCACGCCTAGACAAACTGGTTTGAAAGGCAGGCTCTATTGTAGGCACAGAGCTGAACGGTATGTCATCCGTGGCAGAGCGACGGGCGCTGAGCAGGCTCCTGTCAATCATGGAGAATTCACTGCATCCACTGAACAGGATCATCTCCAGACAGAGGAGCAACTTCAGCGACAGACTGCTGTCACCGTCTTGCTCCACTGACAGACTGAGGAGACCCCACACTATGGGACTCTTCAATTCCACCCGGGGGGGTAAACGTTAACATTATACAAAGTTATTGTCTGTTATACCTGCATTGTTATCACTCTTTAATTTAATATTGTTTTTTATCAGTATGCTGCTGCTGGAGTATGTGAATTTCCCCTTTGGATTAATAAAGTATCTATCTATTGCTTCAGTTACTCATGGGGGGCACATAGAACATTTATAGACAATGTGGGAAACGTGAATATAACAGTTTTTGTATATGCTTGTATAATTCAAAAAATATGCTTTTTGAAACTCCAATATATTTTTATATATATAAAAAATATATATATTATATATATATTTTTTATATACAAAATGAAACTAGATTAATTCCTCAAGAAGCTACTACATTGCTCTGCAGTCTCCGATGAAAGGGTGCCAAGTTACAGCTCTTTAAAACTCCGATATTCTTTTTGGGACACCCTGTAGTTCTCTCATGAAAAGCAGACAGACAGACAAACAGACAGACGGTGGATTTTATATATACACTTGTTGTCCCCTGCGGCTCCGCCCGTGTAGTAGTGAAACGGGACAAACTTTAAAAATCAATAAACAAACACCAGCTAAGCAGAGGCGAGGTACCCTCCAAAACACAGAGGTAGAGCGACTCCCCACTCCTGACGTCACGCTTCCCCCTTCCAACAGCAACAACATTTTTTTATATAGTACATTTTCATACAAAAAAATGTAACTCAAAACAGAAGTATAAAAGTAAGGTCCGATGGCCAGGGAGGACAGAAAAAACAAAAAAAAAACTCCAGACGGCTGGAGATAAAAATAAAATCTGCAGGGGTTCCAGACCATGAGACCACCCAGACCCCTCTGGGTATTCTACCTAACATAAATGAAACAGTCCTCTTTGGATTTAGGGTTCTCACGGAAGGACTTGATGATGATGATCACGTAGACTTTTGGCTTTCAGTCCATCAATGTTGGAGCATCATGATGCTTTGAGTAGGTGGTGGTGGCGCAGGCCGCCACCACAAAGAAACCGGAAAAAGGAACAGAAGAGAGAGTAGGGGTCAGTACGGATTTTAGAGCCACCATGAATAGTTATTATGATGAAATGAACATCCAGAGTATCAGGATTAAGTTAAAGTGAAGTTATGAGAAGGCCATGTTAAAGTAACATGTGCCCTCAGCCCGCAGCCTCTCTCTTGGATTAGCAAGTAAACTATGATTGTTAGCGCAATGAGAAAAGTCGCAAAATCAACCGGAATGCTTAAGCAAATTCCAGGAAAAGCGTGATCTAAATCTGTTAAGTAGTTCTTTCATTCTCTAGCTAAGTGGATGTAAGATAAGCTCCGTGGCTGGCGTGTGAGTGAGGAGGGCCCCAATCAGCCCTGCCGTGTCTCTCTCAGATTCGCGTAAATAAATACTTAGCATGATGACAGCAGTCGGAAAATCAGCCGGAATGTTCAAGCAAATTCTAAAAAGAAACCCAATCTAAATCCATTAAGTAGTTCTCTTGTGAAAAGCGGACAGACAGACAGACATTGGATTTTATATACAGTATATACAGATGATGTTATCAGGCTTTCCCATTAGTATTTTATTACAGTTTATTGTCTTTTACTCTGGTTCACACTTTGCATATGCAGTATTGATCAGGTTTTTAGTGTTCTATGCAGTGTGGCCGGGTGCAGGAATGAAAGGTTGCGCAAACCTAAAATCTGGACACCAACTGGGTCGTCCCGTTTAATTAACAGAAATGTCCAACAAAAAGGAAAGCCTCTTGGCATTCTGCTTCCAGCCCTTAAGTGCAATGCAAACAAATAAAACTGTTAGGCTCTCAGTCACAGAATTTGGGGTCTGTCACTGGTGCTGTGCCTGGTGGGTCACCCTGGTCGCAAAAGACCAGCTGGATTTCTTAATAGCTGATGAACCTGAAGGGGCGGAGCTAAGTGCCTTCCCTGTGTGATTGCTTCGGCGAAGACAATGTTAGTGACAGTGCCCCCTCTCGGCCCGTCTGATCATTACATACCTCCAACCTTCATGCGCAGATATTATTGAATCCAATGTTATATATCCCCTGCTGTTCTTTCTGAGACTCTGAAGCACCTTGAGCATGGCTCTATAAATAAAATGTATTATTATTGTCTTATTCATAACAGCATCCCTAATACACTGCGGTGGGCTGGCGCCCTGCCCGGGGTTTGTTTCCTGCCTTGCACCCTGTGTTGGCTGGGATTGGCTCCAGCAGACCCCCATGACCCTGTAGTTAGGATATAGCGGGTTGGATAATGGATGGATGGATGGATCCCTAATACACTTTGAATGTAACATTCCCCCAGTCCTTTAAAATATTTGCAATTTCCTTTAAACCTCTTGCTCTCATTGCTTTGAATTTCCTTGTATATAAAGTGATATAATTGGCACTACTTATAGTATAGTTAAGTGACTTGGAAATGTCGTCTTTTTGCAGGTAAAGCAATGGGTGCTTAATGAAACAAAGCAGCACTAACTGACTGGACAACAGAAAATGGAGAATCAATAGGCAGGCATTTTAGCCAAAAAGATAAATAGCCCCAAACCTCTAATTGTAAGGCTAATTAAAGCCTGTCCTTCATTTTTGGTGAATGGGCACTTAGCATAACTGTATTTATTTCATTTTTTGTCTGTTCATAAAGGAAAGGTTCAATGGGTCATGACTAAGAGAACAGTAAAGTTACTCTCATGTGAATTCAGAGCGCACTATATAAGGAGGACGTCGATTAAAAATCCCTGAGGTCAGCTAGATGATTGCGTTCACCATTAACAATATTGGGAATGTTAAGGGGGCAGGCTGTCATTGATGAGGGCGTCAATTTTTTTTTCCGGTGGCACACCATTAATCACAACACGTATACAGGTTCATGTAATCAGAAATTACGGAGCAGATGGATGGCGGACAATGGAAATTACAGTCCTGAGGGGAAGGCCCACCTCTTTATATTATACACTGCTATTCATATCTGTCTACCTACGATAATAATTTCCGATTTCTAAAATACCTTACATATGTACAGTGGTGATCAAAATTAAAGAATATGCGGACACTTGCTTTTTCTGGAATATCATTCATCTTCACTGCTCAAAACCTGAAGGAATATTAGCTATGGATGTATCACTGTTCTGCTAGCATGTTTTATAAAATAATCAGGGAGCTTCCACAAAAACCTTTATTTGATCAAAATTAGAGGACAGAAAAGAGGATTACAACTAATATTTTTGGAGGTTTCCAGCTTTCAGTAATTATTACGAAGTATTGAGGCCCCTTTGCTTTGAATGAGTTCAGCACATCTGTGCCCGCAGGACATCACTCGTTTCTGGCACTGCTCGCTCTGCCAGTCTCTTTCCACAGTTTGGTAACTGTAGCGGGTTTCTTAGTCATAACTTTGTCGCCAAGGATTCTCAATCGGGTTTAGATGTTGACTCTGGGATGGTCATTTCATTATTTCAATGTTGGCTTCAAGGAGCTGCTTGCCCCTGTTTTGCAGTGTGATGGGGGGGCATTGCCCTGCAAGAAAATTGTGGGCTAATTGGGGAAGTAACCGCATGTTGTTGAGGGAGGTTCTCATAAACATTTACAGTCACCCACCTTGCCACGTAGCTGTATAAAGAGGCCCAACTCCTACTGCAGAAAACATCCCCTCAAACTGTGACGCTTCCTCCTACAAATTTAACTGACTTTTTTTTAACGTACTTTGAAAACGTTATGGTTGGCATCAAACCGGGGAAAGACAATCAGACTCTAATAAATGACACCTGCTCTCATCACTTACGTTTGTGGTATAGCGGGTCTGCGTCTTCAAAAAAAAAAAAAGGCCAGGTTTTAAATCCATAAAGCCGTGTCACTCTCTGTGGGCGCTATTACACGACCGCGGGGAGTTAATGAGGTAGTTGGGGCGAGTCTCTCCTGCACGTGTGGATGTGATCATTCTCAATTGCTTCATTGCCTTCCTGTGGCTTGTGATTAAGGCGCTGTGCCCACGGAGACATGAGTGTATATACAGTATCTCACAAAAGTGAGTACACCCCTCACATTTTTGTAAATATTTTATTATATCTTTTCATGGGACAACACTGAAGATATGACACTTTGATACAATGTAAAGGAGTCCGTGTACAGCTTGTATAACAGTGTCAATCTGCTGTCCCCTCAAAATAACTCAACACACAGCCATTAATTTCTAAACCGCTGGCAACAAAAGTGGGTGCACCCCTAAGTGAAAAATGTCCACATTGTGCCCAATTAGCCATTTTCCCTCCCCGGTGTCATGTGACTCGTTAGTGTTATAAGGTCTCAGGTGTGAATGGGGAGCAGGTGTGTTAAATTTGGTGTTATCGCTCTCACACTGTCTCATACTGGTCACTGGAAGTTCAACATGGCACCTCATGACAAAGAACTCTTTGAGGATCTGAAAAAAAGAATTGTTGCTCTACATAAAGATGGCCGAGGTGATAAGAAGATTGCCAACCCCCTGAAACTGAGCTGCAGCACGGTGGCCAGTAACATACAGCGACAGGTTTAACAGGACAGGTTCCACTCAGAACAGGCCTCGCCATGGTCGACCAAAGAAGTTGAGTGCACGTGCCCAGCATCATATCCAGAGGTTGTCTTTTGAAAATAGACGTATGAGAGGTTGAAGGGGTGGGGGGTCAGCCTGTCAGCGCTCAGACTATACGCCCGTCTCACACGGCATCAAATTGGTCTGCATGGCTGTCGTCCCAGAAGGAAGCCTCTTCTAAAGATGATGTACAAGAAAGCCCACAAACAGTTTTCTGAAGACAAGCAGACTAAGGACATGGATTAATGGAACCATGTCCTGTGGTCTGAAGTTATTTGGTTCAGATGGTGTCAAGCGTGTGTGGCGGCAACCAGGTGAGGAGTACAAAGACAAGTGTGTCTTGCCTACAGTCAAGCATGGTGGTGGGAGTGTCATGGTTTGGGGCTGCATGAGTGCTGTCGTCACTGGGGAGCTACAGTTCATTGAGGGAACCATGAATGCCAACATGTACTGTGACATACTGAAGTAGAGTCTGATCTCCTCCCTGGGCCGCAGGACAATATGCCAACATGATAACGACCTCAAACACACCACCAAGACGACCACTGAGGGTAAAGGTGCTGGACTGGCCAAGCATGTCTCCAGACCTAAACCCTATTGAGCATCTGTGGGGCATCCTGAAACGAAAGGTGGAGGAGCTCAAGGTCTCTAACATCCACCAGCTCTGTGATGTCATCATGGAGGAGTGGAAGAGGATTCCAGCGAGAACCTGTGAAGCTTGTGTGAACTCTGTGCCCAAGAGAGTTAAGGCAGTGCTCGAAAATAATGGTGGCCACACAAAATATTCACACTTTGTGCACAATGTGGACATTTTTCACTTAGGGGTGTACTCTCTTTTGTTGCCAGCAGTTTAGACATTAATGGCTGTGTGTTGAGTTATTTTGAGGGGACAGCAAATTCACACTGTTATACAAGCTGTACACGGACTACTTTACATTGTATCAAAGTGTCACATCTTCAGTGTTGTCCCATGAAAAGAAAATATTTACAAAAATGACGGGTGTACTCACTTTTGTGAGATACTGTATAAACGGGTCGGCACAAGGAAAGGGGAGGAATCAAAAAAATGGGGGAAAAAAAGGTCGAAAGTGAAAGAGGTTAAAAGACGTGAAAGGCAGTCTTAGAAGGACGATCTGACCACCTGGAAGGAGGAAGCAGAATGAGCTGGGGCCCCGTGTAGAAGCGGTGGCTGTGGCACTCTAGGGGCTAGTTCATCCCACTGAATGTTCAGGTGGAGTGTGGCGAGTAAGGCAGGTGCCCTCCCTGGGCTTCCGAGGTGCAACCACGTGAGCATAAAGGAAGAAGGGAGGAGAGCCGACCTCGGACAGTCTGGCTGCGATGTCCGGAGAAAGTCAAGACGGGGGTCGGTCGAAAGGAGCTCATGGTTACTGAGTCTCCACTGGCTACACGAGCAATGGGAGAGCCAGGGGAGAAATAGAAGGAGGAGTTAGTCTGCATTTTAACCTCTGATTTTTAACGGATTTATTTATTGATTTTTTTTTTTTATTCCCACTTTCCACGGGATTTTTATGGGTTTATATACAGTCATATGAAAACGTTTGAGAATCCCTCTTAATTCTTTGGATTTTTGTTTCTCATTGGCTGAGCTTTCAAAGTCGCAACTTCCTTTTAATATATGATATGCCTTATGGACACAGTAGTATTTCAGCAGTGACATTAAGTTTTTTGGATTAACAGAAAATATGCAATATGCATCATAACAAAATTAGACAGGTGCATAAATGTGGGCACCCCAACAGAGATATGACATCAATACTTAGTTGAGCCTCCTTTTGCTCCTTTGAGCCTCCAGACGCCTCCTATAGCCTTTGACGAGTGTCTGGATTCTGGATGGAGGTGTTTCTGACCATTCTTCAACACAAAATCTCTCCAGTTCAGTTCAATTTGATGGCTGCCGAGCATGAACAGCCTGCTTCAAATCATCCCATAGATTTTCAATGATATTCAAGTCAGGGGCCCGTGACGGCCATTCCAGAACATTGTACTTTTCCCTCTGCATGAATCTGGCTTGTCTAAAGGAGCATTTGCATACAACAAGCAACTCTTTTTGTAGCGTGAGTGCAGAAAGGGCTTCTTTCTCATCACCCTGCCATACTGATGTTCTTTGTGCAAATTGCGCTGAATTGTAGAATGATGTACAGATACACCATCTGCAGCGAGATGTTCTTGCAGGTCTTTGGAGGTGATCTGTGGGTTGTCTGTAACCATTCTCACAATCCTGTGCATATGCCACTCCTGTATTTTTTTTGGCCTGCCAGACCTGAGGTTTAACAGCAACTGTGCCTGTGGCCTTCCATTTCCTAATTCCAGTCCTCACAGTTGAAGCTGACAGTTTAAACCTCTGAGATCGCTTTGTGTAGCCTTCCCCTAAACCACAAGACTCAACAATCTTTGTTTTCTGATCTTTTGAGAGTTGCTTTGAGGATCCCATGCTGTCTGTCACTCGTCAGAGGAGAGTCAAAGGAAAGGAAGCACAACTTGCAATTGACCACCTTAAATACCTTTTACCACTCATCATTGGACACTCCTGTCTATGAAGTTCAAGGCTTAACGAGCTCATCAAACCAATTTGGTGTTGTAAGTAATCAGCATTGAGCAGTGACAGGCATTCAAATCAGCACAATGACAAGGGAACCCACATTTTTGCACAGCCAGTTTTTCACATTTGATTTAATTTCATAAATACTGCTTCACTAAAAATCTTTGTTTGGAATAAAACACCTCAGTACTCCAATGTTCCTAGGAAATGAAAGACACACTACTGTTATCTTTTTTGTTGAAAGGAGAGTCAATTATTATGCAGGCTGAGAGGGGTTCCCAAACTTTTTCATATGACTGTATGTACTGTTTTTAGAAACCTGCACAATGGGATTCTTTCTGCTTAGTCACCACAAAGTTAGCTTTCACTATGAATTTTCTTAAACATCGAGACACTGTATGCCAAGACAGATTCGTACTTGAACTGGCAAGTAATTCCTGCTGCAGTGGTGAACCGATTCCCCTTTGAGAGTCTCCGCATTGTCCTGTCCTCTCATGCGTTCGTCTTAGGGCCGGTTTATACTTCATACTCATAAGAAAATACGAACACATAACTCCAGTTCTTAAATCCTTACACTGGCTCCCAGTTAAGTTTAGCGCAGATTTCAAAATCCTCCTTTTAACATATAAAGCATTAAATGGCCGAGGTCCAGGTTACTTGTCTGAACTTATCGTGACTTAGAAACCTGAGTGCACATTAAGATCTCAAGATGCTGGTCTGCTTAGGATTCCAAGGATTAATAAAATAACAGTGGGAGGTCGAGCTTTTAGTTACAGGACCCCTAAACTGTGGAGTGGTTTGCCTGTTACTATAAGAGATGCCTCTTTGGTCTCAGCTTTCAAATCCCAGCTGAAGGCTCACAACTTCAGTTTTGCACACCCTGACTAGAGCTGCTGATTAACTGTACAGACTGCATCTCTGGTGTTAGTCATTAGCACAAAAAAAATAAGTAATATGATAGTATTTGTTACTAACCCTCACCTATTCTGCTTCTCTTAACGGTACTCAAATGTGGCACTTGGTGCCACGGATCCACCTGCCAAGTTGTTCTGCCTGCCTAAGGTAAAGTCATCTCTGATGGAGGATTGCAGGAATCATCAAGTCGAGGGATCCTTTCATTGGATTGGCTGGCCCAGCACTGACTCAGCTGTGGAATGGCCAATAAGGGGGAGGCAGCTTGATGGCTGAGGTCTCCAGGACTAAACAAATCCAAATCATATTATGGGATATCATCTACTGTTAAATTTTGCTCTGTACTTGTAATATTACTATTGCACTATTATATTGTATTGAGGATGACTTGTGTTCTGTTCTGTGTATTGTATTGTATTGTATTGTATTGTATTGTATTGACCCCCTTCTTTTTGACACCCACCGCACATCCAACCTACCTGGAAAGGGGGTCTCTCTTTAAACTGCCTTTCCTGAGGTTTCTTCCGTCTTTTTCCTACAAGGGTTTTTTTTGGGAGTTTTTCCTTGTCTTCTTAGAGAGTCGAGGCTGGGGGGCTGTCAGAAAGCAGGGCCTGTTAAAGCTCATCGCGGCACATCTTGTTTGATTTTGGGCTGTACAAAAATAAATTGTATTGTACTCATAACACGCACACACACACACATCATGGCTGCCACACTTTTCCAACATTCTTTTGATGCATCCTCTGAGCACGCCGTCAGAAATTAACGTGACGCTTGTGCAAGTTGCAGTACATTTAGTACATTGCATTTAGTACAACGAAATTGCAGCAATCCTAATGGTGCATTCACATATCTCTCTACATATAAAATCCAATGTCTGTCTGTCTTCTTGACTCGTATATCCATAGCAGTAGAGTGTTCAATCAACAATCAATCAACATTTATTTATATAGCACATTTTCATACAAAAAAATGTAGCTCAAAGTGCTTTACAAAATGAAGAATAGAAAAATAGAAGACACAATAAAAAATAAACATAAGTCAACATTAATTAACATAGAATAAGTAAGGTCCGATGGCCAGGGTGGACAGAAAAAAAAAAAAAACTCCAAGAGCTGAAGAAAAAAAAAATAAAATCTGTAGGGATTCCAGACCAAGAGACCGCCCAGTCCCCTCTGGGGTGTTGTACCGTGTTAGCCATAGATTGATACTGGAGAAGGTAGGGTGAAATGACACCTTTTATTGGCTAACTAAATAGATTACAAATGCAAGCTTTCGAGGCAGCTAAGGCCCCTTCATCAGGCTTTAGCTGCCTTGAAAGCTTGCATTTGTAATCTATTTAGTTAGCCAATAAAAGGTGTCATTTCACCCTACTTTCTCCTGTGTCTTCTTGATTGGCATGGTGGTGTTTTATGGACCAGGAAAGATATTCTGCAGCGTGTGTGTCCAGAAACTTGAAGGCACACAACCTCCATTGATGCATATTGGGTTGTGGAATAGTTTTTGAGCCAGAAACTGTCGAGGAACCCTGAAATAGTGTAATTCTGCAATTAATTATGAATTTTTCTAATTTTTTTTTCTTTGTACCTTCATAACGGCATCCGAATACAAAGAATTTTTATCTTTGTCGTCTTTCTTCCCTCAACTTACAACACAGCGAAACCGGACATTCTTTTCTCACCATTATGATTTCTCACACTGCCACCTGGTGGAGTCCTCCAGATTTACTTCAAGTATGCATACAAGTGTAAACAGTAGTGCTGGGCGGTATGACCAAAATTCTATATCACGGTATTTTTCAAAATTGTACCAATTTCACGGTATTCAATGGTATTTCTTTTCCATGCATGACTTAACCACATTTTCCACTGCAATTACTGCAGTAGACTGGCTAAGAATAACCTGTTCCACTGTCATGAGAATTGTACATTGTACAAAAAAAAAATTTTAATGTGCATACAAGTATTAATACAGGTTTGCATGGCCCCATAAAGTGATAGTTTTCAAGGAGGGGGGCACTAATGAGGCACTAATGAAGAGAAGGAATCGCATTGCATGACAGCTGCAGTCAAAATATAGAACCTTTTTATTGAACAAATTTTGCGAACAACTTAAACTAAAATTTTGATAACATATTGTCAGCCATCCAAAAAGGCATTTAGACTTAGTAAAATATCCAGAGGTGCTTGTCAAAAGTTGTATTGTACTGAACATGTCTTAGAAAAGGAATAAATAGTAAATATTTTTTGTAAACCAACTACACTTTCTGTTAATGTTAACAATCTCTGTCCACAGACACGTTCAAGTGACTATTTAAACAACTTTACTATCATTAAACTGCATAATATTTAAACCAATAAATAGTAACAATAAAATAAATAATAGTGCAACTTCCAGTAATAATACTATTACTTCAAAACGCGATTGCAAGACCGTGGGGAGTTGATTGGGGCGAGTCACACCCGATCGTTCTCTATTGCTTCAACGGCTTACTGCAGCGTGTGAATAAGGCGCTGCGCCCATGGAGTCGTATATTTATGGGCCGGCAGGATAGGGGGAAACAAAAAAGAAAAGACAGAACACAAGAAGGTTAAAAAAGGGAAAAGGCAGCCATGGCAGACGATTCAGACACCAGGAAGGTGAAGGCAGTACGAGCTGAGGTTCCGTGAGGGAGCGCAGGCTGAGGCGATCTAGGGGCTGGTTCATCCCACTGACTGAGCGTGTACTACACATTTCTAAATATGATCCAACATACAACAAATGGAATTTTACGTTAGTATTTGACTGAGGCACTGAGCCGGTAAGTGGTCACGTGACAAAAGAACGAACGACTTGAAAGACTCGAGGAATGAACTAATCAATTCTGTTTCTGGCTCAGACTGCATAGGTTAAACCTATGGAGCTGTGACGTGATGAACGAACGACTCAAACCCGAAGACTGGAGAGATGAACTAATCAATTCTTTTTCCGGCTCAGACTGCCTTGGTTAGCTAAAGGCGCTTTTCCACTGCATAGTACGGCACGACACGGTTCAGTTCAGCTCACTTTTGGGGGGTTTTCCACTGGAAACAGTACCTGGTACCTGGTCCTTTTTTTAGTACCACCTCAGCCGAGGTTCCAAGCGCGCCGAACCGTTACCAAAACGTGACGTGTAAACTCTGCTGGTCACCGATTGGCCGGAGAAAATCGTCATTACTGCGTCACTGAACTTGCGACACGAGACACAACAGACCCGCTAGATTTTTAGCACAGCCAGCGAAGGTTCGGACGCACCATTTTGTTTTAACCAAAAATGGCTGTTTCGTGGTCTATTGAGGAAGTACAGACGTTCCTCTCGTTGGTAGCCGAGGAGCGGATCCAGCGAGAGCTGGATGGGGCGACGCGGAATGAAAAAGTTTTTCAGGAGGTCGCTAAGCTCTTGGGCACACACGACTACCATCGGACTTACAAACAGTGTAGGGACAAGTTAAAAAAAATGTCACGGCAGTAGAGGCGGCGCAACTATAACGACACGTGAATAATCCCGCCCACTCTAAAGCGGTACTAAACTGCAGTCGAAACGCAAACCAAGCCGAACTGAGCCGAACCAAGGTGAGCTGTACTGAACGTGCTGTGCCGTACTATGCAGTGGAAAAGCGCCATTACTGGGCTGTCACGTGATGAACTACCGCTTACACTGTAAGCAGTAGATGTGTTAGGGAAGTAACAGGTAACATTTTAATTATATTTTACTAAAATGAACGAAATGACTCGAAAAAAGATTCGTTCATTTTGCTGAACGAGACTCAAAGGTCCGAGTCGGTAAAATGATCCGAAACTTCCCATCACTAGCGTGTAGAGTGGGGCCAGCGAAATGTAAGACCTCCCAATGGATGTGAGTGAGCGCGAAGGAAGACGGGAGATGTGCCGACCTCAGACGGTCTGGTTGCGCAGTGTGGCGGCAGCCAAGACGACTTGGCAGAAAGCAGTTCGTTTGCAAAGGCAACGCCCGTAAAGGGTGAGCCGTGGAGACAGAAGGTGGTGTGCTGCGATCGGGCGAGGACAGAGACTACTTTTTAAACTCTATTTTAACGGATTTATTTATTATGGATTTTATCCCCACGTTTCACTGGTTTTATGGATTTGCTATTTATTTGGGTACTGTATTTTTCTGAACACTGCACAACGGACACTTTTGGTTTTACTTTTGACTGTTTTTAACAAAAGCACTTGAGCACTTTCCACCATACCCAGGTTTCAATGAGATTTCTCAGCTCATGTTGGACAGAACTATCGATGGTGTTGGTTCAACAGACTCCCATGTGGGAAGAGGGATTCTGTAGGGGACCGGCAGCATCACAGTATTACACAGTAACCCGGTACATTACACAGTATTGACAAAAAAATAAAATAAGTACAACTTGGCTTGCAGTATTATCCAGTAGTATAGAAACAGTATTGACACATTTGAACATAATGGCCCACATCCGAACTTTTAAAACCAAAGTATCTTCAGACAAGAGACACGGCACCTTTTTTGTCAGAAGTTCTTCTGTGTCATCATATTCAACTTTATCGTCTGCTACAGCTTCAGTTCCGGAATGTTCTCTGTCCAGTTTCACCGTCAATACCTTCACTAACCTATCTACATACTCTAGTGCTGCAGCAGTGAAAAAGGTCCCCCCAAAAACAGTTTCCCGCTGCGCCAGGTTCCCGTCGTTGTTTAGGCTATTTAAACCAGTGTTCCGGTATAAGAAAAATCCATATCATAACAAAAATAAAAAATGGTTTTTGGTATGAACTGGTATACCGTCCAGCACTAGTAGACAGTACACTACTTGCATAGCAGCAGAATCCTCATGCGCACACATTGAGCAGTGTTAGGTATATGCCCAGCCTTACATGAACAACCAGCATTTTTGAGGGACTTGATTGAATTTGGGTCTTTGTAAAGCTGCAATCCTCTTTAATACTAGGGTATTGTACCGTGTTAGCCATTATGAATGTAGAGAAAAGCCAATCAAAATGACACCTTTTATTGGCTAACTAAAAAGATTACAATATGCAAGCTTTCGAGGCAACTCAGGCCCCTTCTTCAGGCAAGATGTAATCCTCTTTAATAAAACCCCTGTGTGCGTCCAGGTGTCCGTGTCTTCTGGTGAAGTGCGCATGTGCGGGCCGCGCCCCTCCCATGCGCACGGCACCGTGGACTCACACACATTAGAAGCTGGGCACACAGTGAATGGCCTTGCCACGGCCGCGCATGATAAGAAATAAAGGACACCATTGCTGGGGAGAGTGCTGATTGGCTAATCGCAACTGCGCACATAAAATCCGTTGCTGGGGAGACGCCACACATACAATAATCAGCTGCACGCCAGCACAGATTAAAATACTTGCTGGGGAACTAAACAGTACTTGCTGGGGAGACGCCACGGGCACAATTATCAGCTACACGCCACACATTACATCAGTTGCTGGGGACACTCTGCTGATTGCCCACTGTTGTGACAGAAAATTAAAGTTATATTACGGACATCAAAGCCAGTATTACTGTCAGAGAAAATTACAGGCATTTTACGGAAATACAAACCAGTATTACTGCGAGAGAAAATTAAAGGCACACAATACAGTGACGCATATTACAGCCACATACAAGCCAGTATTACTGTAAGAGAAAATATTATGGACGTATCTACTAACATGCCACCCAATAAAAAAAGGGCACGTCCAGTAGGACAAAAGACACAGACAATCAAATCCAATACAGGTGCTGGTCATAAAATTAGAATATCATGACAAAGTTGATTTATTTCAGTAATTCCATTCAAAAAGTGAAACTTGTATATTAGATTCATTCATTACACACAGACTGATGTATTTCAAATGTTTATTTCTTTTAATTTTGATGATTATAACTGACAACTAATGAAAATCCCAAATTCAGTATCTCGGAAAATTAGAATATCAATTAAGACCAATGCAAAAAAAGGGTTTTTAGAAATGTTGGCCAACTGAAAGGTATGAACATGAAAAGTATGAGCATGTACAGCACTCAATATGTAGTTGGGGCTCCTTTGGCCTGGATTACTGCAGCGATGCGGCGTGGCATGGAGTCGATCAGTCTGTGGCACTGCTCAGGTGTTATGAGAGCCCATGTTGCTCTGTTAGTGGCCTTCAGCTCTTCTGAATTGTTGGGTCTGGCGTATTGCATCTTCCTCTTCACAATACCCCATAGATTTTCTATGGGGTTAAGGTCAGGCGAGTTTGCTGGCCAATCAAGAACAGGAATACCATGGTCCTTAAACCAGGTACTGGTAGTTTTGGCACTTTGTGCAGGTGCCAGGTCCTGTTGGAAAATGAAATCTGCATCTCCATAAAGTTCATCAGCAGCAGGAAGCATGAAGTGCTCTAAAACTTCCTGGTAGACGGCTGCATTGACCTTGGACCTCAGAAAACACAATGGACCAACACCAGCAGATGACATGGCACCCCAAACCATCACTGACTGTGGAAACTTTACACTGGACCTCAAGCAACGTGGATTCTGTGCCTCTCCTCTCTTCCTCCAGACTCTGGGACCTTGATTTCCAAAGGAAATGCTAAATTTACTTTCATCAGAGAACATAACTTTGGACCACTCAGCAGCAGTCCAGTCGAGACGCTTCTGGCGCTGTCTCTTGTTCAAGAGTGGCTTTACACAAGGAATGCGACAGCTGAAGCCCATGTCTTGCATACGTCTGTGCGTGGTGGTTCTTGAAGCACTGACTCCAGCTGCAGTCCACTCTTTGTGAATCTCCCCCACAGTTTTGAATGGGTTTTGTTTCACAATCCTCTCCAGGTATTGTGCGGTTATCCCTATTGCTTGTACACTTTTTTCTACCACATCTTGTCCTTCCCTTCGCCTCTCTATTAATGTGCTTGGACACAGAGCTCTGTGAACAGCCAGCCTCTTTAGCAATGACCCTCCTTGTGCAGGGTGTCAATGGTCGTCTTTTGGACAACTGTCAAGTCAGCAGTCTTCCCCATGATTGTGTAGCCTACAGAACGAGACTGAGAGACCATTTAAAGGCTTTTACAGCTGATTAGAGTGTGGCACCAGGTGTCTTCAATATTGAACCTTTTCACAATATTCTAATTTTCCGAGATACTGAATTTGGGACTTTCATTAGTTGTCAGTTATAATCATCAAAATTTAAAGAAATAAACATTTGAAATACATCAGTCTGTGTGTAATGAATGAATCTAATATACAAGTTTCACTTTTTGAATGGAATTACTGAAATAAATCAACTTTGTCATGATATTCTAATTTTATGACCAGCACCTGTATAAGCAACATCTCCTGGAAGAACGGTCAGCTCAACAAGTAAACAACAACAAAAGAAAGACTGAAAGACAAAGAAAAATACAAACAAATAGAGCGATTGAAGAAAAAGAAAATGACCGTCAGTAAAATGCTAAAAGAGAAAGACTCAGAACAGCAAACCTTATAAGAAGTTGGCATTTGCTTGCCAGAACCAGTATTCAGCCACGGTCAGTTATACACTCACCTAAAGGATTATTAGGAACACCTGCTCAATTTCTCATTAATACAATTACAGTATCTAATCAACCAATCACATGGCAGTTGCTTCAATGCATTTAAGGGTGTGGTCCTGGTCAAGACAATCTCCTGAACTCTAAACTGAATGTCAGAATGGGAAAGAAAGGCGATTTAAGCAATTTTGAGCGTGGCATGGTTGTTGGTGCCAGACGGGCCGGTCTGAGTATTTCACAGTCTGCTCAGTTACTGGGATTTTCACGCACAACTATTTCTAGGGTTTACAAAGAATGGTGTGAAAAGGGAAAAACATCCAGTATGCGGCAGTCCTGTAGGCAAAAATGCCTTGTTGATGCTAGAGGTCAGAGGAGAATGGGCCGACTGATTCAAGCTGATAGAAGAGCAACTTTGACTGAAATAACCACTCGTTACAACCGAGGTATGCAGCAAAGCATTTGTGAAGCCACAACACGCACAACCTTGAGGCGGATGGGCTACAACAGCAGAAGACCCCACCGGGTACCACTCACCTCCACTACAAATAGGAAAAAGAGGCTACAATTTGCACAAGCTCACCAAAATTGGACAGTTGAAGACTGGAAAAATGTTGCCTGGTCTGATGAGTCTCGATTTCTGTTGAGACATTCAAATGGTAGAGTCAGAATTTGGCGTAAACAGAATGAGAACATGGATCCATCATGCCTTGTTACCACGGTGCAGGCTGGTGGTGGTGGTGGTGTAATGGTGTGGGGGGTGTTTTCTTGGCACACTTTAGGCCCCTTAGTGCCAATTGGGCATCGTTTAAATGCCACGGGCTACCTGAGCATTGTTTCTGACCATGTCCATCCCTTCATGACCACCATGTACCCATCCTCTGATGGCTACTTCCAGCAGGATAATGCACCATGTCACAAAGCTCGAATCATTTCAAATTGGTTTCTTGAACATGACAGTGAGTTCACTGTACTAAAATGGCCCCCACAGTCACCAACAACAACAACAACAACATTTATTTATATAGCACATATTCATACAAAAAGTAGCTCAAAGTGCACCAGATCTCAACCCAATAGAGCATCTTTGGGATGTGGTGGAACGGGAGCTTCGTGCCCTGAATGTGCATCCCACAAATCTCCATCAACTGCAAGATGCTATCCTATCAATATGGGTCAACATTTCTAAAGAATGCTTTCAGCACCTTGTTGAATCAATGCCACGTAGAATTAAGGCAGTTCTGAAGGCGAAAGGGGGTCATACACCGTATTAGTATGGTGTTCCTAATAATCCTTTAGGTGAGTGTATGTTGCATTATCAAGAGTTAGAAGTTTTCCACACTTTGTTGTGAAGGTTGTAGATGGTCCTGAACAAGGCGAACTGTTGCCAACCTCAGACAGAATATTTAAAAGAAATGTTGTCTATAATGAAATTGTATAGAAAAATTTCATGAGGTAAAAAAATAGAAAATTTTACCTAAATATCTTCTTCAGATATTGTGTCTTACAGATTGTTACAAAGTTTTACACTAAGGCAATATTAATTATACTTACTGTATTGTCATATACGTTTCTATTTTATTTTTATTTTAGGCTTCTTGCAAAAATATTTTTGACAAAAAAAAAATTAAGACAAGAAACCATTTAATATAGACTATTCCTACTAATGTTTACGCACTACTGTTGTAGCGTCCGTTATTGTAACGGGCTTAATGTCTAGTATTCTAATAATCACAGACTTGGAACGGCCAACATCTCTTACAATGGCTGAAAGGGGTTAGCCCTTTGGCTGTCATTTGGACAGTCGGCTGTCGCAGGGTTTCAGGTGTCCTGTGAAGTAATTAGGAGTGCTGCCAGATAAACAGGGCTGTTAGAAAAATGAAGGAAATTAGCACCAGGTGCCAGATTAACACCAAAAACTTGGTGGTATTCTGAGAATGTCCTCTCATTTTGATCAAAGTTCTTCTTCAGATTTCTCATTTGAAGTTTTTTTCTGTTGTGCTTCAGAATTGGACTTATATAAACGAAAGACTTGTGTGCGTGTATGGAGCAGTCCGCTCTGCTCACGCTCAACCACAGCCACTAGATGGCGCTTGCACAACACGCCTCACTTCTCGGCACGAAAGACCTGTGTGTGCAGCAAACACCACCGCGCAACAACGACACGGTGCTAATGGCACAGATGAAGAGACAAAACGTCAAAAGAAAACAAACGGCCGCGGCTTAACAAGTTGCAAGTGAAACATCTCAGCAATGGAGAACAAGGCCTGAAGTTTTCACTACAAACCTTGTCTGCCTGGGAGTATTTTGTCGAGACAAAGATTAATAGGAGTCATGTGCCAGTGATACGGCTAAGATAGGGCATCACATCACCAGTGTCTTCTTCAGAAAGCCATTGGGGCAGCAAGCACAGGTGGGTCCACGTCCTCTGCACTGGGTGATTCTTAAGAGTTAGCATCCGTTTAGTTCAACTCAATACCCTAAATATACAAAGAGTCATCATTTAAATATTATTGGCTCTCTGAGTCAGGTGCTCCTTTCCAGGTTATTCATAGGTTCCTAATTCCTATTCAGATTTTTTGTTTTTTTTTACTGTAAAAAATAATTAAAAGGAACGACCAGACAATGAAACCAACCACACATGACAGTTGTTACAAAAGGAAGCACCTTAATGAAAACTTCAAAGCAAGGGAATGGGGATCAGAAAAGGTCCAAGTCACTGAATATCCAGTTAAATCAATCAATACGAAATGGAAAGAGTATGGCACACCTTGGAGTTGCATGACCCCTGAGGTTCTCATGAAGGGTCTGGATGGGATATCGGGGAAGCTTCACTATAAGAGTCTTTGGGACGTTTTTTGTCCCAAAGACCACACGCATCTAGTATATTTAAATTATGAAATATGCTTAAAAAAACTGCCCTTCCGTTCCAGTTAGAATAACTTCAAATAGGAATAAGCAGTGATTTTGAAATTTAGGAAGTTGTAAGTTCTTCTCTGATTTTCATCACCACCATACAGTATATACATCACTCAAACAACATCTTCTCTTAGTCTTTTAGTTTTGATTTTTTGTAGCATCGGTTTAGTTCAACTCAGTACCCTAAATATGCATAGAGTCATCATTCTCTTCTGTCACTTTTCTCGATTTTCTTTTTTGGTTCCTACACCACCACCACCTGATCAAAGTCCTGTGCGACCACATATGAAGTCCAAACAAAAGCGGATACCTCAACTTGAGTTACGCAGAGCCATACCTCAATACTTGGCGACATCTAACCTCTCACAGGCATGTCAGATCCTCTCCCACATTCTCCAAAAAAAGGAAAAATGATCCTCGATGTCCGACTCCCTCTGTAACGTCCACCACGTTTTCTCTGCAGCCGTTCCTTGCCTCTCTTCTTCCCCTCTGTCTTGGCACTGCACCTTCACGTTTTAAGGTCTGGTCAGCTCCACCACTTTTAAATATTATAAATAAATATTATATGTATAAATAAATATATTCCAATACAACTCGGAGTCCTGCCATGTGCAAAAGTTCTCTGACGACACTGCTATCGTGGAATGCATCAGGAGTGGGCAGGAGGAAGAGTAATGGAGGACTTTTTTAAATGGTGCGACTCAAACCACCTACAACTGAACACCAGCAAAACCGAAGAGCTGGTGGTGGATTTTAGGAGGTCCAGGCCCCTCATGGACCCCGTGATCATCAGAGGTGACTGTGCAGAGGGTGCAGACCTATAAATACCTGGGAGTGCAGCTGGATGATAAACTGGACTGGACTGCCAATACTGATGCTCTGTGCAAGAGAGGACAGAGCCGACTATACTTCATTAGAAGGCTGGCGTCCTTCAACATCTGCAATAAGATGCTGCAGATGTTCTATCAGACGGTTGTGGCGAGCGCCCTCTTCTACGCGGTGGTGTGCTGGGGAGGCAACATAAAGAAGAGGGACACCTCACGCCTGGACAAACTGGTGAGGAAGGCAGGCTCTGTTGTAGGCATGGAGCTGGACAGTTTGAAATCCGTGGCAGAGCGACGGGCGCTGAGCAGGCTCCTGTCAATCATGGAGAATCCACTGCATCCACTGAACAGGATCATCTCCAGACAGAGGAGCAGCTTCAGCGGCAGACTGCTGTCACCGTCCTGCTCCACTGACAGACTGAGGAGACCCCACACTATGCGACTCTTCAATTCCACCCGGGGGGAGTAAATGTTAACATTATACAAAGTTATTGTCTGTTATACCTGCATTGTTATCACTCTTTAATTTAATATTGTTCTTTATCAGTATGCTGCTGCTGGAGTATGTGAATTTCCCCTTGGGATTAACAAAGTATCTATCTATCTATCTATCTATTATATAGTGCCTTTCACATCTATCTATCTATCTATTATATAGTGCCTTTCATTTCTATCTATCTATCTATTATATAGTGCCTTTCACATCTATCTATCTATCTATTATATAGTGCCTTTCATTTCTATCTATCTATATATCTATCTATATTTTTATCAGTATTCTGCTTCTGGAGTATGTGAATTTCCTCTTGGGATTTATAAAGTATCTATCTATCTATCTATCTATCTATCCATCTATCTATTATATAGTGCCTTTCACATCTATCTATCTATTATATAGTGCCTTTCATTTCTATCTATCTATCTATCTATTATATAGATAGATACTTTATTAATCCCAAGGGGAAATTCACATACTCCAGAAGCAGAATACTGATAAAAAATATAGATAGTGCCTTTCACATCTATCTATCTATCTATCTATTATATAGTGCCTTTCACATCTATCTATCTATTATATAGTGCCTTTCACATCTATCTATCTATCTATCTATTATATAGTGCCTTTCACATCTATCTATCTATTATATAGTGCCTTTCAATTCTATCTATCTATGTATCTAGTAGCCACGCTTGCTCCCCTTGTCCTCTTAGCGTGGAGGTGTCCCAGCCAGGCAAGGTTCCCGGCCGCACACTACAGCTGTTACTGCCGTACATATATTTTCATGCATGCACATTGGAGGACCTCCTCACAGGCTCTGTCTAGATATGTATTAACCTGCCAGGAAAAGAGTGGGCACTATCACTAACACTGCCATCTCCTTCTTTTGCCACAGTGCCGAAAGGCCTGCCCAGTGAGGTCAACTGACCCAGCCTCTTTCCAGTTCAGACTCCATAAAATCTCAAGTCTCGCAGAATGGAAGCATCACTACTGGTATAAGCAACCCGCCATACAGAGCTCCACTACCACAGTGACGATGGCTAATCAGGCCGCAGAGCCTCATTTCTTTAAGTTGGTTACCCACATAATAGGCAGAATCCACACTGAAGAGCGTTGTCTTTTGTTCTTTCGTTTTTGTGCCCTCGGTCGGCCCGGTTGGCGTCCCTCATTTTTCTTACTTTGTGAAGCTGTCATTCCTGCACCCTGCCACGATATATTTATTACCAGTAATGTACTCTTTGCGTGGAAAGCTGCTCTTTACGATCATAAAATTACCTTCATTTAAGTGTGTGTTCAAGAGCTTCTTTGAGCTTCTTTTATTGGCTTTTGGCTTTCATTCTCATCAAGCTCTCAATTAGTTTAGAATGGCTTCATCTCTTATTCCCTTTTCACCATTTACATCAGACGCAGGGAAATAAGACACTTTGATTAGGTGAAGAACTCCAAAAGGGAACAACGTGAACGCAGTGTAAGCCATCAGCCGGTGTGACAGATTAGCTACTAATAATACGCCTGGGTTCAACTGGGCATGGGGTTTAGGGGGGACGTGGGAATATCATTTCATTTCTTTATAATTGCACTCGATCTGTGGGCTTCCACTGATTAATTCTAAACTCAGGGTCGGCCAAACAGATAACAACGTACTGCAGCAACTCTTTTTTTGTTTTCATTTTTAAATCATATTAATGGCCGCCTTCTTAGCACTTGTCTTCATTCTGCACCTTCCTCCAACAACAGCCCCAGGGTTTATCGGATTCTTGTCACTTTCTTGTAAGTCGCCATCTCCGGGTCTTTGCTCCTGACCAATCGCTCAACAATTTCTGTCAAATGTGCCGGGCAGGGGCTGGGCAGAGATTTATTAACTACATTTGGTCTTTTGTCAGGTGTGTCTTAATTAGACTAAACTACTGGCCTTGTTCCATCGACCTTTCCCCTCAATTACCCCAAAACATAATGGATTGCTTATAAGTGGTGACACGTCGATACTGCGAGCGGTCGCGAGCCAAGTGAGCAAATGTGTGTCCTCCTATTTGAGGGCTACTGGGCTCGGTTGAGCAGGGTAGCCATCTGAGATCGGTGCCTGGTGATGTCTCAGGCTGGCACCCACAAATGTGGAAGCAGTCATCCGAGGACACGGGGAATGTTTCTTCAGTGACTCTGGCCGGTGTGCCGCCTGCAGTCCCGACAGCTCGCCTCGCCAATAATGAGGCTGTCTAATTCAAGCTTCACTCACATTTATCAATAAGCTTATTAACGACGTTTCATCCTGTATGAAATTTTCTCAGTGCCGCACACCTCAGCTACAATCAGTCATGATGAGGACTGTGACGTGTGACACATGCCCGTGAGGATTTGAGCAGCAACGGATGCCACCTCAGCCAGTCCTGACCATTTCATCCATACTGGGAGACTGAAGATAAGAGGACATCGCAGCCAGTCCTGTGGGTCTGGCCGTGACGATGTGGGTTCGACTCCATGCTCCCATTCGTTATTCGGGAGCCCTTGAACCCAACACCGTTGATAATGTCACCGAGTTGAGCTAGACAGTAGGGGCAATAACAAATTGAGCAAGAGGATGGTTCAAAAAGGTGCTTTTATTAAAAATCCAACAAAAACAAAGTGTCCATAAAGTGCAGTGATTCAAAAAGAGTCATCAAATAAATAATCCATTAAAAGAAAAACGTGGAGGTTAAAATCAATAGAAAAAAACAATCCTTAAAAACGGGGTTAAAACGTGCATACAGGAAGCAGTCTTAAAAACCAACAAGCTCAGTGCTTCTTTCTCGTTAGCATTAGCGTCTCACCTGCTTCTCCCGACTAGGCTTTGCAGCAGGCAAGACGCGCTCTCTCTCTGCAGCTGCCCTTTTCCATTCACTAACACAGTTCTGGAGACCTCCCGATCCTGGATTCGGTCTGGCACTCATCCCAGACCCGAGACTTGGACTCCTTGGTCTCCAGGACGCCCACACCAAGGACTGCAACTCCAAGCCTCGCGACTCCCGTCGCCTTTCCCTTGTCACTCCCGCTACCTGATCGCTCAGCGGGAGCGACTTCAACGTCAACACCTGGGTGTCGGCCTAACACCCAGCTTCCTCGCAGCTGCCCACGAGCGCTCGTTCGCTCGCCCATACACACGCACCGTGTGTCTCTCTCTCTCTTGCACCGACTTGCTTCCTCACTCCCTGTAACCTCCGTTCTTTCTTTCTCTTTTTGTTTTTTCTCTCATTCTTTCCTCCTTTTCTCTCCCCTTCCAACCGACTCGCGCTTCTTTTATACAGCGAGGGGCCATAGCAGCTGCAGCACATTAGCCGAGGGAACAATCACGGATGTGGGCAGTTCCTCACCTGTGCACTCGGTGAGAAACGCCCACACCGCTGATCGCCCCCCAAACTTGCTATGGCCACCACGCCCACTCACTAAGCCGCCGCGAGTGCGGTGATTATTTATTTAAAAAAAACGCCCTTTGCTCAGCGAGCTGTGGACCCATAACACCACACTGGCCCGCACTTACATTGCATTTAGATGAGCTGGCATTGGGAGTGTCGTGCCCGAGAGGAAGGACTGCCATCCCGGTGGGGATGAAGGAGGATTTCTTGCCTAGACGGCTGGACAGAGTGGAAAGACGGAGGGAGCTGAGACTCCACCTGGTTGGAATGCCTTACATTCTTAATCCCAGCATGACACAAAGGGCGAACATGAGTGCTGCGGTTCATTCCTGCACATGACAGGGGGCAACATTCCTCCAGGCTAAACACGGGTGAATCTGTAAGCTTTATTAATTGTCACTTTTCTCGATTTTCTTTTCTGGTTCCTACACCACCACTACCTGATCAAAGTCCTGTGCGACCGCATGTGATCTCCAAACAAAAGCGGATACCTCAACTTGAGTTATGCAGGGCCATACATCAATATTTGGCGACATCTAACCTCTCACAGGCATGTCAGGTCCTCTCCCACGTTCTCCATAAAAAGGTAAAATGATCCTCGATGTCGTCAAGTCCTCCTGCCTACCATGAAAGAAGCCGTATTCACCCGACTCCCTCTGTAACGTTCACCAGCTTTTCTCTGCCGCCGGTCCTTGCCTCTCTTCTTCCCCTCTGTCTTGGCACTGCACCTTCACCTTTTAAGGTCTGCTCAGCTCCTCCCCTTTTAAATATTATTGGCTCTCTGAGTCAGGTGCTCCTTTCCAGGTTATTCATAGGTTCCTAATTCCTATTCAGATTTTTTTTTTTACTGTAATAATTAAAAGGTATGACCAGACGATTGCTACAAAAGGAAACATGCCGAACACCTTCATGAAATCTTCAAGTCAAGGGAATGAAGACCAGAAAAAGTCCCTGAATATCCAGTTAAATCAATCAATACGAAATGGAAAGAGTATGGCACACCTTGGAGTTGCATGACCCCTGAGGTTCTCATGAAGGGTCTGTACTAACCCCTACTTTCTCTTCTGTTTCCTTTTCAGGTGTCCTTTTGGTGGTGGCTTGTGCCACCACCACCTACTCAGAGCACCGTGATGTTCCAACAATGATAAATGAATTAAAAGCCAGAAGTCTGTATGACCATCAACATCAAGTGACTCCGTGAGAACCCTAACTACAAAGAGGACTATTTCATTTATGTTAGGTAGAATGGCCTGAGGGGACTGGGAGGTCTCGTGGCCTGGAACCCCTGCAGATTTTATTTTTTTCTCCAGCCGTCTGGATTTTTCTGTCCACCCTGGCCATTGGACCTTACTCTTATTCTATGTTAACTTATGTTGCCTTATTTTAATTTCTTATTTTGTCTTTTATTTTTCCTTTTTTCGTTATGTAAAGCACTTTGAGCTACATTTTTTTTGTATGAAAATGTGCTATATAAATAAATGTTGTTGTTGTTGTTGGATGAGGGGGAGACGCCAGCAGGGTGGCATGGGACTTGGAGTCCAGAAGTACAACCCCATTGGGGTTCTTTGGGTGCCACAAGACAGGGGTGCTGCTGGGAAGAGGAATACCCCAATTTATGTCTGACACGGAAGTGCCCACAGCCCACAGCCCACAGCCTCACCTCAAGGAATCGGGAGGAAGCGGGCAACACTCAACTGGAGTGTTGGAAGGAGGAAGAGAAGCTATGTGTTTTCAAACATTTTGGCTGGCATTTCATTAGAAAATGTCAAATAAAAACCTTTTAATCCAACCTGGAATTTGGGTTTGGGTCTCAGTGGCACCCCCTTGTGGGTACAGGAGATTTGGGTGAAATGCCTCACAACTGCTTAGTAGTGTTTTCTCAGCTCAGTCACATTCTGTGTGGAGTTGACATGTTCTTTGGGTGTCCCACATGTTTTCTTCAGATAAAGTGTTGTGCACAAGTACCCCCACCCCCCCAAGTGTAGGGTTTGTTTTATTTGCATTACAATCTGGAATTCAAATGGATTTTTTTTGGTTGTTTAGCACCATTTGACTGACAGAACATGCCTACCACTTTGAAGGTACAAACTAATTTTTATTGTGACAAGCAAGCAAATTCTGACTGTTCATAAGTATTCACCCCTGTAGTCAATACCTGGTAGAGCTGCAAGTCTTTTATTGAAATTCTCTATTAGCTTAGCACACCTGCCCACTGGGGATTTTCATCCATTCCTTTAAGGCCAAGCTATGCCAGCTCCTTCAAATTCATTGGGTTGCCATGGTATCCAGCCATCTTCAAGTCATGCCACAGATTCTCCATTGACTCTGCCAATCCAAGACATTGCAATATTTCTCTTTAAACCACTCCAGTGTCACTTTATCAGGATGTTGAGGGTCATTCATCGTCCTTCTGGAAGGCGAAGCTTCATCCCAGTCTCAGATATGTGCCTTTCCCCTAGAGATGTCCTGTATTTAGTGCCATTCATCTTTCCTTCAGTCCTGACCAGTTTTCCTGTCCCCACAACATGATGTTGCTACCACCATGCTTCACAGTGGGAATGGTGTCCACGGGGGTAATGGGGAGTGTTGGCCAGAACATTCAATTTGACTCTCCTCTGACCAGACCACCTTCTTCCATGTGTTTTTGGAGTCCACGGCATGCTGCTGGGCAAACTCCAAATATGTTTTCTTATTTTTTTTTCTTCTTTAAGCAATGGCTTTTTTCTGGCCTCTTTTCCATAAAGCCCCTCTCTGTAGACTCTGTGGCTTAAAGTGGTCCCATGGACAGTTTCACACACGTATGTTTGGGAGACAGCTAAAGGGTCTGAATGACAGTAATTCCATGCCCGACCAGGGGGTGGCGAGCAAAGGTGGGTAGAGTAGCCGAAACATTGTACTCAAGTAAGAGTACCTTTACTTCAAAATAATATTACTCAAATAGAAGTAAAAAGTAGTCCACCAAAAACTTACTCAAGTAAGAGTAAAAAAATATTTGGTGAAAAGACTGCTCAATTACTGAGTAACTGTTTGAACATAATAAATGATTTATTTTTTAGAAATCTATACTAATAAAAGGCAAAGCCCTCACTGACTGACTGACTGTTTGACTCGTCACTAATTCTCCAACTTCCCGTGTAAGTAGAAGGCTGAAATTTGGCAGGCTCATTCCTTACAGCTTCCTTACAAAAGTTGGGCATGTTTCATTTTGAAATTCTACGCGTAACGGTCATAACTGGAACCTACTTACGTACATACCGTATTTACTCCTGTACCACGCGCCCTCATGTAAGACGCGCACGCTAATTTTTACCAAGAAAATCGGGGAAAAAATCTTTTGCCCCGTGTACGACACGCATTGTGATTGTATAGGAAGCGAGTGAGGTTGAAGTAAGACACAGACGTAAATAACTGTAACGGAGAATAATTATGTCTTGTTTAATTCTTTCTGCACATGATACAGTATATTGTACTAACTGTAAGCAGTACCCCACTGCAGAACGTTCAGTGTTTGTCACACCATGCTGCGACAGGTGGGAATCACAAATAGCCCTGTGAAATGAGAAAAGAGAGAACCGTATAGAGATAATCGGTAAAGGACTGTAACGGCAAGTGGAAAATTATTGTGCTCACCAGAGTATTCCAGTTTAATCAACATCTTCTGATTCGCTGCTGGATTTGCCACCGCTACTGACGTCCCATACGGTGTCGTCTTCGCTTACCCATAAGGTGTCGTCTTCGCTTCCATCGATGCTGTTGGATATGCTGCACTTTTTGAAGCTTTTCACAATCAAATCCTCTGGAATAAGCTTCCAAGCAGCGATGATCCAGCCACACATCTGCGCCAATGTTGGGGCTTTCATTTTGCCAGTTGGCGTTGTTTCGTGTACCGCTGTTGCAGCCCAATCGGTGTACATTCTAGATACATGAGCCTTAAACGGTCGATTAATGCAGACATCTAGAGGTTGGAGGAGCAAAGTCATGCCTCCAGGAACTACCACTTGATCTGCTTTCCCATCTTTCAGTTTTTCTTTAACACCTTTAGTTAAATGGCCACGAAAGCTGTCCATGACTAACATGTTTGGCATTTTCAGGAGACTGCCCGGCCGACGTTGCCACACACATTTCAGCCAATCGATTACGAGATCATTATCCATCCAACCCTTTTGTTGAGCTCTGACAATGATCCCAGAAGGAAACTTCTCATTTTTCGGCAAGGTCTTCCTTTTAAATATTACGTACGGCGGTAGTTTCTTTCCATCTGCAAGAATTGTCAACATCACGGTACAGCGCTGCTTCTCTCTGCCTCCCGTGCGTACCGGGACACTCTTGTCTCCGACTGCATTAACAGTAGTGTTTGAGGGGTTCTCAAAATAAACTGGCGTTTGATCAGCATTACCGATTTGCCCCATTAAATACATTTTCTGCTGCCTCAACTGAATAACGTACTTTTGGAAAGCTAGTAGCTTTTCTTCATATGCGTCTGGTAGACGCTGCGAAATGCTCGTGCGGCGTCTTATTGATAAGCCATTCCTTCTCATGAAGCGCGTTACCCATCCGCGGCTTGCTTTGAACTGAGTGATTGGTATTCCACGTTCTTTCGCTGTATCACAAGCTTTCACCTGAATCATTTCCGTGGACACTGCATATCCAAGCTGACGCCTGCCTTGAACGTAATCAGTGAGTGCAACTTCAACTTGTGGGAACTGGGCACGTTTTCCGTGAAATGCCCGTCTGTTTATGTTGCAAGACGAAAGTTTTTCTTTCTTCTGTCGCCAATCTCGAACACATGACTCTGGAACATCGTACATGCGACCTGCTGCCCGATTTCCTATCTTCTCTGCTTCCAAAATCACTTTTAGTTTCTCTTCCGCCGTGAAGGAGCGTAAACGCTTGCTGCTATCCATGCTGAATGACAACGCCAAACTACCGTATTCCTCGTGTATGACGCGCACCATTTCCTCGTGTATGACGCGCACCTGATTTTCTAATGCTCATTTTTGGGAAAAAATGTCCGCGTGGTACAGGAGTAAATACGGTATATACGGCCATAGCCTGCAGCTCGGTCGCCGTGTGAGGCGGAGTTGCGTCCCTCATCGTCACGCCTCCCACGTCATTGAGTGCCTGCCCATATAAGGTAAATATTCGCGGGTGAAGGACTGTGCTTATGCAAAGGAAGATGAGATGGACTAGTGTTTGGCACAAACTCAGCGAGAGTGCGAGAGAAACTTTTAAGTGCCGGGTCTTAGCTAACATTAAATAAAGCCGTGGACATCGCAAGATCGCACGAGAGAGTGGCTCACGTGAACTGACTGTGAACGCAGTACGTACAGAACAAGGAGGAGCTCCAAAGAGCGCTGAACAAAAAACACATTACACAATTGAGAAGGCAGCAAAAGAATATGAAGCGAGTGACGCATACAAGCATATTCATAAGTGCAGCTACAAGGTGTAAACCTTAACTTTAAATTAAGTTCATAGACACGCTACCGCTGGCGTTTGTCATGCCTAAGACGAATACGATTTTCGCGAGATACAAGTTTAGTGAGAAGACGCAGGGTATAAACGAGACTTTCGATCACTTTGTAACGGAGTTAAAATTGCTGGTGAAGGACTGTGCTTATGCAAACGAAGATGAGATGGTCAGAGATAGAATAGTGTTTGGCACAAACTCAGCAAAAGTGCGACAGAAACTTTTAAGTGCCGGGTCTGAGCTAACATTAAATAATTGCTGGTGAAGGACTGTGCTTATGCAAAGTAATAGAAAGCAAATGTTACGTTATTTTTAAAATGTTTCCTTTTCTTTTTCATAACTTCTTTAACACACTTCTTCTCCGCTGCGAAGCGCGGGTATTTTGCTAGTGTTGTAATAAGACAGACAAAAATATTAAATAATGTGCAAATTCTGCTATTTCCAAATAATAAAATAAAAAAATTAATAAAAATAAATAACATCTTTACAAAATAAAGAGGCACAAATAACACAAAGTTCCAAATCTCAGTTTTTCACAACAAAGCTTTTGAAGCCGATACCTACAGTAGGTGACATGTATGTTTGAACAGTGCAGACTACTTACAGTGATGAGATATCCTGTACACTGACAGTATAATACTGCATATTCACTTTGTGGTGTAGCGGGTCCGCAGCTTCAAAAAAAAAAAAAGGCCAGTTTCAAATCCATAAAGCCGTGTCACTCTCCGTGGGCGCAACTGCACGACCTGCGGGGAGTTAATGAGGTAGTTGGAGCAAGTCGCACCTGCACGTGCGGGTCCGATTGTTCTCAATTGATTTATTGGGTTCCTGCGGCGTGTGATTAAGGCCCACGGAGATGGGAGTGTATATACTGTATACGGGTCAGCACAAAAAAGAAGGGGGGAATCAAAGAAAAGGAGAAAAGACATGAAAAGCAGGCTTGGGAACGACGATCTGGTTCTTGCAGTGAAGCTGTGACCGTTTAGCACAGAACAGGAGCCCCGTATGACTAAAAAGTCTCTCACAGGCTGCAAGATGCAGGATGTTTGTGTGTGGTCATGTGACTGCATGGCTACGTCTGATTGGTGAAACGATCATGCAGTAGATCCACTGGCAACTTCTCTCTTGCAAAAAATATAGTTTAATGTGTAAATGGAAAAAAGTAACGAGTCGAGTGTTGCCCAGTGTAGCAGAGTAAGAGCAGCGTTTCTTCTTCACAAATGTACTCAAGTAAAAGTAAAATGTATGGTGCAGTAAAACTACACGTAGAAGTACAATTTTTTTAAAAAGTTACTCAAGTAAATGTAACTCGTTACTACCCACCTCTGGTGGCGAGGTGCACCGACAGACCATCCACGGGAAATCCGTCATGTTTCTAGCACCTCTGATGACGTCACTTCCAGTTCCAGTGGCTCTCATGATGTCACTTCCGGTTCTGGGGCCTTTGATGACATCACTTCCGGCCTCAGCAAATAAAGCTGCCATCTTTGGCAAACAGCAAGTTCTGTTTTGGACTCTGACTTGTCAACATCTCACAGCTATTTGCCCATTTGCAGCCAGGGCATATTATGTGGGTGGCTGTCCCAAACCTGTTTTTTGACGTCTTCTTTTCATTTTTATGACAACAGACACTTCCATCTCCGCTAGTGGATCTTTGCAGTTCCTTCAGTTTTATCCTTGGTCTTTACTGCATCTCTGATTAATGCCCTCCTTTCCTAGTCTGTGTGTCTTCTTTTGTCACACTTGTAAGTAGTGCCACGTTCTTTCCATTTTGTTATTAGTGATTTAACGGTGCTCTGTGAGATACCCAAAGTTTGGGGGATATTTTGTGTCACAGGAGGCTGGGGGACAGACCCAGCCGGGACGTCTGGAAGGACCGGGAGGTGGCTTATACGTCCCCCGGGCCACTAGGGGGCAACCGCCCTGGATCTTGAGGGGACCACAGGAGAGGAGCAAGGAGGCTCAAGCCCATTGGGGCCCGTGGCCACCGCCAGGGGGCGCTCTGAGCCTCAGAGTGCCCAGGAAACATTCACTTCCACCACACCTGGGAAAATGGAAAAAGATCCTTCCAGGGATGCCTGGAGTGCTTCCAGGTGCAAGAGCAGCACACTAGGAAGTGCTGCCGGAAGGACGTCATCACGCACCTGGAGCACATCCGGGTGGAAATAAAAGGAGCCGCCTCCCTACAATCAGGAAGCGAGAGTCGGGAGTAGGAGCAGAACGAAGCTCCCATGAAGAGAGGAAAGGAGGCCCACAGACAGGGAGAGAAAGGCCCTTGTACAAGGTGGTTAGTGCTGGGAGCACTGTGTGCTTAGTGAACAATAAACGTGTGCTTTTTATAAAGACGTGGTCTCTGTCTGGTGGTGTTCAGACCCGGGTCTCACATTTGCTAATAACCGAACCCTGATCTTTACATCTGCACAAACAGTGGTCTCTGCCCTGTCTGGAGTGCTCCTTGGTCTTCATGTTGCTTGCTTTGTGCTGTTGAAGAGTAAGAGGACAGACATCACGTGACAGATCACATGGCACTTTGATTGCACGCAGGCAGACCCTCATCATGTGACTTCTGCAGTGAATTAATTGATCTTATTTAGGGATTTAACAGCAATGCACTCCCAACTTATTCCTGAATGGTTTTTACAGTGTGGCAAACCTCAGAGACATTTGCTGTAGTTATGGAAAGGCGCTATAAAAAAAAAAGGACACAAGCTGGCAAATTTCATTCCTCACTTCTGACTCTGATTGCTTCACCGGCTTGTGCTCCAGCAATACGTAATTCTACTCTTGGTCTTTATTTAAGGTGGTGTTCTTTAAAGACATGCAAAGTCTGGGTATACATCAGGGTATACAAAATAGAGAAGGCCAGAAGGAGTTGCATTGCGTCTTTGTGGACCTGGAGAAAGCAAATGACAGGGTGAGGAGAGAGGAGCTGTGGTATTGTATGAGGAAGTCGGGAGTGGCAGAGAAGTATGTAAGAGTTATACAGGATATGTACGAGGGAAGTGTGACTGTGGTGAGGTCTGCGGTAGGAGTGACGGAGGTGGGATTACATCAGGGATCGGCTCTGAGCCCTTTCTAATTTGCAATGGTGATGGACAGGTTGACAGACGAGATTAGACAGGAGTCCCCATGGACTGTGATGTTTGCTGATGTCATTGTGATCTGTAGCGAGGGTAGGGAGCAGGTTTAGAAGTTTAAATACTTGGGATCAACAGTACAGAGTAACAGAGATTGTGGAAGAGAAGAGAAGTGAAGAAGAGAGTGCAGTCAGAGTGGAATGTGTGGAGAAGAGTGTCAGGAGTGATTTGTGACAGACGGGTATCAGCAAGAGTGAAAGGGAAGATCTACAGAACGGTAGTGAGACCAGCTATGTGATATGGGCTGGAGATGGTGGCAATGACCAGAAAGCAGGAGACAGAGCTGGAGGTGACAAAGTTAAAGATGTTAAGATTTGCATTGGGTGTGACGAGGATGGACAGGATTAGAAATGAGGACATTAGAGGGTCAGCTCAAGTTGGGAGACAAAGTCAGAGAGGTGAGATTGCATTGGTTTGGACTTGTGCAGAGAAGAGATGCTGGGTATATTAGGAGAAGGATGATGAGGAGAGAGCTGCCAGGTAAGAGGAGAAAAGGAAGGCCTAAGAGATGGTTTATGGATGTGGTGAGAGAGGACATGCAGGTGATGGGTGTGACAGAGAAAGATGCAGAGGACAGAAAGATATGGAAGAAGATGATCTGCTGTGGCATCCCCTAATGGGAGCAGCCGAAAGAAGAAGAAAGATACAAAAATAAATTGTATTGATGAGCAAAGCATGAAGTTATGAGAAAGAGTAGTGGAAGCTCGGTTAGAAGGGAGGTGATGATTAGTGAGCAGCAGTGTGGTTTCATGCCACGAAAGAGCACCACAGATGCGATGTTTGCTCTGAGGATGTTGATGGAGAAGTTTAGAGAAGAACAGAAGGAGTTGCATTGCATCTTTGTGGACCTGAAGAAAGCATATGACAGGGTGAGGAAAGAGGAGTTGCGGTATTGTATGAGGAAGTCGGGAGTGGCAGAGAAGTACGTAAGAGTTGTACAAGATATGTACGAGGGAAGTGTGACCATGGTGAGAACTGCAGTACGAGCCCTTTCTTATTTGCAGTGGTGATGGACAGGTTGACAGACGAGATTAGACAGGAGTCCCCGTAAACTGTGATGTTTGCTGATGACATTGTGATCTGTAGCGATGGTAGGGAGCAGGTTGAGGAGACCCTGGAGAGGTGGAGATCTGCTCTAGAGAGGAGAGGAATGAAGGTCAGTAGGACCACCAAGACAGAATACATGTGTGTAAATGAAAGGGAGGTCAGTGGAATGGTGAGGATGAAGGGAGTAGAGTTGGTGAATGTGGATGAGTTTAAATACTTGGGATCAACAGTACAGAGTAATGGGGATAGTGGAAGAGAAGTGAAGAAGGGAGTGCAGGCAGGGTGGAGTGGGTGGAGAAGAGTGTCAGGAGTGATTTGTGACAGACGGGGATCAGCAAGAGTGACAGGGAAGGTCTACAGGACGGTAGTGAGACCAGCTATATTATATGGGTTAGAGACGGTGGCACTGACCAGAAAGCAGGAGACAGAGCTGGAGGTGGCAGAGTTAAAGATGCTAAGATTTGCATTGGGTGTGATGAGGATGGACAGGATTAGGAATGAGGACATTAGAGGGTCAGCTCAGTTTGGACGGTTGGAAGACTAGGGAGGCGAGATTGTGTTGGTTTGGACATGTGCAGAGGAGAAATGCATGCTGGGTGTATTGGGAGAAGGGTGCTAAGGATAGAGCTGCCAGGTAAGAGGAGGAGAGGAAGGCCTAAGAGAAGGTTTATGGATGTGGTGAAGACAGGAAGATATGGAAGAAGATGATCTGCTGTGACAACCCCTAACAGGAGCAGCCAAAAGAAGAAGAAGAAGATAGTGTGTGATTGTTACAAAAACAAAAAAAGGAGCAAGACTTCCAGCAGATCTCACAGTGTCAGAGAAGATTAAACACCCAGCTAGTTAAAACGCACTTAGTAGGAGCTGCCTGCCCGCCCGCCTGCCTGCCTGCCCGCCTAATTGGTGAAAACGCCACGCGATTCAAAGCTACGAATGCTAACAGTCAATTAGAGCCGCATGTGAACACAGGGGACCCATTATATGGACGTGTCTTCTAAAGCCAGCAGACATGCTAATTGTGAGCTGACCAGCACACTTTAAACTTCATTAAAACAAGAAGCATGTATCTGGAAAAGCAAACGCTGACCAACTTGGAGTTTCTACAATGTCTGACCATCCTGACTCCGGGAAATCCGAAACTTGGAAAACTTTTAACGGTTTAGTTTGGCTTCTGTCTGGACTGGACTGGACACCCTGACGAGTCCTGCAAACCCTGCTGAACAATCGGGGGGTCTAATGGCTTGATGTGTGACCAGGAAATAAAATGCCACCGAATGAGACGAGATCCAGACAGACGTCCTCGTCAAAGGGGTGACACGTCTTTGGAGGACTCTGGATGGCGTTTTGGGAGTCGCACCTCGAAGGACCCTGTTTGGGAGGGAGTTGTGATGGCCACCGCCTGTCCGTTTTCTTTGGAGCTGCTTATTTGTGGCTACGGTAAATTTTTAATACAGTCAAAGCTGCAGTTCAGTGGTCTGTCCGTCCATCCAGTTCGTTGAACAAAGGGAATAAACCGACCCTGTGGGTCTTTTTTCACAAGGTCACTTCCGTGGAGCTTCTTGAATCTGGAATCACCAATAGCCGGGCAAATGAGGGCACACACAGTCAGCAACGGGTTCGGTGCCAAGTGTTTAGTGCCAAAGTGTCCACAAAGTGTAGTGACGTCTCACGAGAGCCCTGAGCAGCTTCCAGAAGGACAGTCAAAGTTCTCTTTCTGTGGCGTCCCGCTGAATATCATTAGGTGTGCCCTGCATTAGAAATAAAGATCCGAGAAATGGTTATGAAGGGACATGAAGGGCTGTAGGAAGATGTCCTTGGCAAAGGGATGACGCGTCTTTGGGGGACTCTGGACGGCATTTTGGGCATCTCACCTCAAAGGACCCTCGGGGTAGAGGGAGTTGTGACAGCCACCACCTGCCCTTTTTTTTTTTGAAGCCGCTTACTTGCTGTCACTGACGGGAAAGCCTGCAGTAAAATTTTTAAAGCCAAATTTCTTTGCAGCTTTGACACCGATCTGCTTTCAAAATTCTGATATCATGAGTTTTAAATTTGATATCAGTACTAAAAAAAATGGGATATTGGGTTTTTAATATTTGATATCAGCTATGGTAGGACTCTTACCTCGCTGGGACGCCTTGATAACAAAAGGCTTATTTTGGACACTGTCTCCCCGGGAACACTAGAGGGCAGCCCCGACTTGGCTTGCAGCAGGGTCATGGGTTTGGAGCATAGAACCTCAAGCCTGCTGGTGCCTGTGGCCACCACTAGGGGGCACCTGGACATTTGCCCAGCCCTGTTTGGCAGCACGTCCGCCACACCCAGAAGTAGCTCATTGGACACCTGGAGTGCTTCCGGGGTGTCCCATAAAAGGAGCCAGCCACCACTACTCGAGGAGCCAGAGTCGGGAGGAGGTGGACGAAGCTTGCCAAAGAGGGAGTGGAGGCGGAAGGACTGAAAGTCAGAGACTCGAGAAGAAAGGACTGTGCTTTGGTGCTTCTCTTGTGTTGTGTGCTCTGAGGACCCTGGAAAGTGTTTCACATGGGAAAGTAAAGACCTGCCTGTCTGTGTCGGGTCTGTGTCCGCCCCTGGGGTCCACACAGCTTTTTACAGTTTGATATCAACTCCTGGAAATTTGATATTGAGCTTTTGAACTGTATTTCTCAATAGCACCTGATGACCCCGACTCTCTTGGCTCACTGACCCCAATGTCTTACTTGTGTTTTTGAGTAGATGAGTCGTAATTGTCTCAAACTAAATAAGGAGAAATTGGAAATTTTAGTGATTGGCAAAAATTGATATAATGAGGGTATTAGAAATCAACTTGATCCATTTGGATTAAAAGTGAAGACAGAGGTAAAGAATTTAGGGGTAACTATTGACTCGGACCTGAATTTTAAATCACATATTAATCAGATCACTGGGACAGCATTTTTTCACTTAAACAATATAACAAAAGTTAGACCTCTTATAACTTTGCAAGATGCTGAAAAATGAGTTCACGCTTTTGTTTTTAGTCGACTAGATTACTGTAACGCACTCCAAACAGGACCACCCAAAAAAGACATTGATCGATTATAACGAGTGCAGAATGGAACTGCCAGAATCTTAACTAGGAAAAGAAAATCCGAGCACATCACCCCAGTCTTAGCATCACTACACTGGTTACCTGTGCCATTTAGAACTGACTTTAAAATACTGCTTATGGCAGTGGTTCTCAAACTGTGGGGTTCACAAGGGGGTGCATCAGATAAATATTTATTTCAAATTTAAATTTGCAAGCATATAATCACAACGAATAATCACAACGAATGCATTATAACTAAAATTAAAATCAAACATTTCTAAGGCATAGATCTAATGATTAATATGTGCCTGCTTTAAAGTACACAGCCTGCCCAGGTTTAGTTTGATATTCGAGAGACACTCTGAGCTCCTTTTCTATTTGAAGTTTGTTTCTATGATGAGCGGCGCTGCTGCTGCTACTGCTTTATAGGCGCTTTTTTTAATCCAGAAAGTTCGAGACATATCGGTATCTGTTGCGAACATTCGGGTAACAGTAGTTCAGGGGCCTCATGTATAACGCCGTGTGTAGAATTCGCACTATAACATGACGTAAACACAAAAGCCGAAATGTGCTTACACACAGAAAATTCCAGATGCAGGAATCTGTGCGTACTCCAACTTCCGTGTTCTTCTGCTCCATAAATCCTGATCAGCATGAAAACTAACGCACGTGCACGCGCCTTCTGCCCCACCCCGTCTCCTCCCAGAATTACACCTCTTTGAATATGCAAATCAATATAAATAGACCTTAAGCTCAGCGTTCTGTGAAAAGGCAATGGCAAAAGCACAGGGGAAAATATAAGAATTTCAGCGAATACCAAGTGGAGGCAAAAAAAAACGTACTATCTGTTGGTTTATACAGTGGAATAAACAGCAAAAGGAAGTTGATCGAGTGACATAGCGTGTTGGAGAAACAAGCTCAAGTTCACAAAGTCGCACAGTGCCTGACATAAAAAAGAAGTTGTCACATATCAAAGTCGCCGTGAAAAGGCGAGACGTAGCCCACCGTCTGAGTGTCATATGGACGCTTATTAGGGTACAGAGAAAAAAATAGGAAAAAAGCACGAAATGTTAACTTCAATCTCGAAATTTCCACTTTAATCACGTAGTTTATTTTGTCATTAAAGTAGAACATAAACTTCATCTTAAAATCATTTTACTTACTAGTTTCTCAAATCCCATCGTAACTAAAGTAGCACGTTAAATGCTTTGTTTTGTATTTGATCTTCAATGTGATGTATGTGTGTGAATCACTACGTGCTTCCGTTCTTTCTCTTCCTTCGACAGGACACAGAATCCATTACATTTGTGATATTACAGCTCTCTGAATAATTAAAATACTGAGATGTATACGTGATATCATTTTCATGATGATTGGAATGAAAGCATGTTATTAAGAACACGATGGCGCAGTGATTGTTCATGTCTCATACAAGATGCTGCTACGCCATGCGTGACCTTCAATGAAATATTTTATTGCAGCAGTTCTGTCTCTTTCAAACGTACTAACGTTCAATTCTTGTCCTCACTTTTCTTTCCCCAAATACCCAATCGCCACACAATCAGCTCTGTAATAGACGTTAAGCCATCTGTAAGCTTAGAACGACGATTCTTCAAAACTTTTAAGGCACATTGAAATATCTTCATAGTATGTGTTTAATTATTCTATCCGTCTATCCAGCCAGTGTCGCGCCAGTCTCAGCAAATATACAGCGCGAGGCAAGAACAATACGTGAACATGCAAGCGCTGCGGCACCGTGTCCTCACATGTTTAATTATTAACAATACAGATTATTTAAATGAAGTTAAAGTTTTATCTGTATAACATAATCAACATATTTTGCTGCATTTCATCTTACAAATGATACCGTCATCATATGTAAATACGCGCTTTATAAAGTGGCTCAGGTTGTGTAATATTATAACTGTAGTGCAAGTTTACAGTGATGTGATTGTACTTATAAGTCCAGACAGTTCTACAAGGAGCAATTGATTCAGTGCGTTTAGAGTTCTTGGGATGAAACTGTTTCTGAACTGCGAGGTCCGTACAGGAAAGGCTTTGAAACGTTTTGCCGTGGCTGAGGTAGCGTGTGCTTGATGCTGTATACCGATAATTCTCTTTCCGATCAGCTGCTGCTGTGATTCTTCACTCAGATACAGTGATATAAATACTCAGAGTGGTGCAGTGAGAGTAATATGGAAAAGATGATCCGCTGTGGCAAACCTTAAAGGGAGCAGCTGAACGACGAAAAAGAAGAAGAAGGTGCAGTGGGAGTAACAACGCTAAAGCAGTTATGGTATTTATAATACTATGGCTATTCCCTGGACCATTATATAGTTACAAGTTAATTACAATCAGATGCATTACACTAATAAACAATATGTGGTTAGTTTCAGTGTATTTATAAAGCCACGTCAGAAAAATAAAGAGTAACCACACAGGAGCAGTAGCACTGCTTTGACGCTGGGTGCCGCCAGTCTGCAAAACCGAGCGGAGAACTTGCGTACGACAAGGTATGAAGTACCGTGGAAAAGTGCGTGGCTTTACGCCAAGTGTAGGTTTTATACATCGCGATTTGAACGTGGAAAAGTTCTTATTCAACATTTCTGTGCGTATGCACCGTTTATACATGAGGCCTGAGGTGATAATGCGACGCAACTGCACCACATTGGCAATGTAGACCATATTGCCAAATTGAGTTAAATAATTTACTGCGTATTGAGTTATTTTCATGATACAACTAATAGTGGTATAATATTTGTCGGACGAAAATACGTTCGTCTTGCGCAGATTGACTTCATCGTTGTCCTCGTTTATGAGATTTTTAAAAATGAAAACATATTTAATTGTTTCTTTACATAAAAAAATAATTAAATAAGAATAAATAATTTATTCTTTGTTTTTGGGATTAGAATTACTACCAAAAACCACACAAGGCATTATAACAGTTATTAAAGCACTTTAATAAAAATAAATTGCAAATATTTCATCGAAGTTAGCCAAACACATGCAAATCTTATGGAAGTAAAAATGATATCGCAACACCGCACGAGTATCATACCTTTGTTAGTTGTATCAGGGGTTATTTTCGTCTATCTTATATTATGCAGGGGGTGCAGAATTATTCCAGGTAGAAAAGGGGGGGTGCAAACTACGAGTTTGAGAACTGCTGGCTTATGGTTTACAAAGCCTTCAATAATCTGTTCCATCTTTTGTCTTGGAATGCCTGTCACCTTACACTTCAAATCGTAACCTTAGGTCTTCAAATGAGGGTCTGCTTAGAATTCCAAGAGCTAAAGAAGTGGTGAGGCGGCCTTCTGCTGTTATGCACCTCAAATCTGAAATAGCAGACTGATAGAAATTCGCCAGCTAATATGGTGGAGCACTTTAAAAACCCGTTATTGTAACATGGCTTTCCCATAGCTTTTTTTTTAATGTAACCCTGATATTCTGTATATGCACTGAATTATAATTTGTATCATATCTCTGCAATCCATACTAACCCCTTCTTTCTCTGCTGTTCTTTTTCCAGTTTTCTGTGTTGGTGATCTGCGCCACCACCACCACCTGATCAGGGCACCATGCAGTCCTTACATTGATGGATTGAAGACCAGAGGTCCACATGCCCATCCTCATCTAATTCTTCCTTGTGAGGACTGATTGAGATCATTGATGTCAGGTAGAATGCCTAGTGGGGGCCCGGTGGTCTCAAGGCCTTGGAACCCCTGCAGATTTTGTTTTTTGTTCTCCAGTCGTCTGGAGTTTTTTTTTTGTTTTTTCTGTCCTCCTGGACATCGGACCTTACTTTTAATTCTATGTTAATTAGTGTAATGTAAGGCTCTATACAGATGGACACGGAGGCATGTATAAACCAAAAGACTTTCTTTATTTTCTCTTCAGCCGTGGGGCACGTCTTCCCCACGTTCCACAGCCCAACACAGTCCCAAAGCACAATCAAGACCCACAACACAGTTCTCTCTTCTTCTACCACCACCACTCCTCCTCAAGCTTAGTCCTCCTCCTCCAGACTCTGGCCGTTGAGTGGTGCTTTCTGGCTCCCTTTTATCAGGCACCCGGAAGTGCTCCAGGTGGTTGATTCCTGGCCTCCCACTGCACTTCCAGGTGCGGCAAAACCAGTGCCCAAAAGGGGCCAGTCGGTCCTGCTGCAGCACCCCCTGGCGGCGCCTGCAGAACCCCACAGAGCTGCACAGAACTCCAACCCCCATGAAGCCCTGGGGAAGTCCGAGGCACCGCTGCAACCCAGGGCTGCTGCCACCTTGCGTTCAGGGGGAGATACTGGGCTTGCCATCCTTGTCCCGCTGGCAGATGCGGTGAAGGGCCATCCCAGCCAGGCATGGGCCCCGGCCATCTGTCACATTAGTATTGCCTAATTTTGTTTTTTAATTCTCTTCCTTTAAACTATAAAGCACAAAGCACTTTGAGCTACATCTTTTGTATGAAAATGTGCTATAGAAATAAATGTTGTTGTTGTCTGATAATGCCTTTAAGATCTGTTTTGGGAAATTTGATATCAAAAGAGAGTGATTCAATTCTAAAATGGCCTGCAGCATATATGACGTTTACAGATGGTGGTATAAAATGTTGTACCTTCGATATCAACATTTGTAAATTAGATATAAAGCTAATGAAATTTGATATCAGGTTTTTTAAATTTGATATAAAACGTGTAAAATTGAATATCACAGTTTTGAAATCTGATAACATTGTTCCTAAACTGTCATATGTGTGCACATTGAGGCAGTACATGCAAAGATATGCCTGACTTACAGATGATAGTAACACTTGTGGACACTAGGTGGCACTGTTGCCCCTTTAAACCCAACAGACAGACACTCAGGACACCCGGTAAAAGCACCAAGAAGTTCTTTCAATTACTTTCTTCTCCAGCAGTGTTCCCTAAGCACCACAGCCACAATAAACAGGCAAGTAAATGAGCACAATAATAATCACAATGTTCTCTCTATTCTCTATTTTCTCCTCCACACTTCCCACCAAGCTTTGCCCACCTCCACCGCCTCCAGCTCGCTTGCTGGCTTCACAGCAGTCCTTTATATAGTCCTTGACCCAGAAGTGCTTCTGTTCTTCCTCCCACGTGACTTGCCAGCACTTCCAGGTCAGATGAAGAATTCCAAGTTGGAATTCCAGGCTTCCGTCCTCATGACTTCCTAGTACTTCCACGCTATAAGGTAAGCATGACTCCTCAGGTCCTTTCACAGAACCCTCTGGCAGCACCCAACAGGGCTGAGAAACCGTACTCCAAGTCCCAGGAAGCTGTGACGATGAGGGTTCTGCTCCAGGCTCCCACCTCTCTTTAGGGAGCCTCTTGAACCCGACAGCGTTGGAAATGTAACCGGATGAACTAGACAATGAGGACCTCAAACTAAGCAAGGGGAAGGTGCAAAGTGCAAAAGTGCTTTTTATCAAAAACAAAACTGAAAACAAACAGTGTTCAAAACAATAGTGCAGTGCTCAAAAACGTCAATAAATAAATACCGTACATACTCGCGTATAAGTCGAGTCTTGAAACCTGAAAAATCGATCATAAAATCAGACCCCAACTTGTACGCCCGTTTAAAAATACGACACTTACATTTTTTATTTTTACATCTTCTTGCCTCCTCCAATTTTGCACCAGTTTCTCAGACGCATCGAATCTTGTCGCAGCAGCGCAGTTACCAATTTCTTTAATTTAAAACCAGCTTCAGAGTTCCTTCTGATCGGACGCTCCATTGTAGATGAGGGATGCTCTTACGATAAAGGTGTATGAGGGTGTGAGATACAAAAAAACACAGAACACTGCAAGCGTCGTTTCGGAAAAGTCTGGGTATTACCGTGTGGTCACGTAGGCACAATACATAGAATAAAAAGGCCGTGTGCTCCGTGGTTACTCTCTCAGGTGGGCGTTAGCATATCATAACCTCTTGTACCAATAGTGTGAGTTTTCTGCATTCGACTTATACGACCGACATCAGGCCCGCCGCCAGAAATATTTGGGCCCCAGACAACTGGGTACGTGTGGGCCCCTCTGCCTTCCCCCGGGTCCCCACATGCCAAAACCTTCAAATACGTATTGTCACACACGTGCGCATGGGAGGCAGCTAAAGGGCTTGAGTGAAGGCAGTTCTGAGGCATGCCAGGATGTGGCAGAGTGCACTGACTCTTTTTCTTCCTTTCCTGTAGACCATTCCCAGGAGATTCCACCTGGCTCTCTTGACGTCACTTCTGGGACCGAGCCAATGGAAGTAGACCTTACCAGCTCCGGCCCCTCTGATGTCACGTCCGGGCTTGATCCAATGATTGAAGAACACGTGCCCGATCCTTATGACCTCACTTCCTGTCTTCCCCTTTAAAAGCCTGCCCTTTTTCCCTTTTCCCTCAGTCTTGTTCTGGACTCAATTGTATGCACTTCAGTGCTGATTATTAGATAAAATAATACCATATTATACGGGTGGCTGCCCCAAACCTTTATCTGTTTATGTCTCGTTTTTCTGACAGTATACAAAATGATCGAAATGTAGTTTATCCGACAGCGACAATGCTGCATTTATGAATACCATACTTGATGAGTTAAGCCTTCTCGCACATCAAAGTGTGACTGCGAGAAGGAAAGCCAGTGCTAACGGAAGCTCGTAGCGGAATTGAAACAATAAATTAATGAGATAGGCCTACGTATTATCTAAAGTGCAACAGTACAATTATACCAATGCAATGAATAGGAGTAACATCTGAACATTTTAATATATACTGACGGTTAGGGTTATCTACATGGTGTACAATCAGTATGGTAACTTGCTGTATCAAACTTCAAAGTTTTCAAAAAATCCGGGTGATCCAGAATCTTTAGTGATACACACAAAACCAACGCACACTCGTCACTGCTTTAAAAGTAACAATAAACACCCAAGGGAATGAATTATCAAACTACGGAGACGGACTTCTGCTACACCATACACGTCAACATCCACGATAGCGCACAACAATATCGCTATTGTCTGAGACAGAACAGCGCCTGTGTGTGTGAAACGGAAGTATTCAATTACAGCGGCGAACTCAATCCATTATCCTGTACAACAAACATACTGCTCAAGGACGTCGGCGTCGGCTCTCCTTTGTCTTTGAGAAGCGTGCCGCTGCCAGCCCCCTTTGACAAGCGTGCTTCACACGACACGAGCACGATATCTACTTGCGTGGAGTGTGCGGCTATTAAAACACTCACTTGTATTGCTGTAAGCTAAATGATTTAACTTTTCTATTACATGTAACTTGAATAATTGTCCGAATATATATCTACGCGCACAACATCGGCATAAAAAAAATCAAGCGTGAATGGGCCCCCTTCCGTTAGGGCCCCAGACCAGAGTCCCCTTTGTCCCCCCTTGGCGGCGGGCCTGCCGACATTATAAAATACCAGAAATTATACAGTCAAATTAAGTTTCGACTTATCTGTGCGAGAACTTAAATGTGAGTATATACAGTAATCCATTAAATCAGGTGAAATGTGGAGGTTAAAATAATCCAATAAATAAATCCATTAAAACAAGGTTAAAAATCAATAACGGCTGGAAGCAGTCCTTTAAAAAACCCGGTGCCTTTGTTAGCTGCCTGTTTTCTCCCATCCGGGCCCTGTAACAGGGGAGTCGCCCTACCAGCAGCTGACCTTCTCCTGCTGGTCTGGTAGCTTTCCGACCCCCTGGCACCATACGGCCCCCCTCAGACCGAGACTCGGGTTCCCCAGCGATCAGGGTGCTCACGCTGGGGCTTCAACCTCCCAAGCCTCTGACTCCTGCGGCCTTATGCGGTGAGCCATCCTCAATCACAGTCAGAACAGTGCAAAACTCAGCAGAAGTGACCCAATCCATCTGCCCCCCGAGTGCCAGCCAAACACTCTTGCTGAAGGCTCACTTCCCAGCTGCCTGTCATTCTTACAGCGAGCCTGCTGTCTCTCACTCGCTCCTGCACCGGCTCCTTCTCCAGCCTTCTGCCTTTTCTCCTTTTTAAACTCCATCCTTTTCTTTTTTCCATCTCTCCCTTCCGCACTTGCGCTCCTACCATTTATAATGGGGACGTGGGCACAGGTGTGGCGATCAGCAGATCCCGGCACCAATTACAGACACGGGCGATCCCACATCTGTGCACTTCAGTCCAGAAACGCCCATGCCAGTATCACACCTGGGAACCACCCATGCCCGTATCGTGCCCAGGAACCGATTTGACCACACTACCAAGCCCCCCTCTTTAAACCATGATTAAGTGCGGCGATTATTTATTTAAAAATTGGCCATTCTTTTCGAGCTGTAGACCCGCTATATCCCTGTGGGAATCCGGGGCACCACTACACTCCAGGAGAGCTGCCATCTAGCGTTTTGCATCCTTCCATTTCAGGGGCATCCCAGCCGGGCTGAGCTGCCGGCCATCTTTCTCACACACTCCTTAAGTACAGAAGTTGCGTGATTGGTTTTGTTTCTCGTATCCTTGCTAGTTACTGATAAACAGGCCCCTTGGAGTCAATAGATTGCACTGGGCCTCTTATCCATAATCACCTTTGTGCTAACGTAGCAGTGGGACGCGGTAACGGATCAAGACGCTTTCATTCAAAGAGTGCATTTTCTTCCGAGCCTTTTAACGCCATTCTGCCTCATCGATTGGGAAGAAAGGAAAACTCAAGGTTGTGCATTTTGATGTCCCCACAATCTGGATGATGGACTACCTGACCAGCAGAAAGCAGGGACTGTGAGTCAGAAATGGTGGTGTGTCATACTGGAGCACATCAGAGGACTGTCCTGTCCCGTCTGCCTTCCTGTTCCCTTCTGTACACAACGGACTTCCAGCGCGGGCCATCGGCAGAAATTCTCAGATGACTCGTCCCTCATAGGCTGCGTTAATCATGGAGACGAGTTGGAGTACAGGAAGTTTAAGAAGGAACAACCTGCAAGTCAACATCACCAAAGCAAAAGAGCTGATGGTGGACGACTGACATGCCAAGAAACCTCTGAGACCACTCATCATCCAGGGGGAGGACGTGGAAGTGGAGCAGAGCTACATGTACCTGGTGGGGTCCACAGAAACAACAAACTGGACTGGTGTGAACACGAGAAGGAGCAGAGCAGACTGGTCTTGTGATGTCTGCAGTAAAGTGCTGGAAATATCCGACCAGTCCGTAGTAGTCAGTGTGGCGTTCTGTGCTGGGGTCTCCTGGGGAAACAACCAGAGCTCAAAAGAAACACAATGGCTGAACAAAACTTATCAGGAAAGCCTGCGCCATCACAAAGTGAAATCTGGACACACTTGAAGAGGAAGGTGGCAAAATTGGATGCCATCATGAAAAATGCCCTCCCATTCCCCTTCAGGAGGCGCTGTCTTGAAGAACTGAGAAGAGTCTCTGGGGGTCTTTTCTGCCTACCACTATCAGCCAATTCAATGCTTTTACCTGATGTACTTGTTAAGTTTATTTTTTTATTGATCGTTCTATTGATTGATTGTCTGTGTGATTTCTCCTGTGAGTCCGTATTCTTGTGCTGCTGCATGCATTTGAATGTCCCCGTGGGTTTGAATCACATTTGTAAAATTTGACTTGCCTGAATGGAATGTTATTTGATTTTAATAAATTCAATAAAATGTTAAATAATAAAAAAAAAAGAATTTCCCCATGGGATTAATAAAGTTTATTTAATCTATCTAATCAAATCTAAAGGCAAAAGGTATCAGTTAACAAGAACATTAGAACACTCGAGACGAAAACAGGCCATTCAGCCCAACAAAGCTCGCCTGTCCTCTCCACTTATTTCTTCCAAAAAAACATCAATTCGAGTTTTGAAAGTCCCTACAGTCTTACTGTCTACCACACTAGCTGGTCGCTTATTCCAAGTGTCTATCGTTCTTTGTGTAAAGAAAAACTTCCTAATTTCTGTGCGAAATTTACCCTTAACAAGTTTCCAACTGTGTCCCCGTGTCCTTGAAGAACTCATTTTAAACTGACCATCTCGATCCACTGCACTAATTCCCTTCATAATTTTAAGCACTTTAGTCTGGTCAGCTCTTCATCTCTGTGAAGGCTCAGCTCGTTTAATCTTTCCTCATAACTTAACCCATGTAGCCCTGGAATCAGCCTAGTTGCTGTTCTCTGGACCTTCTCTTGTGCTGTTATGTCCTTTTTGTAGCCTGGAGACCCAAACTGCACACAGGACTCCAGATGAGGCCTCACCAATGTGTTATAAAGCTTGAGCAGAACCTCCTGTGACTTGTACTTCACACATCAAGGCTCTATATAACCGGACATTCTGTTAGCCTTCTTAATGGCTTATGAACACTGTCGGGAAATCGATAGCTTAGAGTCCACTACGACTCCTAAATCCTTCAATTTTCAGACCTCCCATTGTGTATTCAAACCTCACATTTTTACTTCCTACGGGTAGTGCTTTACATTTACTGACATTAATTGTCATCTGCCACAATCTCACCCAAGTCTTTATGCTGTCCAGTTCCTCAGATCAGCCAAGTTGCTCTTCTCTGGACCTTTTCTAGCACTGCTATGTCCTTTTTATAGTCAAAACTGCACACAGGACTCCAGATGAGGCCTCACCAGTGTGTTATAAAGCTTGAGCAGAACCTCCTGTGACTTGTACTTCACACATCAAGGCGCTATATAACCAGACATTCTGTTAGCCTTCTTAATGGCTTCTGAACACTGTTGGGCAGTTGATAGTGACGAGTCCACTACGACTCCCAAATCCTCCTCATAAGGTGGACTCTTGATTTTCAGACCTCCCATTGTGTATTCAAACCTAACATTTTTACTTCCTATGTGTAAGACGTTACATTTACTGACATTAAATTTCATCTGCCTTCTGTAATGATATAACGGATTTCAAATTATCTGCTAATTCGCCTATTTTGGATAAGGACAGAAGTCATTCAATATAATCAGATCAGGTCAGGGTGGGGAGCAGGCACTGATACAGCGTGTTGCAGCACCCACCACATGACCAAACAGCTTGACAGCCCCCCGAGGTCCAGTCCCACCATCCGGAAATGACCCTCTATCTGCCACAGCCAGATGTTACGTGGGCATCACCTTGGCCTGGTCCAGCTACTCGGGTCTTCAACAATGAGGGTCCTGTCAGCCGGATCACCCTCGGGGAATCATGCCACATGGCCGTAGTGCTGTAACTGACTCTCCTTCACAATGCAGGTCATGTGCCTCATTCAGGACTCCACAAAGTCAAACCATCGGGACCCAAGGATTTTCCAAAGAGTACTGAAGGAGTCCAGTCTTCATCTCAGGTCACTGGATAGCGTCCATGTCTCAGAAACATGAAGCCCCAGGACTCCAAAGGCTTGGATCTTCATCTTGTTGCAGATATCAGGAGCGCCACACACCCATTTCCAGTGACCTCATGACCCCCCCATGCTCTCCCAATCTATCTACTGACTTCATAGGAAGAGTCACCACCAAGGTAAGTAGACCCCTCGAGGTCGACACTCTCTCCGCAGACAGACACACTGCTGATGGCCTTGCCCAAGAGATCATTAAAGGCCTGGATTTTTTTTTTTTATCATGACAATTATAATCAATTTATGAAAATCATATTTATCAGCCATACTTTTCACGCAAGCAACCAGCTTTGCTCATAAGTACAGCTTATTCTGTCTGTAATCGTCCACATTTGGCCTTGTGGTTCTGAACGCATGAGCATCAATTTGCACAAGAGCCATACGTCTTTGCTGGAGACAATCAAAAGCGCATTAGGAGTCGCTCCCGATGACAGCTCTGTTTGTCTTCTATTAGCAGCTGACGTCTGGGGCTCAGTCTGCACTTTTCTATTCATTTCAGTAAACACTCGGCTTTGCTTTACAAAGCAGCTCTTTTCGCTGCCTTTTCAGTAATCGCCCACAGCCCGCAAGCTTTCTAGACCCTCCAAGGGTATCGGTGACCTAAAACACTCGTTGGATTTATATTGTAGGCCCTTGGGTGACAAATGCAATTTTCATCAGCATTGTATATTACTGGGCTTATGCCTGAATTTCCAAAAAAAAAAAGCAAACAGTGAAGTAAAGTAAATGGTTATGGCAGCTGTTAGCTTTTGAAGCAGGTGCAAGATGGCACTGGCCATGGGTTTGGAAAATAAATGAATTCATGGGTCTGAAACAAGGTGTTTGCAAAACCGCACCTACTGTATTATGAGAGGCACCATGCAGTTCTCATGGTCTGTGTCCCATCTGCAGGTTCTGCTTCTGATGTGGAGATGTGTCTGAAGGCGACTGCAACAGAATATTTTTAGGCATTTAGGACTGAAGCCAGGTAACACTGCTTAACTCAAAGTGCTGTGGGAATCTGAAACAAACCACTGAGACGCGTAGCTGAAGCAGAAACGTGGACAGGCATTAAGAAGGATCATGATGAGCCATCAGGACAGCTTAGCTATTTGCCAAATGAATGAGTGACATGTGGACTGAATGGCCTCCTCTCCAGCCATTCATCCATTATCCAACCCACTATATCCTAGTTACAGGGTCACGGGGGTCTGCTGGAGCCAATCCCAGCCAACACAGGGCACAGGGCAGAAAACAAACCCCGGGCAGGGCGCCAGCCAACCACAGGGCACACACACACCAAAGACAATTTAGGATCGCTAATGAACCTAACCTGCATGTCTTTGGACTGTGGGGGGAAACCCACGCAGACATGGGGAGAACATGCAAACTCCTTGCAGGGAGGACCTTGGAAATGAACCCAGGTCTCCTAACTGCGAGGCAGCAGTGTTACCCACTATGCCAATGATGCTAAATTAAATATAGCCCGCCCCTTTTGAAGTTCACACCCCTTTTCGAATTTTAAACACACCCCTTCTCTTCTCTTAGGTTTGCCACGCCCCTGCCTTTGAATTGTTGCTGCCCACTTCCTCACACTGTAGACAGCATGCGTGTTCTGTTAAAGGCGCGCAGCCTCTTTGCACTTCTTGAATGCTCAAAAAAATTAAAGGAACACTTTGAAAGCACATCAGATCTCAATGGTGAAAAAAAAAATCCTGCTGGCTATCTCTACTGATATGGACTGATATGGTGATGTGTTAGGAACGAAAGGATGGCACATCGTTTGATGGAAATGAAAATCATCAACCTACAGAGGGCTGAATTCAAAGACACCCCAAAAATTAAAGGGAAAAAAATGAGGCAGCAGGCAGGCAGGCGAGTCCATTTTGACAAAATTTCATTGCAGCAACTCCAAATCGTAGTCAGTAGTTTGTATTCCCCTCTGATGTCTGACAACGTCCTAATGAGACAATGGATGGTGTCCTGGGGGATCTCCTCCCAGATCTGGACCAGGGCATCACTGAGCTCCTGGAGAGTCTGAGCCGTCCGATGGATCAAAACATAATGTCCCACCCAGAGGTGTTCTATTGGATTGAGGTCAGGTGAGTGAGCATGGGGGCCAGTCAATGGTATTAATTCCTTCATCCTCTCGTCACATGAGGCCGGGCATTGTTGTATACCAGGAGGAACCCAGGAGCCACTGTACCAGCACAAGGTCTGTCAATGGGTCCAAGGATTTCATCCTGTTACTTAATGGCATTCAAGGTGCTGTTGTCTAGCCTGTAGAGGTCTGTGTGATCAACCATGTATATGCCTCCACAGATATACCATCACTGACCCACCACCAAACCGGTCATACTGAATGATGTTACAGGTAACATAACGTTCTCCACGGCTTCTCCAGACCATTTCACGTCTGTCACATGTGCTCAGGGTGAACCTGCTCTCTTCTGTGAAAAGCACAGGGCGCCAGTGGTGGACCTGCCAATTCTGGTATTCTATGGCAAATACCAATCGAGCTCCATGGTGCCGGACGGGCAGTGAGCATAGGGCCCACTAGAGGACGTCAGGCCCTCAGGCCACCCTCATGAAGTCTGTTTCTGATTGTTTGGTCAAAGACATTCACACCAGTGGCCTGCAAGCTGGCGGTCATTTTGTAGGCTCTGCCAGTGCTCATCCTGTTCCTCTTTGCCCAAAGGAGCAGATACCAGTCAGTCCTGCTAATGGGTAAAGGACCTTCTACTAGGGGTCCTGTCCAGCTCTCTTAGAATAACTGCCTGTCTCCTGGAACCTCCTCCATGCCCGTGAGACTGTGCTGGGAGACACAGCAAACCTTCTGGCAATGCCACGTGGTATTGATGTGCCTGCCATCCTGGAGAAGTTGGACTACCTGTGCCACCTCTGTAGGGTCCACGTATGGCCTCATGCTACCCGCAGGGACACTGATTGTTGCCAAATGGAAAACGAGTGACAAAACAGATGAGGAGGGAAAAATGTCAGTGGTCTCCCTCCACCTGTTAAACCAGTCATTCCTGTTTTGGGGTTCGTCTCATTGTTGCCCCTCTAGTGCACCAAAGCAGCGGAAACTGATGAGCAAGCCCCTCTGCCATTTAACTGACCAGATCAATTGACCATAAGTTTCATTGACTTGATGCTATACTCTCACTCAAACGGGGTCCTTTCATTTTTACGAGCAGTTTATATAGACATGGGCTTTTTAACTCCTAACTCTTACATCTTAATACTTAATAAAATATAGTGTCTACTTGTCTTATGTGCCTATAATACTTTTCTAATATATAGAGATTTTAAGAACACAGTTTTCTATATGTGACACAAGGTTTATTAAGGTTTAGGGTGAGAACTCCACCCAATAGTAGGGAACAGGATGTAAAGTAAGGCATTCTGGGTTGGTAAATGGCCTGTAGTCAAGGATGATGTGCCTTTGTGTGTTTAAATATATTCCTAGAGACTAAAGTAATGTTTAGGTCTGAGATCTATTTCTAACATCGTACGTTGTTTATGCCAACGATAAGTAAGTCTCTTGAAGTGCTAAGAGAGTGACAGGCTGCGTTATTCATAATGAGCTTGTGTGGTTTAAAGTGCCAGAGGTTAACCCTTAAACTGGCACATACTTGGAGGTTAATGCACTCCCTGGACGCCAAATACTTTTTTGCTGCACTTTTTAAGGAAATGTCACAATTCACCAAGAAAAAAATGAAATTTTAAAGGAACACGTATTTTTTTCATACAAAGAGCATCATAATTACTGCAACACTGATCATTTTACACCCTGCCAATGAACTGCAAAAACTATAAATCCCTATAAAACACTAACCCTAACCCTAACCCTAACCCTAACTATAAAAAAACTACTGCAACAATATCTTATTACATGTACAAGGTGCAACTGGCGCCATTGATGAAATTCAGTGAATCACCGAGCAAACTGCGCTTTGAACTAGCTGCACGTGAGCACACAGAGGCCAACGCTGATGCTGGCAGGCTAGTCGAGTGCAGCTGCTCAATCTCAGGGACAGAGAAGCTGCAGTGCTGCAGGGGGCAGCAGTGGTCATGAGCTGGCTGCTCAACGAATGGACAGCACGGACTGATCAGCTCCTGCATGCTGGCAAATTGCACTGGGAACCATCTATAGCCAGTTGTGGTGGTTTAAGGGTTAACCAGCTGTGTATGTGTGTGTGTGTGTGTCATTCATGGGGCACTGTTGAAGGTCTGTGTATATCTATGTATGTGTGTGATAATCTTAAGGTGCCACAGTAGACTAACCTGGTAACGAACCTGATTTTTGGGTAATGGGTAAGTAGAGGGAAATACCACAATAACACACACACTCACACACACGTATAAGACAGGCGTCTGAACAATGACAGTGAGAGCAGAGCAGAGCAGAGCAGAAGGACAGACTCCTGATAACACACCGCAGTCATGTAGCTGAAGCAGACACCTTAACAACCTTTAAGAAGCATCTGGATGAGATATTGGGGGCAGCGTAGCAATTAGCTCAACAAATGGGCCTGATGGACTGAATGGTCTTCCCTCATTTGCTATGAATTGTCCTCTTTGAGAATTTTTCTTTCCTTTCTTAATATATTTCTAGAAGAATATATTATGTGGCAATTTGGGACGCTTTTTCTTCAAGTACTTTCTGTATAGCACGGTGGTAGCACTGCTGTCTCGCAGTAAGGACAACTAGGGTTCACAGTTGGGACCCCAGGGTTTGCATCCCTGGGGGTCCCTGCGTGGAGTTTGCAACATAGGCACCGCCGTCCAAGGGGACTGCCACCTGCTGTGTTGGGGAGGTAAATAATCCGTGTAACTGTTCACCCTCTGTTTTTCAAGCAAACTGGCCTCTCCACTGGGTCCATGAACTATCCTGACCAGAATGCCAGCCCATACCTGATGTCCATTACATCCTTCTCCAAATCAATAAATATGCAATCTTTTAAGTTTTTTTTCAATGCATCTCCATGAGCTATCTCAATGCAAAGACAGCCTCAGTTGTTCCTCTCTCTGGCATAAAACCAAACTGCCCCTCCTCTATGGTGGTCTTTCCTCTTAGCCTTCTCACTATAACCCTGCCCCAAATTTTAATTGTGTGTGACATCAGAAAAAGTATGGAGACCGAAATGTATGGAAATCTCCTTAATATCCTCCAGGTGACTCAAGTTCATTCATTTATGAGTAGTGATCATTTAAGACATTCGTCTATTGGTCAATTATAAAACACTATTCAGCTCTACAGATCCATTAAGAAGTCCAAAGCTGGAATTTCTAATGAAGCAACGACAACTCCAAACTACATAATGGCTGTGAGGCCTCTGAAAGACAGAAAACCAGGCCTCAACCCAATCAGCCAGACCCCTAAACTCCAACAGGTAGGCTTGGGCCTGAACAGGCCTAAAATGCGGCCTCGACTTTAAAAGTTCAAAAATAACTCAGTTATTTAAAAATTAAATCAAAAATACCCATCAATTGAATGAAACCGTCAAACTCTTTGGCTTGAATGAAAAGCACAAAACAGAATCTTTATAAAAGAAGCAAAAATAGCAAAATTACATAATAAAGACTGAACCCGTCCTGCTTCCTATTGTCCTGAGATCTCCTGTCCTCTTTATCGCTGGCAAAGCAACCTGTCATCGATTTACATTGTTCAGTAGATAGTCACATGACCAAAAGAGGCAGAGCAGGCCAAAAGACAACCTCACTATAACAGTGTCCAAGAGCATAACATTATATTGTAAACATGAAATGCCATAAAATGTAAAATAAATTGCACAAAACTATAGGGACCATCAAAAGCCTGACAAATTACCAAAATTATAATACACAATAGATAGATAGATAGATAGATAGATAGATAGATAGATAGATAGATAGATAGATAGATAGATAGATAGATAGATATGAAAGGCACTATATAATAGATAGATAGATGATAGATAGATAGATAGATAGATAGATAGATAGATAGATAGATAGATAGATAGATAGATAGATAGAGATATGAAAGGCAGTATATAATAGATAGATAGATAGATAGATAGATAGATAGATAGATAGA
>JANRMT010062814.1:10833432-10847321 GCA_026402145.1 Polypterus bichir lapradei | reverse complement strand
CTCACTCCAAGACACCAGGGGGTCACAATTGCTAACTCTTACATCTCTCTTCTCACGCACAACTCAGAGAAGATTCCCACTGAAGGAAACTATTAGCGAGGTGATCCTGAAAGGTGGCGTCTAATTCAGGAGACAAGTGCACCGTCCTACAGAGCTCAGGCTCTGTGACTAGACTGCTTCTCTAGAGTCTGTTTGCTGCAAAGCCAGTGACTAAAACCTTACCTTCTATTACTACTACTACTACTACTACTACTACTACTAATAATAATAATAATAATAATAATAATAATAATAATAATAATACATTTTACTTATACAAGATGCCTTTCTGAGAACTCGAGGACACTGAACAAACAATAAATAAATAAAAAGACACATTATAAACAACTTAAAATTTCAGAAAAAAACAGAAGATATAAAATTAAAACCAAACAAAGCCACTGTAATCATAAAGAAAAAGCCATTTTAAACAGATGCATTTTAAGTTTACATTTAAAGGTTGAAAATGATTCGATATTTCTGAGCTCAGTAGGTAATGAATTCCAGAGCTTGGGAGCAGAACGGCTGAATGCTCCGCTCCCCGTGGAGGTTAGATGGGCGTGAGGGACGGTCAGGTGGATGGAGGAAGAGGATCTAAGGTTATGGGAGGGAATGACAACATGAAGAAGGTCAGACAGATATGGAGGGGCGAGGTTATGAATGAAATTAAATGTTAATAGCAGAATTTTAAAATCAATTCGAAACTTAATCGGGAGCCAATGAAGCTGCTGCAAGACCGGAGTAATATGATGAATAGATGAGGTTCGAGTAATAATGTGAGCAGCAACATTCTGGACCAGCTGAAGCTTATGGAAAGATTTATTAGAGAGACCAAAGAGGAGTGAATTGCAGTAGTCCAGACGAGAAGTAACAAGACTGTGAACAAGAATGGCAGTGGTATGGGGGGTGAGGGAGGGGCAGATGTGATTAATATTAGGTAGGTGGAAATAAGCAGACCGGGTGATGTTATTAATGTGAGATTGGAAAGATAGAGTACTGTCGAGGATGACACCCAGACTCTTGCACTATCACATGCCTGTTGTTTTCAGTTCTTTTCAAGTAAACGGGGTAGCCCAGTTGGCACCCCAACATTCTGTCTGAATCATGTCCTGCCCACGACTGATATATAATACTCTACCACGGCTGTCCGTTTGTCTGTCTGGGATTTTAAATCACCTGTTGCTCGCAAACTGTTTGACTGATTGACCTGAAATTTTGTACACATATACTAAGTGGAGCGGCACGGTGGCACAGTGGGTAGAGCTGCTGCCTCACAGATAGGAGACCCGGGTTCGCTTCCCGGGTCCTACCTGCATGGAGTTTGTATGTTCTCCCCATGTCTGCGTAGGTTTTCTCCATGTGCTCCGGTTTCCTCCCACAGGTTAGGTGCATTGACGATCCTAAATTGTCCGTAGTGTGTGTGCCCTGCAGTGGACTGATGCCCTGCCCGGGATTTATTCCCTGCCTTGTGCCCTGTGTTGGCTGCGATTGGCTCCAGCAGACCCCTATTACCCTCTTAAATGTGGCAAGGCACCTGGAATTAAGGTGTCAGCCACATCATAATAATAAGTTCTTGAAGTGCAATTCTCATTTTGTAAGCAGTATTTAGATCTATGGAGGGACGCCTTTTCCCTAGAACCCCTTGCACTTTGTTCTTAAGTAGTGTGACTCAAATTTAATTGGTCTCCATTTTTTTTTTTTCTCTCTATCGACCCCCCTCACGTTACTCACCCCCCCCCAAAAAGGCAGTCGTTGTGAAGGGCTGTCAGCTGCCAGCCTACATCTCCGAGCCGGTTGGCTACGGGCACAGAACGGCAGTGAAAATGTGCAGGCAGGTTCTGTTAATTGCATTTCACTCAAATGATTTGTGCTTTGAAAATTTGTGGTAATGGATATACTAAGTGACGTCTACTGTCCGCTTTCGGGGCGATGATTGACCTCCGAAGTTATTCCTCTTTTTATTTCTATTTTGTTGTAGAATCAACTCTCAGCAGCGGCCAGCAGGGTAGCCATGTGGCGCATGCGTACGGGCGCCGTTCTCATCGCTACCACCTTTGCCGTCACTTCCCCTACCTCTTCATATCTTAAATCATTCTTGAGGCAGATTGAAGACTTAAGTGCCAGCTTAAGTGAAAAATTAAGGAAAATGTAAAAAAAAGCAATTGCAACACAAACACTGACTTGATCAGTTTTAACGTGAAAAGATGCCGACGGAAGAAGTGAAGAAGCGGGCCGCTAGGGTGGAGAAAAGAAGAGCAGCTTAGGAAACAGCAAGCGCATCAACCTCTGAGCAAACGAATGCTAAACGTGCAGAGAAAGACGATGAAAAGTAGGAATGCTCAAGTCAAGTGTTTTCGTGCAGTGCGCCGTTACTAGTGTGTGTATATATATATATATACTGTATATGACTTTATATTAATAAATATACATATCACACATGTACGTTTGGGACACAACCTCAGGGCTCATGTAGTGGTTATTGCACGCTGAACCAGAGGGTCACACTGTTGCTTAACGCCTTTTCTCTTTTTCCATCTGCAGAACGGATGATTGACGCTCCTTCTACACTGTAAAAAATGTCAGTAAATTTAACGGTAAAAATACTGTAAATGGTGAAAGTAAAATTCCTTTTCTGAAAAAAAGGAAAGTTACCTTATGTTCTACTGTAAATTACCTGTATATCTTAAACAATACATTTCATTATTTTTTACAGCCAAGTTCTGTAAAATCGATATTTTTCTACCTTCAAAATATGCGAAATATCGTTTACTGATGCATTACAATTACACTGAAAAAATCTGTTAATTTTACAGCGTAAAACTGTTAAATAGCGAAGGTAAACAATCGTAAAATGTAAAACGGTAAAGCGCTGTTTTCAGTTAAACCAAATTTACGATATTTGCATAAGGACACGCCCACTTTTACCTTATTGTTCCTGGTGATCCGCATACCTTTCAATAGCAGGGAAAAAAAACATAAGCCAAGTTAGCAGACGTATTTTCCCTGCGTGCTGCAGGTTTTTTGAGATTATGGAAGCTGATTTATGGTGGGTTGCATTCGATAAGCGGGCACACCTGAAGGACACCATACAACACAACAAAAGCAAACTTTACTTCCCCACCAGACAATGTGCCATATCTTTCTTAAACATTGAATTGTTTTCAATATATATAATTAAATGGTACATGTCTGTTTTTGTGGGACGACATGGTGGCACAGCTGCCTCGCAGTTAGAAGACCCGGGTTTGCTTCCCTGGGTCCTTCCCGTGTCTGCGTGTGTTGTTTCCCACAGTCCAAAGACATACAGGTTAGGTGTATTAGTGATTCTAAAATGTTCCTGGTGTGTGTTTGTGTGCGTTCCCTGCCCGGGGTTTGTTTCCTGCCTTGCGCCCTGTGTTGGCTAGGATTGGCTCCAGCAGACCCCCGTTACCCTGTAGTTAGGACAGGGGTGTCGAACTCCAGTCCTGGAGGGCCGCAGTGGCTGCAGGTTTTCATTCTAACCATCTTCTTAATTACTGACCAGTTTTTGATGCTAATTAACTTCTTTAGCCTTAGCTTTAATTAGCTTGACTCAGGCCCCTTAGTTGTTTTTTTCCTTAATTAGCAGCCGGGCAGTAATGAGGCATAAAACAAGCAGGACATGACCAGCTCACCCGTATCCATCAAATAAAATCTGAAAATAAAGATGAAGGTCTCAGTAAGGTTGATCCCTCAGGTTACCAAAACGTTTTAGGAGTTCTTCGAAAAAAACAGAATATCAACAGTTTTGGAAATGTCTGCTGTGGCAAAAAGAGAGCAGCAACAAGCCATGGAATTGACTAATGAGTTTAATTAACAACAAGAATCAGCTTCTCATTAAGGAACTTGTTGGAGTTTGAAGCCACAATTTAGCTGATCATCTGTTGGCTCGTTTCATGTCTCATTTCTGTTTGGCTGTCATTTAATGAAGAAAAGAATCAATTCAGAAGACTTAATCCTTAAAAAGAGGTCTATTAAAATAGAGGGAAAAGAAGTTAATTAGCAGTGAAAACTGGACACTGATTAGGAAAAGGGTTAGGAAGAAAACCTGCACCCACTGTGGCCCTCCAGGCCAGGGGCCTCATGTATGAACGGTGCGTACACACAGAAATGTTGAATAAGAACTTTTCCACGTTCAAATCGCGATGTATAAAACCTACACTTGGCGTAAAGCCACGCACTTTTCCACGGTACCTCATACCTTGTCGTACGCAAGTTCTCCGCTCGGTTTTGCAGACTGGCGGCACCCAGCGTCAAAGCAGTGCTACTGCTCCTGTGTGGTTACTCTTTATTTTCCTGACGTGGCTTTATAAATACTGTACATTGAAACTAACCGCATATTGTTGATTAGTGTAATGCATCTCATTGTAATTAACTTGTAACAATATAATGATCCAGGGAATAGCCATAGTATTCCATATACCATAACTGCTTTAGCGTTGTTACTCTCACTGCACCTTCTTCTTCTTCTTTCAGCTGCTCCTATTAGGAGTTGCCACAGCGGATCATCTTTTCCATATTACTCTCACTGCACCACTCTGAGTATTTATATCACTGTATCTGAGTGGGGAATCACAGCAGCAGCTGATCAGAAAGAGAATTATCGGTATACAGCATCAAGCACACGCTACCTCAGCCACGGCAAAACGTTTCAAAGCCTTTCCTGTACGGACCTCGCGGTTCAGCAACAGTTTCATCCCAAGAACTCTAAACGCACTCAATCAATTGCTCCTTGTAGAACTGTCTGTACTTATAAGTACAATCACCTCACTGTAAACTTGCACTACAGTTATAATATTACACGACCTGCGCCACTTTATAAAGCGCGTATTTACATATGATGACGGTATCATTTGTAAGATGAAATGCAGCAAATATGTTGATTATGTTATACAGATAAAACTTTAACTTCATTTAAATAATATGTATTGTTAATAATTAAACATGTGAGGACACGGTGCCGCAGCGCTTGCATGTTCACGTATTGTTCTTGCCTTGCGCTGTATATTTGCTGAGACTGGCGCGACACTGGCAGGATAGACGGATAGAATAATTAAACACGTACTATGAAGATATTTCAATGTTCCTTAAAAGTTTTGAAGAATCGTCGTTCTAAGCTTACAGATGGCTTAACGTCTATTACAGAGCTGATTGTGTGGCGATTGGGTATTTGGGGAAAGAAAAGTGAGGACAAGAATTGAACGTTAGTACATTTGAAAGAGACAGAACTGCTGCAATAAATTATTTCATCGAAGGTCGCGAATGGCGCAGCAGCATCTTGTATGAGACATGAACAATCACTGCGCCATCGTGTTCTTAATAACATGCTTTCATTTCAATCATCATGAAAATGATATCACGTATACATCTCAGTATTTTAATTATTCAGAGAGCTGTACTATCACGAATGTAATGGATTCTGTGTCCTGTCGGAGAAAGAGAAAGAACGGAAGCACGTAGTGATTCACACACATACAGCACATTGAAGATCAAATACAAAACAAAGCATTTAACGTGCTACTTTAGTTACGATGGGATTTGAGAAACTAGTAAATTAAATGATTTTAAGATTAAGTTTTTGTTCTACTTTAATGACAAAATAAACTACGTGATTAAAGTGGAAATTTCGAGGCTGAAGTTAACATTTCGTGCTTTTTTCCTACTCTGTGCCCTTTTTTTTTCTCTGTACCCTAATAAGCTTCCATATAACACTCAGACGGTGGGCTACGTCTCGCCTTTTCACGGCGACTTTGATATGTGACAACTTTTTTATGTCGGGCACTGTGCGACTTTGTGAACTTGAGCTTGTTTCTCCAACACACTCTGTCACTCGATCAACTTCCTTTTCTTGTTTATTCCACTGTATAAACCAACAGATAGTACGTTTTTCTTTGCCTCCACTTATTATTCGCTGAAATTTTTCTATTTTCCCTCTTGCTTTTCCCATTGCCTTTTCACAGAAAACGGAGCTTAAGGTCTATTTATATTGATTTGCATATTCAAAGAGGCGTAATTCTGGGAGGAGACAGGGCGGGACAGAAGGCGCGTGCACGTGCGTTAGTTTTCACGCTGATCGGTATTTATGGAGCGGAAGAACGCGGAAGTTGGAGTACGCACAGATTCCTGCATCTGGAATTTTCTGTGCGTAAGCACATTTCGGCTTTTGTGCTTACGTCATGCTATAGTGCGAATTCTACACACGGCGTTATACATGAGGCCCCTGGAGTTTGACACGTGTGAGTTAAGATATAGCGGGTTGGATAATGGATGGATGGATGGATGTTTGCTATTAGTTGTTGTTACTTTATTGATAGAAACTGTGAACTGGGGTTTGATCCTCACAGTACTTTCTAATGGTTTATTGATTGCCATATTTATTACACTACGTGAATTTCTGGTTATGGTTAAACATTCCCTTCTGTTAGAATGTGTTGCAAAGAAAAAAACAGTTTTTACTACAAAGTTGTACCGTAGACCTAAAAATATTGTCACCTTATTTATTACAGTAACATTTTGGCAACCCAGCTGCCAGTTTTTTTATCGTAAAAGTAACATTTTTATAGACCTAAAAAATACTGTCACCTTTTTTTTACGGTAAAATTCTGGCAACCCAGCTGCCAGTATTTTACCGTAACTTTAATGTTATTTTTTTACAGTGACTGTTCCCGCCCCTTTCAGGTCCAAACCCGGATAACTGACTGCACCCCCATCCTGGGTCAGTCTGCAGAATGCAGGACGTCATGATTATTTCGCATTTTGAAAACTTTCTTGTTTAGGTCATCTTAATATATGGGGTTCAACTTGACACCCCATAATGTTTTACGTGCCTTTTAACATTGTTTTTATTACAACACACACACACAGCTTTCTCTTTTTCTCACTCTTCGGTTTTCCGGTTTGCCAGTCTTACATACAACTACCCTTTACGCAAATAAATTGGATTTTATATTAAACAGAAAAACTTAACTGAAACAGTAAGTCTTGTGATAAACATTTTACGAAAACAAGAGATACAGGTAATGCGCGTCCACTTTTAAACTGTAACGGTATGTAATAAAAGTAGAAATCCGTCACACTGACGGCTTAGGATGATCCCGTCTATCGACAAGCGCAAAATTGAACCTCCTGCTCGGAGAATCGGGCTCACGTTTTCACATTTCTCTTCCACGAGCTTTGTATTGTTTTCCTTTGTAAAGTCCTTGTGACAGAGTCCATCATGCCAGCTGATGTATAAAATCGTGGATGGGTTGGTTGAATGTAAAAATGTAACAAGAATTAGACAGCTTTATGCTATAATAATAATAATAATAATAATAATAATAATAATAATCTGTACACAGAAACAAAAGAGTAGACAGTAGCTGCGGTATTGGTAAAGTGTAACAAATTGCACCGTCTGTGGAGCCTTCTTCTCAAATAGCCTACTCAAGTGTTTTTTTAACCATCTAAAATAAAAAAGGGCCGTTATTTCTTTCTTTTCTCTAGGGTTTGCATATATATTGGTTAAAAAAAAAAGTCAAGCAACGGATCTTGGAAATCATAAATTATGGAGACAATAACTGCTGCGCTCGCTACGCCTGCATTTAAGCCTGATAATCTCTTCTCTGTTCCGATGTCACGGAAGTTTATTGCACTTGGAAGCAGTCAGAGGGGCTGCTGGGGCCATAAATTGTTGCATTAGGTTTTCAGCGCAAAGTGGCAGCGCATACCATTAGTACAAAACGAGGACGGATGACTTCAGAGGTTTACGGCAAAAAATAAAAATAAAAAAGGAGAGTCAGTCTAAGCAATTTATATTTGAGAAGCTTCAACTAAAAAACAGTAATGTGTTAAAAATGAGATTTTTCCCCCCTCTTTAAAACCCATAAGTGCAGAGGCATCGAGGTCGTATTTATTGATATTCAACCACTGGTTTGCCAGTCCACTTCAAGGTGGTGTGAGTGTGCAGCGTACCGTGGGAATAATCCTGGATGGACCACCAGTCTATTACTGCCGTGCCCAGAAAAAAAGCATTCACCCCCCTTGGAAGTTTTCACATTTTACGGTTATACAACACTCACTGTAAAAAATAAATCTTGCATATGTGAAAAAATTGCTAACTATACGCAAAATAATCATTACTTTAATTAATAAAAATGGGTTTGACCCTTTTTATTGATTATTCAATTCTATTTCAATTAAAAAAATTAAGAATAACGTTAACTTATTAGTTTTTTTAAAATGTAAACATTTTTTAAAACTTATTCAAAGTAAAAAACTATACTGTGAATTGAACACATTTAAGTTAAATTTAATAACACTGCACTTCCTCTCTCATCGATTTCTTGGTCTTTACAACAACGCGTTCAGCTGTAACGCTTACCCATAATAAGAGCTATTTTACTACAAAAGTGTAAGTATAAAGTATATTAATTCCGTAATGAATAACTAGTATTTCATTTCGTATAGTTACAGAAGTAAGCATTTGTTGTTTCATGAAACCTTTCCCTTCATGTGGGAAGCATGGCGAGCAAGGTAGCGTCTTTCTAACAACCTACCCCGTTGGTTTACTTTATAAAGCAAGCACATTTCTCAGATAGTTACGTATGTTCATATTTTTTTTGTATCGTTTAAAACTTTTATTTTACACAGAAAAAGAAAAAGACACTTTGAGGTAAATTTGAGAACGCTACGGCATTTCACCTAAACTACGAACTTTAAACAACATAAAAAGACGTTTCCCTAACCGTCACAGTACATTATTTAACCTCTTATTTAATTAGTGTTCTACCTAGCTAATATATTTTTCTGGTTAATTTTTTAACACTGTGATTTATTTAGCGATGCAATAAAAAAAAAAACTGCTGTGATTTCTTACGTCCTATTTTATTTCAGGATTTTCGCCATCGCATACTGAAAAGCAGTGGAAAAGGCGGCCATCCAATTAAGCGGACATGTTGGAGTAAATGCAGGGCGTGTTTGAAGAGCGGCGTCTGCCGCAGGATTTCACTCTTTCACTCTCTACGTTTCCTTCCCGTTTACCACTCATTCCTGGGACATTATTTGATTGAGATATACTTTTTGTGTAAGTTTAAAAAAAGAAAAGAAAATTTGCATTGCCATTTGAATGTCAGTAATTCAGTAAAAATGTATTATCCTCAGACATTTAATTTAATTTAATTTTCCTTTGAAAATATAACTCCGTTGTTGTGACTATGTGTGTATGTTCAAATAAATAAAGATATATGGAATTTTAGCATGTATTTGTTATACAGTCATTACTGTCCAGCGTTACATTATTACTCATTTGTTTTGAGTAATTCAAATGAAAATCGGAGTAAAATAAAACCATTTTTACCACTACTTATATTTATTCAAACTCATTTATTTTAGGTGGGTGGCGCAGTGGGTAGCGCTGCTGCCTCGCAGTTAGGAGACCTGGGTGTGCTTCCCGGGTCCTCCCTAAGTGGAGTTTGCCCTATGTGGTAGATTGCCCAGAGGGGACTGGGCGGTCTCTTGGTCTGGAATCCCTACAGATTTTTTTTTTTTTTTTCTCCAGCCTCTGGAGTTTTTTTTTTTGTTTTTTCTGTCCACCCTGGCCATCGGACCTTACTTATTCTATGTTAATTAATGTTGACTTATTTTTATTTTTTATTGTGTCTTCTATTTTTCTATTCTTCATTTTGTAAAGCACTTTGAGCTACATTTTTTTGTATGAAAATGTGCTATATAAATAAATGTTGTTGTTTGCATGTTCTCCCTGTGTGGGTTTCCTCCCACAGTCCAAAGACATGCAGGTTAGGTGCATTGGCGATACTAAATTGTCCTTGGTGTGTGTGTGTGTGCCCTATGGTGAGCTGGCACCCTGCCCTGGGTTTGTGCCCTGTGTTGGCTGGGATTGGCTCCAGCAGACCCCCATGACCCTGTAGTTAGGATATAGCGGGTTGGATGATGGATGGATGGATTTATTTTAGGTAAATTTGAGTAAGTTAATAAATTAAGTTTACTTAATGACGCAGTATATTAAATCGACTCAAAAATATTGCTTGTAATTTGTTGCCTAAGTACTTTTAATGCATTATTGTCTTCAAATCCCAGACTTGCTTGCCTCAGACTCAGTCCCTTCACTCCCTTCAGTGTGTATGTGAACCTCACATTTTTACTTCCTACGTGCAATGCTTTACATTTGCTGACATTAATTGTCATCTGCCACAAATTCGCCCAAGCCTTTCTGCTGTCCAAGTCCTCAAATAAGCCTCGTTGCTCTTCTCTGGACCTTCTCTTGTGCTGTTATGTCCTTTTTGTAGCCTGGAGACCAAAACTGCACCCAGTACTCCAGATGAGGCCTCACCAGTGTGTTATAAAGCTGAGCAGAATCTCCTGGGACTTGTCACCAGAAGAACACTCCCTTCAGTCTGAGCATTCCTCAATAAGGAGCTCCCTCATCGCTGGATTGGCCGTAAAGGAGCCCACACGATTTGGCCCTCCATTTCTGGCCCCCAAGATCACCAAATCTCACGCTGTGTGACTTTTGTTTTTTGTACGTTAAGGATTCTGTTTATGTGCCACCACTCGATGATCTCTGAAAATGGCATGGAAAGAACTGTGAGTACAGTGACACCCGACATGCTCAATCGAGTATGGGATGAATTTGACTATTGAGTTGATGTTGTCCGTAAAGCTGGAGGAGGTCAAATCAAGCACTTGTAAAATTACAGAATAAACCTTATGCTCACCTAAACCATTGACAATTTACTGTATTGTTCTGTGATGACTTACAAGTGAAATAAATCATTTTGAAATCACATGAATCGTTTTGAATCACCCTGTATTTGTATTGCATGCTCTGTAACGTACAGTAACGTGAAATGTTTGTGAGACATGGACGCTATCCAGTGACCTGAGATGAAGACTCGACTCCTTCAGTCCTGTGTCTCTTTGGAGAATCCTTGTGAACCGCTGGTTTGACTTTGTGTCGCTCATGGAGTCCTGAATGAGGCACATGACCTGCATTGTGACACTGCAGTGTCAATTACGGCACTACGGCCATGTAGCACGATTACCCGAGGGTAATCCTCATTCCTGAGGACCCAAGTGGCTGGACCAGGCCAAGGGGACACCCACATAGCACCTGGCTGCAGCAGATAGAGGGTCATTTCTGAAGGGTGGGAATACACCGTGTGTCTACCCGGTGGGATGCCAACCAGGATCCTAACCTGTTTTGTCGTTTGGTGGGTGCGGCAACACACTGTACCAGTGCAATGCTCTAAATTTTAACCTGACCTAACCTTTGAAATATATGCACAACTTGTGGTGGAAATAAAACACTTTTCTATGATTGCAAAACTGTAGTCCTTGCTACTGAATGATTATTTACTCTAATTTACGTAGCTGTGCTCCAATTAGATTTTAGTCATTCTGGAAGAAAAGACAGGCAGCGTGGCATAGTGGCCAAGACGATGGGCATCAAACCCCGAGGTTGTGGATTTCAAATCCCACTACTGACACCATTTGACCACAAGAAAGTCACTTCACCTGTCTTTGCTTCAATTTAAAAAGCAACAGAAATGGAACCAATCGTATGTGAACTGTTGTAGGTCACTTTGAATAAAGGTGTCTGCCAAATTATAAATAAAAAAACGTAAAGTCTTCAAAGAGGCTAAGGCAAGAGTAGAGAGAGATCTCACAAAATATGACATGCTTTTCAAACCAAATTCTCAATTTTGACTCCTTTTACCGCAGCTTGTATTTCATGTCTCCTTTTTACCCAAAGCTACGTTTCCTAAGGAACCGTAAGAGAAACCTCTGTGACAAAGTTGATTCCTGAATGAAACGTAAATGAGAATCTCTGTTAGGTCTCAGGAGCCAACCTTTGAGCAGTAAAACTGGCCTATGGGACGCGGCCTTTCCTTAATCTCAGTATTCGTTATTGTGGAAACATTTGTCTCAAGTATAAGAATCATTCGCCTTCCTTGTTCATCACTTTCGTGAAATATTTTATCGGTCCAAGTTTAATATGAAGAGGAGGTTTGTTGAGTCAAATGCTTTATGTGCCTCACTTTTCTGTCCTGATTACAGTTAATGGAGAGAGACCCTTTAGGATGGCGGCCCCATTTGTAGTACTCGGTATATCTGAGTCATCGGGTAGAGGGGTCCTGTCATCGGATTGGCTGGCCCAGCGCTAACTCAGCTGTGGAATGGCCAATAGGGGGAGGCAGCTTGATGTCCGAGGTCTCCAGGACTCTAAACAAATCCAAATCCTATTACGTGATATCATCTACTCTGCTCTGTACTTGTAATATTTCATTTTGCACTATTATATTATATACATATTATATACATTGGACTTCCAATACAACTTGGAGTCCTGCCACGTGCAAAAGTTCGCTGACGACACTGCTATCGTGGGCTGCATCAGGAGTGAGCAGGAGTAGGAGTATCGGAACCTAAGCAATCACCTAAATGGTGCGACTCAAACCTACAACTGAACACCAGCAAAACCAAGGAGCTGGTGGTGGACTTTAGGAGGCCCAGGCCGCTCATGGACCCCGTGATCATCAGAGGTGACTGTGCAGAGGGTGAAGACCTATAAATACCTGGGAGTGCAACTGGGCTGGACTGCCAATACTGATGCTCTGTGCAAGAGAAGATAGAGTTGACTATATTTCCAGAAGGCTGGCATCCTTCAACATCTGCAATAAGATGCTGCAGATGTTCTACCAGATGGTTGTGGTGAGCGCCCTCTTCTACGCGGTGGTGTGCTGGGGAGGCAGCATAAAGAAGAGGGACGCCTCATGCCTGGACAAACTGGTGAGGAAGGCAGGCTCTATTGTAGGCACAGAGCTGGACAGATTGACATCCGTGGCAGAGCGACGGGCGCTGAGCAGACTCCTGTCAGTCATGGAGAATCCACTGCATCCACTGAACAGGATCATCTCCAGACAGAGGAGCAGCTTCAGCGACAGAATGCTGTCACCATCCTGCTCCACTGACAGACAGAGGAGACCCCACACTATGTGACTCTTCAATTCCACCCGGGGGGGTAAACGTTAACGTTATACAAAGTTATTGTCTGTTATACCTGCATTGTTATCACTCTTTATTTAATATTGTTTTTTATCAGTATGCTGATGCTGTGAATTTCCCCTTGGGATTAATAAAGTATCTATCTATCTATTATATAGTGCCTTTCTCAGCATTTAGTCAGATGTTGCCCAACAGTGTAACCCCAGCAGCAAAGGTACTAAACTCAAGGATCGAGTTTCTACTACTGGTGGACAGTCTGATGGCACCTTGACCTGGCTGACTCCACCTCTGATCTTCAGGCTCTTTTTCAGTAGAGATGTCTGCCAGATATTCCCAAATGCTTTTCTGAAACCACTTTGTCCAACAGAGGACTGCCCTCAGAGCACACTTCAATGAGATGCCAGTCTATTACAAGGCACGATCCCACACTCACATCAGTCATTTTGGAATTACTAGTTAAAATTATTAATTGTTAATAATAATATACAATAATCACAGGCTTTACAAGTATTTATTATGTATAGATGCATCAAATGAATACCAGAGGTTTACATAATCGGACTGTGAACATGTTATCATCATGCCTTTCCTATCCTATTCTATCTATCTATCTATCTATCTATCTATCTATCATATCGTGCCTTTCATATCTATCTATCTACTGTATTATATAGTACCTTTCCTATCCTATTGTATCTATCTATCATATTGTGCCTTTTATATCTATCTATAATATAGTGCCTTTCCTATCCTATTCTATTTATCTATCTATCTATCTAACAAATAGTGCCTTTTATATCTATCTATCTATAATATAGTGCCTTTCC
>JANRMT010062814.1:10806994-10821789 GCA_026402145.1 Polypterus bichir lapradei | reverse complement strand
TATCTATCTATCTATCTATCTATCTATCTATCTATCTATCTATCTATTATATAGTGCCTTTCACGTCTATCTATCTATCTATCTATCATATAGTGTCTTTCCTATCTATCTATCTATTATCTAGTGCCTTTCCTATCTATCTATCTATCTTTCATATAGTGCCTTTTTACATCTATCTATCTATCTATCTATCAAATAGTGCCTTTCCTATCTATCTATCTAATATATAGTGCCTTTCCTATCTATCTATCTATCTAATATATAGTGCCTTTCCTATCTATCTATCTATCTATCTATCTATCTATCTATCTATCTATCTATCTATATAGTGCCTTTTCTATCTATCTATCTATCTATCTGGGAATGCCTGTTAAATATCTTAGATTCACGGGTATCGATTTGGGTAGTGGACACTTCGGTGTTTATGAATGTTTCAACTCTGACAACATATACACAAAGTTATCAATGAAACCTGTTATCTTTACAACGGTTGACAAAGGCGGAATGCAACTTGAACACAACACGTCCTCCAACTTTAATCGTAAAAATGTGCATTTCTCATACACAACATTTACAATTAAATTGTCCCTAGTGTGTGCTTGGTGTGTGGGTGTGTGTGTGTGTGCCCTGTGGTGGATTGGCGCCCTGCCTGTGGTTTGTTTCCTGCCTTGTGCTCTGTGCTGGCTGGGATTGGCTCCGGCAGACCCCATGACCCTGTGTTAGGATATAGCAGGTTGGACAATGACTGACAATCATCAAATTCTCTCTCAATACTAAAATAAGCCTACGACAATTACATTGACAATCATGTTACGTTATTTTTAAAATGTTTCCTTTTCTTTTCCATAACTTCTTTAACACAGTACTTCTCCACTGCGAAGCGCGGGTATTTTGCTAGTAATATATATATATAAGTATTCATGGGTGTCATTGGGATAGTGGTGGTTTGTGTGCACTTACAAATTATTGAAGATTCATCTGTCCTCGTGTGCATATATACTTATCACTTACAATATATCCGCATCTGATTTTATATTTCTGTCTACTATTTGCTTGTTATTTTGTCGTGTCAGGGGAAAAAAGGACAATCTGCAAGGAGTATGGCTTGTTATCGTCTTGAGAGTCTTCAGACCAGCCGAAGCAAAAGTCTCGGTAGTGTAGCGGCCGGGCTGGGAAAAGGGGTTGATCGGTACAACTTGGGCCTTCGTCCTTTTGCAGATATCAGGAGCGCCACATACCACTTTCCAGTGACCTCATGAACCCCCCCATGCTCTACCAATCCATCTGCTGATTTCATAGGAAGACATGAATGTCACTGCCGAGGTAAGTAAACCTCTCCATGATGAGGTCGACAGTCTCTCCGCAGACAACACACTGCTGATGGCCGTGCCCAAGAGGTCATTAAAGGTCTGATCTTTGGTTTTTAGCAGGCCCAGACACTCAGACTCCTCGCTCTTATACAGTAAATTAAATCTTACAAACAGCGGATTCTACAACCGCAGCCAGTCCCAAGCCCGGTTACAGGAGGAGGGTTGGTCTCCTGCTGTGGAGTTGCAGTCGAGGTGCAACCGTATGGGCTGAAGATCAACGTCGAAAATATAGAAGTAATGATGTCCAACGGGTCTCCAACTTCTGTCTACCTTAATGACAAGTAGCAGATTTCAAATTTCTCGAATGTGGCCTGCAGGGGGCACTCCAGCTCCCCAAACCCGACACAGACAGACGCAGAAACAAATTCTTTCACACACGGCCTTATTTCTTGTGGGAAACGCTTCCCAAACTGTTTCCCACCTACACAGCACAATAGCACAGTCAAATGAAGCGCACACAGCACTTTCTTTTCTCTTCTTCTTTCCTTCTCCCTCCCATCTCTCGTCTGCCTCCCCTCCTCCCAGCAAGCTTTGTCCTCTACCTCCTGACTTAGGCTCCTTAAGTAAAGTGAGGTGGTCCCTTTGATGCTGCGGAATCCAGGTGGCCCATCAGTATGATCCTGAAGTTCTCCTGGGTGTGGCGGAATCATGAGGTAGTCAGGGACCACAGCTCCTGCAGCAACCCCCGGTGGCATCCATGGAAACCAACAGGGCTGTGTCGAACTCCCATGATGCCCTGCTGCAACCCAGAGGTGGCTGCCATCTAGCACTCTGGGGGATGTAGTGTCCTGTGCAGGTTCTCTCACCTGGTCCTTCCACTTTAAAGACTTCCTGGCCAGGTCCGCAACAAAGAGAAGAAAATAACCGCTACGTCTAAGCTTCTGGGCTGAACTGGCCAAACCACTGCTGTCTTTGGGTCGCTAAACTGGTGCAAAAAAACAACACAACAATCAGACTAAGTGCGACTCTTCCGAGCACTCGTCATCCCAGTCCTCCTCTATGGCTTCAAGGGCCCAGAAAACATTCCGGATGCAATGTCTGCATAAACTGATGCCTGACCATCACTCGGGCATCTGTATAGATGTGTCTCGTGTAAGCATCAGACCCGAGGATTACTCGGGCTGTAAAAGTGCCAACAGTGTTAGTGTCGAGCGTTGCTTTGGGACGTGTCTTATGTAAGCGACAGGCCCAAGTGTTATCCGGTGTAACAAGAATGTAAGTTTAATGTCGCTGTTTTATAAATTCACTCACATGTGTAGGCCAAAGTTAGCACACAGGGGCAGCATTTAGAAACTGCTAGCATTTGGAGAATGAAGGGGACAACTGCGAAAATGGGAATTGTACTATTCCTGTATGTTAGAGATGAAATTGAATCCTTTCCTTTCCTTGCTTGGAAACCAAGGAAGGGCCTACACGTGGAGAAGACAGTATAAATACTTGAACAGCAGCCAAACACTTTGAAGCCAATGGACGGACGGATGGGTGATATCGTCATTCGTCCCGAAAACCCTTCCAGCGCAGCGACTGTATAGACCAAGATCCCACCTTGGTATTGTCTTGTTTTTATGGCTTCTCGTCTGTAATGCCGCGTAAATCGTCAATAAAGAAAGCTAAGTTATTTTCTCTTATGTGATTTATACCGCCGTATCACTATGGGAGGGATATCGCCTTTTAATATCATATCTCTATATTTTTCGGTTACTTAAAACTATTATACAAATATAAAAGAACTTATTCCAATTAGGGATTTATATCGCCCCCTAAAGGAAACACCCGGGCAACAGTGCAGACACGTCTTCCCTTAGCTTCATAATGGTGTCACGTAAGACAGGTCTTTCAGCAGCCTAGGTGTTGCACACTCTCGACAGTGACACAAACAGCGATGACAAAGTGAATTTATCATAGTAATGTCAATGTCAATTTATTTATATAGCACATTTAAAACAACACAGGAATGCTGTGGCCAAACTGCTTTACAATAATAGAATAAAAGAAAAACATACAATTAACATGAATAACATAAATAAAAATAAAATAAATGAACATACTGTAAATAACAAATCAAAGTCAGATTACATAATCACAATGAGGAAACCATCAGTGTTACTGAAGGTCACAGAAAGCAAGTGAATAGAAATGAGTCTTTAATCTCGTTTTGAACAGTTCAGTTGTAGACGGCTCCTTTATGTGATGAGGTGTTTCCTTAGGAGGCATTAGCTCTCCGGAAATGTGTTCTTTTGAAATTGAGGCATGTTAAGTAACCGAAAAATATAGAAATTTGACAGAAAAGGCGATATCCTTCCGGTTGAGATTACGGCGGTACAGACATCACATGAGAGACAAAGATATACTTTAGCTTACTTTACTGATGGTTTTACGCAGTTACAGACGGGAAGCTTATCAAGGTGTGGGAGTCTTGATCTACGCAGTCTGCCATCTTTCGTCACTACGCTGAAAGGGTTTTCCGGACATTTGTGTGGAGTTTTTTGTTTTGTTTTTTCTGTCTACCCTGGCCATCGGACCTTACTTATTCTATGTTAATTAGTGTTGACTTATGTTTATTTTTTATTGTGTCTTCTATTTTTCTATTCTTCATTTTGTAAAGCACTTTGAGCTACATTTTTTTGTATGAAAATGTGCTATATAAATAAATGTTGTTGTTGTTGTTGATGTTTGACATAATCTTCCGCCCGACAGCTTCAAAGGGTTTGACTGCTTGTTCCATGTACTTATACTGTCTTCTCCACGTGCAGGGCCCTCTCTGGTCTCCAAACAAGGAAAGTAAGGATTCAGTTTCATCTCAGGAATTGTACAATGCCCCTCTCTGGTCTCCAAACAAGGACAGTAAACTCAAACCCCACCTCCAACAAGAACAGCACAACGGCAGTTTGTCCCATTCTCCAAACTGCTAGGCTAATGGTTTCTAAATGCAGCCTAGCCCCTGTGTACCATACTTGGTCTGCCTGTATGAATGACTCCAACAGTGTGCATAGAGACAGTGACATTAAACTGAATATTATAACAAACTGATTATAACACGAGGTAAAGAGTTCCACAGGCGAGGAGCAGCAGCAGCACAAGTCCTGTCTGTCCCCCTTAGTTTGACACTTGGTACGAGGGACAACAAGAGACAACTGACCAGAAGATCTAAGCACTCTAGATGGCTGGTGTAAACCACACAATTCAGATAAATAGGCAGGAGCGAGCCCATGTAAAGATTTAAAAACTAGCAACAAGATTTTAAAAGCAATTCGAAAACTGACAGGCAGCCAGTGTAAAGAAGCTAATATTGGAGAAGCAGAATCAGACTTTCTTTCCCCAACCAGAAAGCGAGCGGCAGCATTCTGGACCAACTGTAACCTGCGTATCACGGATTTGCTAATCCCAGAATACAGCGAGTTGCAGCAATCAAGGTGAGCGAAGATAAAAGCAGGAGTAGCTTTCTCAAGATCCCTAGAAGCTAAAAAAGGCTTGATCTTACCTACAAGAACTCTTGACTACAGAATGAACCTGTTTCTCAAAAGAGAGGTTACTGTAGTGCCGAAATCTGCCACTGACGGGGTTGCCGTGTCCCATTCCCTTTCAAGTCTTAGAATTTCTACAGGGTGGTCCAGATCTAATTATGCAGATCCAGATCATGTGGATGACTTTGATTTATGCGGGGACGATTCCAGTTCGGCGCGAAGACGATTCTTCATGTCGTCAGTTCGCACACTTCTCGATCGTCCGGGATTTTTCGGGTGATTTTCTATGTAATAAACTTAATAAGTTATAGCGTAATGAAAATTGCATAATTAGATCTGGACTGGGTGGCACGGTGGCGCAGTGGTAGCGCCTCGCAGTTAGGAGACCCAGGTTTGCTTCCCGGGTCCTCCCTGCGTGAAATTTGCATGTTCTCCCTGTGTCTGTGTTGGTTTCCTCCGGGTGCTCCGGTTTCCTCCCACAGTCCAAAGACATGCAGGTTAGGTGGATTGGCGATTCTAAATCGGCCCTAGTGTGTGCTTGGTGGGTGTGTTTGTGTGTGTCCTGCGGTGGGTTGGCACCCTGCCCAGGATTGGTTCCTGCCTTGTGCCCTGTGTTGGTTGGGATTGGCTCCAGCAGACCCCCATGACCCTGTGTTTGGATTCAGCGGGTTGGATAATGGATGGATGGATCTGGATCACCCTATATTTCTGATCATCTATTCCTTAGTAAAATCTTAGAATGTGCTCTTGAGAGACCATCTTGTATCTAATGATCTGTCTCTGGAATTTCAGTCTGGTTTCAGGGCCCACGACGGTACAGAGACTGCACATGCCAGGGTGACAAATGATCTCCTGGCTACAGCGGTGTGGTGTAGCGGATCCACAGCTGAAGTTAAAAAGGCCACTTTTTAAATAAATAGTCGCCACACTCGTGGCTTATGGGGGGGGGCATGTGGTAGTGTGGCCAAAGAGGTTTCCCGGGTGATTTGTGATGAGGACGGTCCTCGCTTAAGTGCACAGGTGAGGAGTCGTCAGCATCCGTAATTGTGCCAGGAGCTGCTGATTGCCACACCTGATCCACTTCCCAAGATCATTTAATAGAAGCGTGAGGTGGATGGGAATGGGGGAGAAAAGAAGGAATGGAATAAAGAACATGAAGGGAGGTTAAGGGAGAAGGAAGCAAGAAGGAGAAAGCCGGTGCAGGAGAGCGAGCGCAGGCAGCGGAGAGATGCGAGCCCGAGTGGGGTGTTTGGCCGGCACCCGAGGGTCAACAGTAATGGTCGCTCCTGCTGAGCGCTTGTTTGGGGCAGGAGTGACCGGGAGAAGGTTGGCTCGCCACAGCAAAGGCAGCGGGAGTCGGGGGACTTGGGAAGTGGAAGCCCCAGCATGAGCATCCTGGTCGCTGGGGAGCCCAAGTCTCGTCTGGGTGAGCAGAACTGGAGCCAGGGATCGGAAAGGCCACCAGACCAGTACAGTTATGAAGGTCAGCTGCATGTAGGGTGACTCCCCTGGCGCATAGCCTGGATGGGAGAAGCAGGGGAGTCACCAGTAAAAGGCGGCACCGGGCTTTGTTTTAAAAGACAGCTTCCAGCCATTGTTTTAACCTCGTTGTTTTTAAAAGGATTTTTTTTTTCCTATGTGTTTTTAACCTCCACGAGTTCACTTGTTTTTATCGGATTATTTATTTGAAGACTTTTGAAGCACTGAACTATTAATTTGAACACTGTTTTGATTTTGTTGATTTTAATAAAAGCACTTTGCACTTTTGCACCATCCCCTTTGCTTCATTGTTGTGTCTCACTGTCCAGCTCAGCGGTGACATTACCGACGGTGTTGGTTTCAGAGCTCCCAGAAGCAAGATGGGAGCTTGGAGCGGAACCCGCATCGTCACAAGCGGATTGTGGACTTTATACACACTTTTACACTCTTGAAAGGTGGAAAGGTCCGGAACGTGTGTCACTTGAGTTGCATAAATGGCGCTCCTTGGTGTCCATAATGCAATTTAAGGGGAATGAGCCCCCCCCCCAGTGTCCGATGTGGGCACCCCTCACTGTCTATAAGCACAGATACAACAGAAAGGTACAGAGCAGGCACCACTTGAGTAACATAAATGGTAACCCTTGGGGTCCAAAGCAGGTTTCTGTATTATTTGACTTCTAGGTCCTTTGGGGGCGGTGGGATCCCCCTCGGTGTCTGGTGAGTGGTTGGAAGGAGTGGTAAAGAGGTGGAAAGGTCCAGAATGTGCGTCACTAGAGTTGCATAAATGGCACTCCTTGGTGTCCATAGTGCCCCTTTAGTATTTTTGCACTTTTAGAACCTGGGGGTATGGGGATTCCCCTCGGTGTTCAATGTGTGCACCCCTTGAGTTACCAAAATGGCACCCCTCACTGTCTATAAGCACAGATACAACAGAAAGGTACACGGCACATGCCACTTGAATTAATTAAATGGCACCCCTCGCTGTCTATAGTAGAGATATAACAGAAAGGTACAGAGCAGACACCACTTGAGTAACATAAATGGTAACCCTTGGGGTCCAAAGCAGGCTTTCTGTATAATTTGACTTCTAGGTCCTTTGGGGGCGGTGGGATCCCCCTCGGTGTTTGGTGAGGGGATGGAGGGAGGGGTAAAGAGGTGGAAACGTCCAGAATGTGCGCATCTTTAGTTGCACAAAATGGCGCCCCTTGGGTGTCCAAAGTGTGCTTTTAGTATTTTTGTACTTTTAGAACCTGGGGTGGGGGGGAATCCCCCTCTGTGTCCAATGTGTGCACCCCTTAAGTTACCAAAATGGCACCCCTCACTGTCTATAAGCACAGATACAATAGAAAGGTGCAGAGCGCACACCACCTGAGTAACATAAATGGCAATCGTCTGCACCCAAAGCAGGCTTTCTGTATTATTTGACTTCTAGGACCTTTGGGGGCAGTGGGATGCCCCTCGGTGTCTGGCGAGTGGATGGAGGGAGGGGCAGAGAGGTGGAAAGGTCCAGAATGTGCGCCACTAGAGTTGCATAAACGGCACTCCTTGGTGTCCATAGTGCACTTTTAGTATTATTGTACTTTTAGAACCTGGGAGGTGTCCCTCGGTGTCCAATGTGTGCACCCCTTGAGTTACCAAAATGGCACCCCTCGCTGTCCATAAGCACAGATACAACAGAAAGGTACAGGGCACACACCACTTGAATTAATTAAATGGTATCCCTCGGATGTCTATAGTAGAGATATAACAGAAAGGTACAGAGCAGACACCACTTGAGTAACATAAATGGTAACCCTTGGGGTCCAAAGCAGGCTTTCTGTATTATTTGACTTCTAGGTCCTTTGGGGGCGGTGGGATCCCCATTGGTGTTTGGTGAGGGGATGGAGGGAGGGGTAAAGAGGTGGAAACATCCAGAATGTGCGCATCTTTAGTTGCACAAAATGGCGCCCCTTGGTGTCCAAAGTGCGCTTTTAGTACTATTGTACTTTTCGAACCTTGGGGGGGGGGGATCCCCCCTCGGTGCCCAATGTGTGCACCCCTTGAGTTACCAAAATGGCGCCCCTCACTGTCTATAAGCATAGATCCAACAGAAAGGTACAGGGCACACACCACTTGAATTACTTAAATGGTATCCCTCGATGTCCATTCCACACCCCTTAACTTTCATAAACGGCGCCCCTCAAATGATGGCACCCCAGGTGACCGTCTCCACCTGTTTGTGCCAATTTTTCCGCATTTCCCACTGCCGTATCACAGTAGACTTGGCTTGGGCATGTTAGTTTTGCTTTTGTTTGGGTCTCCCTGTTCTTCGACTTTTTTTCTGCAAGTTACCTTTGGACTTTGGCTTTGTCTTTTTCCATCTCCTGGTTCTTCATAAAACTTTCCCTCTGCCCTTTTTATTCCCCTTTTTCTTTTCTTTTTTGGCAGAACAAATCAGGCCTTTAGGGGGAACCTCTGCCTCCCAAAATACTGAATGTGATTTTGAGGGATGTGTCAAAAAAGTAATTTTCACGTAGCACACTGTAACTCCAATTAGTTCCATTCGACATTTTTAGATGTGAATTGTGTCTTTATGGCACTTTTGTGGCATGTTTCATAACTGCAATAAGATCCAGGAGGGAACAGAACCTTCAACATTTTAGTGATTTAGTGGATGTGGATTTTATTTTAGGAGTCAGCTGCCTTTTTTTCCATCTTTTTATGACATTTTTGAGGGGGACGGTCACAGTAGAGCACAAGTGACGGCCGTCTCACCTGGAATAGCGCAGTCAAGGGTCCTGTGTGGTCCTGTCTGACTGAGTCTATTTAAAACTGGAAAGAATGGAGAGCTGACCAGCACAGCTGGCACAGCGCACCACCTGCCCAAAGTGCAGGCCATCGATAATTCCCTACGATGCACTGCCGGCCAATTAAGCAGCTCATAAAGATCTTGTTTATATATCATTCAGTTGTTCCGAAAGACACGAGAAACTCATTACCACAAATTATCAAAGCACAAATCATTTGAGTGAAATGCAATTAACAGAACCTGCCTGCGCATTTTTACTGCCGTTCTGTGCCCGTAGCCAACCGGCTCGGAGATGTAGGCTGGCAGCTGACAGCCCTTCACAACGACTGCCTTTTATTGGCTACTTGCATAATGAATGAGAAGGTGGAGATTTGGGGGGGGGGGTAACTTGAGGTGGGTCGATAGAGAGAGAAAAAAAGTGGAGACCAATTAAATTTGAGTCACACTGCTTAAGAACAAAGTGCAAGGGGTTCTAGGGAAAAGGCGTCCCTCCATAGATCTAAATACTGCTTACAAAATGAGAACTGCACTTCAAGAACTTATTATTATGACGTGGTTGACACCTTAATTCCAGGTGACTTGCCACATTTAAGAGATATAATCAGTTCAATTAATTTCGTTTTTTTTATTCAGGCACGTGAAGTGACTTCCTCAGGGTCACACAGTGTCAAGAGCAAGAACTGAATTTGAGCTCCAAAGCCGTTATGTCACTACACCACACTGCCTGAATACTAAATTATAGTGTTTTCAAGTTTCTAGGAATTCTGTGTGGGCGCCCCATAAATCGACCTTTACACAGCACACAACAAGTATTCCCCCCCCTTGAATATACATCTATTATCCAACCCGCTATTTCCTAACTACAGGGTCACGGGGGTCTGCTGGAGCCAATCCCAGCCAACACAGGGTGCAAGGCAGGAAACAAACCCCAGGCAGGGCGCACACACACACACACCAAGCACACGATTTAGGATCGCCAATGCACCTAACCTGCATGTCTCTGGACTGTGGGAGGAAACCCACGCAGATACGGGGAGAACATGCAAACTCCACACAGGGAGGACCCGGGAAGCAAACCCGGGTCTCCTAACTACGAGGCACTGCGCCACCGTGCCGCCCCCCTTGACTTTGACGCCCCTAAATCGTCACTGATGCAACCGAACAGTTTTAGAAGTCACAGAGTTAGTCCAATGGAGACCACCTGCCTGAGGTTTCACTTGATTATTGTATTAAGGTAACCTATCACTGGAAGGGCCAGCTCATAGTTGCCATGTTTCTTTCAGCCAGGTTGGGCTTCAAAGTCGTGTTTCTTGTCATTTATTTATGTGAATGTTACTTTTCTTAATTTTGTGGGTTATTCTTTGCTTTTGTCTTTGAGTATAAGCTGCCTTTATTGTTGACCACATATGATGACATTGTGATCTGTAGTGAGAGTAGGGAGCAGGTTGAGGAGACCCTGGAGAGGTGGAGATCTGCTCTAGAGAGGAGAGGAATGAAGGTCAGTAGGACCACCAAGACAGAATACATGTGTGTGAATGAGAGGGGGGGTCAGAGGAATGGTGAGGATGCAGGGAGTAGAGATGGTGAAGGTGGATGAGTTTAAATACTTGGGATCAACAGTGCAGAGTAATGGGGATTGTGGAAGAGAAGTGAAGAAGAGAGTGCAGGCAGGGTGGAGTGGGTGGAGAAGAGTGTCAGTAGTGACTTGTGACAGACGGGGATCAGCAAGAGTGAAAGGGAAGATCTACAGGACGGTAGTGAGACCAGCTATGTTATATGGGCTGGAGACGGTGGCACTGACCAGAAAGCAGGAGACAGAGCTGGAGGTGGCAGAGTTAAAGATGCTAAGATATGCTTTGGGTGTGATGAGGATGGACAGGATTAGAAATGAGAACATTAGAGGGTCAGTTCAGGCTGGACAGTTGGGAGACAAAGTCAGAGAGGCGAGATTGCGTTGGTTTGGACATGTGCAGAGGAGAGATGTTGAGTATATTGGGAGAAGGATGCTAAGGACAGAGCTGCCAGGTAAGAGGAGAAGAGGAAGGCCTAAGAGAAGGTTTATGGATGTGGTGAGAGAGGACATGCAGGTGACAGGTGTGACAGAACAAGATGACGAGGACAGAAAGATATGGAAGAAGATGATTCGCTGTGGCGACCCCTAACAAGAGCAGCCAAAAGAAGAAGAAGAAGACTATAAGCTGCCTTTATCATTTTCCATGTGTTTTATGGTAGTGCCTGCCAATCACGACCAGGAACTGCCCTTCACCTTATGAAACATGGAGGGTCTCCCACAGTTCCTGGTGGTTCAGTTTTGAATGTGCTAAGGTGCGGAGTGCCTCCTTGCATTCCTTTAGGGTGTGTATTGTGATTTTTGAACCTCCGACTATTGACCATTCTTGGATATTTGCATTGGGACCGTGTTTGCCTTCAGGCAATTTTGTGCTCCACAACTATTTTTTTATTCTTTTTTTGTTTCTAGTTGGGGTTTTGACGGTAATCCTCCCCCTCACTAGGCACTTTTGGAGAGACTTATGGGACTTGTGTGCTTTTGACGCACCTTTGGCAGCCATGACAGCCTTGAGTCTCTATGCACAGGTCTCTCTATATCAGCTTTGCACATCTGGACACTGACATTGTCCTCCACCAAGCTCTTCAGGTGTTCAACTCCAGCCACAAAATCTCCATTGGATTGAGATCTAAACTCTGACTCGGCCACTGCAGGACATTCACTTTGTTGTTTTGTAGCCTTTCCTGTGTAGCATTGGCTTTGTGCTTGAGGTGGTCCTCTTCAGAACGTTAGAAGAGTGTTTCCCAAACTTTCTGGTGTCATGATCCAGTTTTTCACATGGCAGTGTGTTCGCAACCCACTGAGGGTAAGGTCCTTCTCCATGAATTTAGCACGATTGTCAAAGCGGGTGCGTGGCTGGGAGTCTTGCACGCAAAGTCACCAGAGCGTCATAACGTCAGATGAATCAAGCACGATTGTCAATTCTTGGTGAATCGAGCATAACTGTCAGACAGGGGATTTGAGGAAATCATCCAAGGGTCCGTCGTGATCCACCTGCATTGCTGCTATTGTGAACTGAGCCTGGTCATCGGAGCTGGGGGGTTTGGGGTTTCATCAAGGGTCAGTCACAATAACACATCTGAACTGTCTGGACGGGAGCAGGCCATTCAGGCCAACAAAGCTCGCCAGTCCCCTCCATTTAATTCTTCTAAAATAACATCAAGTCGAGCTCTGAAGGTCCCTAAAGTCCTACTGTCTACCACACTACTTGATTGCTTATTCCAAGTGTCTGTGGTTCTCTGTGTGAAGAAAAACCTCCTAATGTTTGTGCAAAATTTCCCCTTCACAAGTTTCCAGCTGTGTCTCCGTGTTCTTGATGAACTCATTTTAAAGTCACCGTCTCGATCCACTGGACTAATTCTCTTCATAATTTCAAACACTTCACTCAGGTCTCCTCTTAATCTCCATTAAAGGCTCAGCTCTTTTAATCTTTCCTCATAACTCAACCCCTGTAACCCTGAATCAGCCTAGTCTCTCTTCTCTGGACCTTCTCTTGTGCTGTTATGTCCTTTTTGTAGCCTGGAGACCAAAACTGCACACAGGACTCCAGATGAGGCCTCACCAGTGTGTTATAAAGCTTGAGCAGAACCTCCTGTGACTTGTACTCCACACATCAAGGCGCTATATAACCTGACATTCTGTTAGCCTTCTTAATGGCTTCTGAACACTGTCTGGTAGTTGATACGGCTATGACTCCTGTCTTTCTCTTAATGTGGACTTTTGATATTCAGACCTCCCATTGTGTATTCAAACTTCCCATTTTTACTTCCTACATCTAATAATTTACATTTACTGACATTAACCTTCATCTGCCACGAATTCACCCAAGCCTTTCTGCCATCCAAGCCCTGGAATCAGCCTAGTCACTCTTCTCTGGACCTTTTCTTGTGCTGTTATGTCCTTTTTGTGGCCTGGAGACCCAAACTGCACACAGGACTCCAGATGAGGCCTCACCAGTGTGTTATAAAGCTTGAGCAGAACCTCCTGTGACTTGTACTGCACACATCAAGGCGCTATATAACCTGTCACTCTGTTAGCCTTCTTAATGGGTTCTCAACACTGTCTGGAAGTCGATAGCTGAGAGTCCACTATAACTCCTAAATCCTACTCATGTGGTGGACTTTCAATTTTCAGACCTTACACTGTGTATTCAGATCATGTGTAGCTCCTGGCTGGTGGAACGTGCTGCCCACCTCCATTCAAAACTCTAAGTCAATCAATGTGTTCAAAAAGTGTTTGAAGACCCTCGTGCTCAGTGAATTCTTGACTAACTAATATTAGCTGTTAGGTTTTGTAAATCTGGTAATTGGAACTCACTTAAACTTTGTTCTGAGCTTACTTGTGACGGTCATATTTGTCACCTTGTCCTGTCACACTTGTTCCCAAATAACCCCCCAGAGTGATGTTTACTCCATTATAATGAACTATTTTGTAATTCTCTTTAGATAAAAGCATCTGCTAACCAAATTGAAGTGAACGTAAATAAAAGTTGATTCTAACAATTCCTGCAGGTGTCCCAACTTATGCTGATTACTTCCAAACCTTTTGTCTTTATAAGAGCAGTGCTGGCACAAACTGTGTTGCTAGACCCTATAAAGCATTATCTGGATAAAATTGCACTGTATATTGCTATCATAATGGTGAGAAAAAGACAATTAACAAGGGAAGACCACTATAACAGTTAAAAAATACAGCATAGTTTCTTAGACAATGGTTCACGACCCAGTGCTGTCAGAATTTGGGTCACACAAAGTCATGAATCACCAATGGTACTGAATGGGAAAGGATAACAATCATGATGGGTCACCATAGTCACCGCAAATGTCATGACAACTGGTGACGCTACTCCAGGGGGATTCCGATGACAATCTGCGGCAATTCTCTAAAGGGAAAGATGACAACTGGTGGCGATTCTTCAAGGGGACCCCATACATGTCATCCCCTGAGATGACAATTACCAACATTTGGTTAAGGGGTACAACCCCCAACTCTCAAGTGTGGGATGATACTCCACAGAGAATGTGGGTCACGATGACACAAAAAAGGCAAAACTAGGTCACAAGAAGAAAAAGTGTAAGAATCACTGCTTTAGAGAGTCAGTGAGCGAGTCCAAGAGGAGCTTGGGAACTCAGATGAGAACATGTCTGGCAGACCCAAAGCCACCACGAAATCACAAGACAAGTTTCTGAGAGTAATCAGCTCGTGTGATGGGTGCCTCACAGGACCAAAGCTTCAAACATGAGCAGCATTCACATCTCCAAATGTCTATCTGTTCAGTGTTTTGATAGATAGATAGATAGATAGATAGATAGATAGATAGATAGATAGATAGATAGATAGATAGATAGAAATGAAAGGCATTATATAATGATAGATAGATAGATAGAAATGAAAGGCACTATATAATGATAGATAGATAGATAGATAGATAGATAGATAGATAGATAGATAGATAGATAGATAGAAATGAAAGTCACTATATAATGATAGATAGATAGATAGATAGATAGATAGATAGATAGATAGATAGATAGATAGATAGATAGAAATGAAAGGCACTATATAATGATAGATAGATAGAAATGAAAGGCATTATATAATGATAGATAGATAGATAGATAGATAGA
>JANRMT010062814.1:10729884-10742754 GCA_026402145.1 Polypterus bichir lapradei | reverse complement strand
TATATATATATATATATATATATATATATATATATATATATATATAGGTAGATCATTTCGACCTGGTCATTTTAAAAGTATCTCGCAAGCCGATAAAGTGTGGGCACCCCTGCTCTAAATGATTTGCCTCAACATAAAAATCCTGGTTCAATTAGATAAAATGAATTATATTGGTTCTGATTGAAAATATTAAGTGTGAATCATTACCTTAATTATTTTAAGTTGAATGGAGATTATACTTTTTTCAGTGTTGTTCTGGGGGGGGGGGGCTTGTCCCCTTAAGTGTCCCCCCCCCGCCCCATTTAAAGCGTTGGGTGTGGAGTTTATGGCCCATTGATTATGTTAAAGTTTAATAGACTGAGAGTGAGCTGGAAGACGCCGTCTTGCCTGCGGTCTTTGTTCGCTGCCATAGCTGCTGATGCGATTGCAAAGTGAATGAAAACGCCGCCCGATTGTCGGCTCGCGTCTGGCACGCATTCTCATTGAACATTTTTCACAGCGCCGCAAGAAACAAATGATTATTCATTGATTGCGTGGTTCCGCACTGTGGCCGCTTAGAGGTTCTGATGATTACTTTTGTCGGTAAGTGTCATTTTGCAAGAAAAAGAACTAAACGTATTGCCGATTTCAAGTGAAACGACACCATTTCCTCGCTGCTGAAGGACGTACAGCATTTTAAAGGTCCGGTAAACCGCCGTGAGAAAAATAAAGATTCACGTGAGTAAAAGATGAATGTGCCATATTAACAAGAAAAAAAGAAAAATAAAATTCAATGAGGCCTTAACTCAATTAATTAAACTACGTAGCCTTCATTTTGGGAAAGGCGTGGGCGCTATATAGCGTTAAACACACGTTTAGAAACCTGGTGTGCAAATCAAAGCATAGCGTTTGTGAACAATTGAGATGATTTTTGGGAAAGGCCTGGATTTTTCTGAAGGGATGGTCTTCATCCTAACTGGAGGGGATCTTATGTATTATCCCAAAATATGGCGGCAAAACTGCCTGGTTGACTGATCAGAGCTCCATCCAGGCCGCGGTCATGTGATCTGAAATCACAGGCTGTTGTTTATCCCATCTGTTATTTTCCTGAAGCTGTTACCCAAAACCCTTGTCGTGGGGCATCCAGTAAATTTAGTCTTGATACAAACCTTAAATTAATTGATAACCAAAAAATAAGCTGTATAATTAGACCAAGGGATAAAACCAGACCCTCCACCAGGGGCATCTGTAATAGACATTTACTTCAAATTAAAACAAAAAATATATCACCAGTTCAGAAAGAAGCATGCAGTTTTAAATGCTGCTTATTGAACATTCGCTCTCTTGGCACTAAAGCTGTTTTGGTAAATGATATTATATTAAGTACAAAATCTGATCTGTGTCTTCTCACTGAAACCTGGCTTAGTAAATACGACACTGTTCCCTAGCTGAGGCGTCACCAGATGGATACTCGTTCCTTCATAAGTCCAGAGATTTTGGTCGAGGAGGAGGCCTTGGAATAATTCATTGCAACAAAATGCAAATCACTTCTAAAAATTACGGCAACTTTACATCCTTTGAGGCATTCATTTTAAATGTTAAAACAGATTTCAACACAATTATAGTGCTAGTCTACAGACCACCAGGGCCATATTCATTGTTCATGACTGAATTTAGCAACCTTCTATCTGATTTGGCTATAAATTATGATCACGTAGTACTGATGGGGGATTTTAATGTACACATTGATGTGGAAACTGACACTTTTAGCAAATGTTTTACTTATTTGTTAAATTCAGTAGGATTTTGTCAGATTGTCAAAGGTCCAACTCATAATCATAACCACACATTAGATTTAATTATAACTTATAAAGTTGAAATTCTAAATTTAAATATTACTCCATTAAGTGAAGTTATTTCCGATCACTACTTAATTACATTTGATTTAGTTCTGCCCTTGCCAACGCACTCCCAGATTAAAACAAAGACAGTGCGACATCTAGATTGTAATTCTGCTTCAAAATTTGTAGATACTTTGAGTAATTGTGGAAAACCATTTAGATCAGTTAACATCAAATGTAAGCGTGGAATACAATTTAGATCAGCTAACATCACATTATAATGTGACCTTGAGAGATGCTCTGGACACAGTGGCTCCCCTTAAAACAAAAGTGATCAAAGCACATAGAAACTCTCCCTGGTTTAATGAAAACACTCGCGCTCTTAAATTAGAGTGTAAAAAAACTGGAGCGCAGATGGAGAACAACAAAGCTACATGTCCTTCAAATTGCATGGACAGAGAGTGTTAAAAAATATAAAAAAGCTCTCTTTAAAGCTCGCCCAGAATACTATTCTACATTAATAGATAACAATAATAAAAATCCTTGGGTACTGTTTAGAAAAGTGGATAAATTAACAAATGGAAATTCAGATCTATAGTGCAAAATACCAACAGATACTAGCAGTACAGGCTTTATGAACTTCTTCAATGAGAAAATTAAAAATATAAGATCCCAGATCTCAGCATCACAGTACAAACCAAATACTAGCTTAGCAGGCCCTGTCTCACATTGCATTCAGCACTTTAATAATTTTAATCCTGTAACTGAGCAGGAAGTCTTAACTTTAATTTCTAAAATGAAGCCCACTACTTGTTCCTTAGATCCAGTGCCAACAAAACTAGTAAAAAGTGCAATGGATGTTCTTGCAGCGCCTATTCTAACCATTATCAATAGTTCATTGCTGCATGGCACAGTACCTGATGCACTAAAAGTGTCAGTCATTAAACCTTTACTTAAAAAGTCAGACCTAGACCCACACATACTTAATAATTATAGGCCTATTTCAAATTTACCGTTTCTCTCTAAAATACTAGAAAAAGTAGTCGCCAATCAGCTTCAGTCACATCTTACGCATTACAATTAATTTGAGAAATTCCAGTCTGGTTTTCGCACTGGTCATAGTACAGAAACGGCACTAACGCGGGTTGTAAATGACATTCTGATATCGTCTGATGAACAAAACTCCACTGTAATTATGTTGTTAGACTTTAGTACAGCATTTAACACCATTGACCATTCTATTTTACTGCCCAGGCTAGAAAACGATGTTGGGCTTACAGGCCCCGTGCTCGCTTGGTTTAGTTCTTATTTATCAAATCGATTCCAATACGTACAGAAATGTGCTGACAGTACTCCATCATTATACACAGAAGTTCAATATGGTGTCCTGCAGGGCTCAGTACTGGGACCTTTACTGTTTTCACTTTACAGGCTTCCACTGGGATCTCTCATTAGGAAACATAATGTTAATTTTCACTCGTATGCAGATGACACCCAGTTATACCTTTCATTTAAATCAAATGAAGTTTCTCCGATGTCTTTAATTAGTTGTGTTAGCGAATTAAAGGAGTGGATGAATGAGAACTACTTGTCTTTAAATACAGATAAAACAGAGATGTTAATTGTTGGAGGGAATGACGCTGATCACAACAATATTCTGTCATCATTTAACTCAGTTGGAATCCCAATTAATTTTACTGAATCAGCCTGCAATCTCAGAGTTATCTTTCACTCTAGCAGGTCATTTAAAGCGCATATTACAAAGTTGTCCAAAACATGTTTCTTCCATCTCAAAAATGTTAGGAAATTAAGGCACTTTCTAAATAAACAGGATTCTGAGAAATTAATTCATGCATTTATCTCTAGTAGGATTGACTGCTGCTATGCGGTGTTCACTGGATGTTCAAACTGTTCTCTATACAGCCTCCAGCTAATCCAAAATGCTACTGCAAGAATTATTACAAGAAAATATGAACACATAACTCCAGTTCTTAAATCCTTACACTGGCTCCCAGTTAAGTTTAGGGCAGATTTCAAAATCCTCCTTTTAATATATAAAGCATTAAATGGCTGAGGTCTGGCTTACTTGTCTGAACTTATCATGACTTACAAACCAGAGAGTGCATTAAGATCTCAAGATGCCGGTCTGCTTATGATTCCAAGGATTAATAAAATAACAGTGGGAGGTCGAGCCTTTAGTTACAGGGCCCCTAAACTGTGGAGTGGTCTGCCTGCTACTATAAGAGATGCCCCTTCGGTCTCAGCTTTCAAATTCCAGCTGAAAACTCACTACTTGAGTTTAGCACACCCTGACTAGAGCTGCTGATTAACTGTGCAGACTGCATCTCTGTTGTTAGTCATTAGCACTAAAACATAAGTAACATGACAGTTATAACTGGATACTAACCCTCACCTATTCTGTTTGTCTTCTCGGTACTCAAATGTGACACTTGGTGCCCACGGCCCACCTGCCAAGTTGTTTTGCCCGCCTAAGGTAAAGTCATCCCTGATGGAGGATTGCAGGAATCGTCAGAAAAAGGGGTCCTTTCATCGGATTGGCTGGCCCAGCGCTGTTTCAACCGTGGAATGGCCAAATGAGGGAGGCAGCCTGATGGATGAGGTCTCCAGTACTCTAAAAATATCCAAATCTTATTATATGATATCATCTACTGTTAAATTCTGCTCCGTGCTTCTAAAATTTGTATTTTTGTACTGTATTGAGGATTTGTTCTGTTCTGTGTAATGTATTGTATTGTATTGACCCCCTTTTTTGACACCCACTGCACGCCCAACCTACCTGGAAAGGGGTCTCTCTTTGAACTGCCTTTCCTGAGGTTTCTTCCATTTTTTCCCTTCAGTTTTTTTTTGGGAGTTTTTCCTTGTCTTCTCGGAGAGTCAAGGCTGGGGGGCTGTCAAGAGGCAGGGCCTGTTAAAGCCCATTGCGGCACTTCTTGTGTGATTTGGGGCTCTACAAAAATAAAATGTATTGTATTGTATTGTATGTGACGTACTCTGATTGACCAAGGCGGATCTGACGCAGTGCTGGATTAACCATATAAGCAAAGTAAGCACATGCTTAGGGCATCAAGGGTAAAGGGGGAACCACAAAAATTTTTCATGACTGAATTTATCATATAAATTATTAAATTAATTAAATTTATAGCCATTTTCAAAATTTAATGAAAAATGAATACAGTAATGCCTCCCTGTACCTCCCTATGCCGTCACTGTTCATTGATGGCACCTTACACAGTGCGTTCTGCACACTGGTGCCATCTACGATGGGGAATTCCCGTTTCATTGTGATTCCCTTAAACGCCATGTTATGTCAAAATATTGTGAAAATAATTCGATTCAAAACAATATGTTTTTATATTTTTAAATAATAGTTAATAGTTGATTAAAAATTATTATCACGAAATTGTTGTGTTTCGTGAATTATCTGTTATTTAACTTAAAATAAATTTCAAGTGCGTAGAAAGCATTATTTTCTGCTTTAAGCAAAAACAAAAAATCATCCCAGTTTGAGGAAAAAATATTCTGGTAAGTCTATTTAATTCTATTCTTGGATATTTTTAAATTCATTTACATTATGTAAAAGTGAAAATCGTACAGCTGAGTACTATTGGATAAAATTGTTTATAACTTTCTTTTTTACTAATAAAGATTTATTAACAAAATTTTCACAAAATATTCTTCAAATCTTGTACTAAGAATATGTGTAAATAGATTTGCTAAATTGACACAAAAGTCATAAATAAATTAAGTAATCAAAATTGTAAATCTACAGTTTTCATATCAAAATGCTTTGTTTAATTTCAAATTTTTGATAATAAAAAAAAATTTATTTTCTAGTTTGTTATTGTTTTAATATTTTGAATTCCCAGTGTAAGGGGGCACCAAAATTACTTAGTGCTTAGGGCATCTAAGGGTCTTAATCGGGCCCTGCTCTTACGGAGTTGAGGTTGTGTAAGAGCGGCTGTTGAAAGTCCGACACTCTCCTTGCTAGAATTCGGCGTCGGTTCTTCTTGGCATGCGGGCGACCTCGGTAGCGTGTGGAGAGGTGCAGAGAGATGGTCACCCCAGTTTGTGGACTCTTTGCCAGTTGTATTTTTATTTCTTTTATTACACAATGGTGGAGATACAGCGCTGAGCTACCCAAGAACACTTTACTTTTTTTCTCTCTCTCTCTACACCACCTACTAAATTTTTCCTCCCTTAAATAATCAATTATTATTTCATTTAATTTAATTATTTATTTAATAATTAAACTTTATTAAAAATTCCTGACATGAACTCCTGCTTAGAGTTGGATTGAAGTTTGCTATATTTGTTAATTTTGGCATCAGTTTTCTAAAGCATTTTTTGATGGTGACGTCAGGAAAAAATGAAATCTAAAATATGTAATATTTGTCTATGTCGCTCTTTCAGATTAGGCTGGTGGTGTTCTTGAATTTATGATATTATTAGGTAAAATCTCTATTGTTTTAAATGAACACTTTAAGTGTCTATGGGTCCACTCTTTCTGATTTTAATGGCTTTAACTCTGGTGACTTTACTGTGGTGCAGTGGTAAATGCTGATTTCTAAGGCTTCAACAACAACAACATTTATTTCTATAGCAAGTTTTCATAAAAATAACGTCGCTCAAAGTGCTTTACATGTTGAAGAAAGAGAAAAAAGACAAAGCAAGAATTAAAATATGAGAACACTACTTAACATAGAATAAAAGTAAGGTCTGATGGCCAGGGAGGACAGAAAAAACAAGAAAAAACTCCAGACGGCTGGAGAAAAAATAAAATCTGCAGGGGGTCCGAGGCCACGAGACCACCCAGCCCCCTCTAGGCATTCTCCGTAACATAAATGACCTCAATCAGTCCTTATTGTATTCAGGGTTCTCATGGAAGAACTTGATTATGACGGTCACGTGGATTTCTGGCCTTTAATCCATCAATGTAGGGACATCACGGTGCTTTGATTAGGTGGTGGTGGCGCAGGTCGCCACCACAAAAAACCGGAAAAAGAACAGACGAGAGAGTAGGGGTTAGTATTGATTTTGGAGCCACCATGAATATTAATGATAATTAATTGAATATACAGAGCATCAGGATTAAACTAAAATGAAGTTATGAGAAAGCCATGTTAAAGTAATGTGTTTTTATCAGTTTTTTAAAGTGCTCCACTGTATTAGCCTGGCGAATTTCTATCAGTCTGCTATTCCAGATTTTAGGTGCATAACAGCAGAAGGCCGCCCACCTCACCACTTCTTTTAAGTTTAGCTCTTGGAATTCTAAGCAGACACTCATTTGAAGATCTAAGGTTACAATTTGGATCGTAAGGTGTCAGACATTCCAAAATATAAGATGGAGCGAGATTATTGAAGGCTTTGTAAACCATAAGCAGTATTTTAAAGTCAATTCTGAATGACACCGGTAACCAGTGTAGTGACATCAAGACTGGGGTGATGTGCTCGGATTTTCTTTTCCTAGTTAGGACTCTAGCAGCTCCATTCTGCACTCGTTGCAGTTGATTGATGTCTTTTTTGTGTAGTCCTGAGAGGAGTGCGTTACAGTAATCTAGTCGACTGAAAACAAAAGTGTGAACTCATTTCTCAGCATCTTCCAGTGTTATAAGAGGTCTAACTTTTGTTATGTTTCTTAAGTGAAAAATGCTGTCCTAGTGATCTGATTAATATGCGATTCATAATTCAGGTCAGACTCAATAGTTACCCCTAAATTCTTTACCTCCATCTTGACTTTTAATCCTAATGCATCAAGTTTATTTTTAATAACCTCATTATATCCTTTATTGCCAGTCACTAAAATTTCAGTTTTCTCTTTATTTAGCTTGAGAAAATTACTACTCATCCATTCAGAAACACAAGTAAGACATTGTGTCAGTGAAACAACAGAGTCGGGGTCATCAGGTGCTATTGATAAATACAGCTGCGTGTCATCAGCATAGCTGTGGTAGCTCACGTTATGCCCCCTGATAATCTGACCTAACGGAAGCATGTAAATCGAAAAGAGCAGCGGACCCAAGATAGAGCCTTGTGGAACACCATATAGAATATCATGTGTCTTTGAGTTATAATTATCACAACTAAAAAAGAATTTTCTACCTGCCAGGTAGGATTCAAACCAATTTAAGACATTGTCGGAGAGGCCCACCCACTGACTAAGGCGATTTCTAAGAATATTGTGATCAATGGTATCAAATGAGGCACTCAGATCTAAGAGGATGAGAACAGATAAACGGCCTCTGTCTGCATTTACCCGCAAGTCATTTACAACTTTAAAGAGTGCAGTTTCTGTACTGTGATTTGTTCCCCGACTGAAACTTATCGAGAATAGCATATTTATTGAGGTGGTTATTTAACTGCATAATGACTGTCTTCTCTAGAATTTTACTTAAGAAGGGCAGGTTAGAAATAGGGCTAAAATTTTCAAGATTAAGGGAGGTGGGGAGAAGTTATATACTATAATATCTCATAAACAGGGCAGCACGGTGGCACAGTGGGTAGAGCTGCTGTCTCGCAGTTAGGAGACCTTAGGTTCGCTTCCGTGTCCTCCCTGCGTGGAGTTTGCATGTTCTCCCCGTGTCTGCGTGGGTTTCCTCCCACAGTCCAAAGACATGCAGGTTAGGTGGATTGGCGATTCTAAATTGGCCCTAGTGTGTGCTTGGTGGGTGTGTGTCCTGCGGTGGGTTGGCACCCTGCCCAGGGTTTGTGTCCTGCCTTGTGCCCTGTGTTGGCTGGGATTGGCTCCAGCAGACCTCTGTAACCCTATAGTTAGGATATAGCGGTTTGGATAATGGATGGTTGGATCTTATAAACAGTGGTAAGTCTGGGAGATTTGAAGCATTCTGACAAAGGCTGCACATTAATAATACAAAAGGGGAAAGTAGAGCAATAGAGAACTTTATCAAGACAAAACAATATCTTTAAATATTTGGAAAAGTATCATGGAGAAGATCATTAAGAGACACAACATTCCCTTTCATTTTTACGCAGATGACATGAAGCTTTACTTATATATGAAACCTACTCATGCCTGCTCTTTGGAGACCTCTGGTGGAGATTAAAGGCAGTTTTAGTGAAATCATTTCCTCAGCCTGAATGACAGGAAATCTGAGGTGGCTTTGCCTGGCACCCCTAACTGTACTGCAAGGGTCTCTGAAAGCCCAGAACACTGAAGTGAAATCACGGGTTACAAATCTGATTTTTGATGGGGGACCTCAGATTTGACAAACAAGTCAACTTGGTCATCAAGGATTGTGTGTGTGTGTTTTTTTTCAGTTGAGAATGATTGTAGAAGTGAAGCCAATATCGCCAGTTCCTGATTTAGAGAAAGCGATCCGTTTAGATCATTTTAATTTTTTCATCAATTGTCTTTGCTGCACGTGCAAAGCCACGTTATTGACTGGCCAGAACTAAAGAGGTCACATCACACCTGGTTTATATTCCCTTCACTGGCTCCCAGTTTGGTTTAGGATTCATTAATGATTTTGAAGCTTTGAGTGCACATCCACCACCAGGTCATTAAGATCGTCAAGTCAGCTTTTGTTAGATGTGCCTCGATCCTCATTATAAATTAAAGGGGCTCAGGCCGCCACAGTAGATACCTCGAGATTGTGGAACAGCCTAACACACTCAATCAGTGCTTTTACAGTACATGTGCTTTAATAACCTGGATAGTCACAGAAACACGATTTCTAAAATGACCCTTTATTCCGACCTATATGACAAACCAGGTAGATTTCTTCACGAGAAACCCAGATATATAGCCATGTAAACCATAGACATAGAATTACTAGACACTGCATGACCAGCAGCATCGTATGTCAACGTCGCCACCATATTGTGAGTGGCACTGCTGTGGAGTAAAATAATGGATAAAGATGTTGTACGCATGTGCTACTTGGGATTGTATAAACCGCTGTACGCTCCAAACCAGATCCCGGAGGATTACATTTCATAGGTAAGGATGAACAATTGTTTTGGTTATATTTGGCCATTAGAAAATCCCGTTTTATAATCTTAACTTTAACTACGCCAGGCTAAGCTAGCAAAGCTATGCATTTATGTGCTCAAGTGAGCCTCCAAACAACGTTTTGGCTAAACATATTTAGTCACTAACTATGCAGATTATTATTAGCTGTTAACATTTCTCAAACTCTGAAGGTTTCCCAAAGAAATCCTCCTCAGGAAGCAGTGGGAGGTCAGGTAGCCCTTAGATGGGATTTGGAGAAAGCTGTCCTGTGATGTGATTTAGTAACAGATGCTGTACTGGCATCATATGATCAAAGCTACCACTCGCTCACATTAAAAAACAAAGGAGGTTTGATGATTCCTTCTGAGGGTCCAGTCAAGGTGGTCAAAGTAGCTGAGCGTCTTATCCGACAGTCGACATTAGGGCAAGCCGTCAGTGTATCTTTAATCGATCAGTTTGTTCGGGCTGAGATTGGTTCAGATGAAGGAGCTCATCGAGGAAACACAGTTTGAAATTGACAACCATCACTTTATGCTCATGTCTTTAGTTGTGTCTGTCTTCCACAAACTAAGGCTGCACCGTATTGCCAGACTGAATACACTCAAATTACAGAGTGGCAACACACGGAGAAAGCTATGGAAGACAGTTCTGTTTCATGGATTCTAGATCTTATCCTGTATATATTTAAGTAACCACATTGTGTGTGTGTGTGCGTGTGTGTGTGAGAGAGAGAGATTGAGAGAGGAATGAGTGAAATGTTTTCAGAAATTATTAAGACAATTTTTATACAATAAAATTGTTTATTTCTGTCATTGAGTGTATCATTTCACTGTTAAAAAAAAGACCAGACTGCCAGTTGCAGTCTTACTATTTGGACTTTCAGACATTGGTCAAGTTTTCGTCTCAATAATTAATAATAATAACAATAATACATTTTATTTAATAGGCGCCTTTCTTAGAACTCAAGGTCACCTTACAATAAAATTAAACAACATTTGTAAAATTAAAACAAAAGAATGATAAATCAAAAGCAATAATTAGCAAACAAACAAAGATAACTGGCAGTAACAGTGCAAAATTCACATTTGGTGTGCCAGTTTAAAAAGATACGTTTTGAAGGCAGTTTTAAAATCGAGGTGACTTATGAGGAAGAGAATTCCCGAGTTGAGGAGCACCAGGAGAGACACTCGAGCTCCCATAGCACTGAGTCTGACGTGCGGTACAGAAAGTTAAGCTGCAGAGGAGGATCTGAATGAGCGAGAGGAGTGCCAGTCTGGAGGAGATCAGCGAGGTTGTGGAGAGCTTTAAATGTTCAGAGCGGGATTTAGTATTGTATTCTGTAGTGAACAGGGAGCCAGTGACGTTGAAAGAGAATCGGTGGTATATGTTCAGTGGATTTAGAACAGCAGGTTATTATCCTGGCAGCAGAATGTTGAAGAAGTTGTAAGCGATGGATAAGTTTTTGTGGATAGAAGAGCATTACAATAATCTATACGTGAGGTGACTCGGGCATTAACCGATACTTCAGTACTGTGTTACGTAAGAACAGGACGAAGCCTAGAAATGTTTCAGAGATGGAAGAAGGCAGAAATGTTACTTACTGTATATGGGAGGAATTATTTAATATTATTATTATTTAATAATTGCTATTATTAGTGTATAAATGGATATAAAAAATTGTATGTAAACGATTCGCCAAAATCTGTTGTATGTAAACGATACTGTTTTAAACGTTATTGTTTTTTCAACAGAAAACCCGGTTTCCACGTCTACCTGTATTAGTTTAAATAGCACTTCTGCCACTCGCAATAGGGCGGACGCGATGACGTATCGTGTCGACTGGGCAACACAGTGAATGCGGCGTCTATCTATATACAGTATATCTATGAGATCTGTCTGCACGTGTCCGCTTTACACCGCTAACCTGCGTAGCTGCGCATGCGCTTTCAGCAGCCACAGACAGAATTTGAACACAAGACCAGCCTCCTCCGGCAAATGTTTCAGCCAATCGCATTATTCTTCCAGGTTGAAATAATCTGCCTCAGTATTTCAGAAGCTGCTAAATCGATGTTGAAAAGCTAAACGTGTAGTGCTAAGCTGAGCTGCACAGCCTCGGGAGACGTGTAAAAAGAGACGCTCGTTACGTAGCCTGATTACTTTTTAAAGTAACGAGTAACCTTATGCAGTATTTATTTAATGGAAGTAAAAATACCTGCGTCGTTATTATTATCGCAGCAGCGACGGGTGAAAGGCAAGAAGCACACAGACCGGTGTGGTGGTCATGTGAAGGGATCAGTAACGCGGTCAAACAGGAAAGTGGACCGAGCGCAATCCGGTAACGGGACTGCACATAAAGTGTCAGTTTAGTTACCATCCGGCTATCTGCTATTGAGGTGCTGAAACAGTTCGGGTGGACACTGCGGTGGCAGATTTTGGGTGGCTCAGGTTGGAGATGTGAAGACGGGATGACTGCGGTTTGCTATACACGGCACGCGAAGGACTAAACGCATTTATAACACACAAGAAAATAAATCTCGTTTGGCTTGTGCTTCTGGTTCGTTTTATGGATATGTATATATGGGCTTAGGATTTTAAAACAAATGCTGGACAGTCAAAGGTGCAGTTTCTCAGGCACAAGAAGAAAAAGCATTTGAAAAAGTGAGCCACTGTTTACACCTTACATTTCATAAGAAGTAACGACAGAACATATTTACTTACTTTGTTTGTAAGGAATGAGTGCTATAACTAAATTACGCTTAAAAGCAACGTCCCTGAAACAGACACGGGCTCCTGCTTATTTATGGATTCACGGTGGCCAAGAAGGATGTTCAACGGTGTTTTGTGCACTTTAATGACATCGGAACGTTTCACCAAAGGATAACTTTTCCTTGCCTTCTATCTATTAAATATACAGAACTTCAGTTAACAAAATGGTGTTTTAAAATTTGCTTAATAAATAAAATGTTCTTTCTTAGTAAATAAATTCAAAAGGCACTATATTAACGATAGATAGATAGATATGAAATGCACTATATAATAGATAGATAGATAGATAGATAG
>JANRMT010062814.1:10668928-10683068 GCA_026402145.1 Polypterus bichir lapradei | reverse complement strand
GCTGTGCACTACAACATACCGTAAGCCCTTCAGAAACAAAGGAGATTATTTTCACATATCCCTAATCAGGTCACCAGTGCAAAGAACAAGTTAAATCAGTTAGTTCCCTAAATAAACAAATTCAATTTTAATAAATTACAATGTATATTAAAATGCGTTCATATAACCCTATGTTTCAGTATACATGAAAAAAAAAAAAAAAAAAAAAGGCATATCCTTCCAGTTTCATAATTTCTACAGACCCAGTCAATGCAGACTTGTGTCTTTTATAGCAGAATATGAAGTTGCAACTGCAGACGTGCAAACCACTGCTGAAGAACACAGTAAGTTCTGCTGAATTAATTACACGTTAAATAAATCAAAACAAATAAAAATCCAGATTACATAAACCAAAGGCATACCAAATACGCCTACAGCACCAAATGTAAAAATGACATTAAGGTATCCAGTGGTTTTAGTAATTTGGAACAATGATGCCCGGTCTGGAGTTTAACATTTCACCTGTAAAACTTGAAAATATGAGTGACAAACATGAAAGCCCTTTGTGGCATACTGTCACATTTCTGAAAGAGCCAGAAGGGAGCCACTGTTATTAATTAAAAACATGAAGAGAACCAGGAGTTATCAGATAAAAATCATTATTTATTTAAGGCTCTGACTGCATACATGGCACATGAACATGCCAAAAATATTGCACTTAGAACCAGGACAGACAAGGCCGGTATAATTTAAAAATCCAATTCACCACAAGACTAAGAAACAGATACCACATTGAAGCAGCATAGACGCCAAACTACATGATATTCTATTCAGATGTTGCCTTTTTCAAATATGCAATTAAATCGGCGCGTTCGGTCTTCTTCTTGATGCCAGCAAAAATCATTTTTGTTCCTGGAATATATTTTTTGGGATTCTCCAAGTATTCCATGAGAGTATCTTCACCCCAGACAATTCCTAGAAGCAAAAAGAGGGATAAAATCAACACATTTTCAAAACTGCTCAATTTTTAACTATTATATGCAATTCTTCCCCCCTCTTGCTCTCTCCGACCATCTCACTTACCTTTAGTTTTGTTTGCATCGGTGTAAGAGAAGCCCTCGGCCTGGCCCGTCTTCCTCCCAAACAGGCCATACAGGTTTGGACCAACCTTGTGCTTTCCATTTTTCTCAACAGTATGGCACTGGGCACACTTCTGGACGAAGACTTTCTTTCCTTTATCCACGTCACCCATTGTTTGTCCTATTAAGCAAACAGGAATATGCAATTATTCAGTGAATTGAAATTATAACATTAAGATAATGTCCAAAGTCTTTACAAATACTGCATTTTACACGTAAGTTAACAGCCAACACCCTTACAAAGTGCTTAACAAATTCAACACAATTAAAACACCAAGCTTGCTAAATGAGCTTGATAGTCTGAATGGTTTGCTCTCATAAAATGTCATGTTCTAAAGTTACAGTAGCAGAACTAACACATTATGGGTAGAGATAAAAAAAAAAAAAAAAAAAAAAAGCCATCCAAATAACCGTACTGTACGGTTAAAACTTCCACAGAAAACACACGACTGTCAAAGCAATGAAAACGCTTCTCCAATTTTGACTTGAAACTTACAAAGCCAAATAAGCATTTGTTGTAGGGTGTCATTGGATATCATGGACTTGGAGTCCCAATTAGTCGAAAATCTAATGAATCACCGGAAGCACAGAACTAAACTAGTCAACACTCACCAAACCCTCAAGCAAATGTGAAATGAACCACCAGGGACTGTGGGAGACCCTCTGGGTTTACAGAGCTGATGGCAGTTCCTGGCAGTGATTGGTAGGTGGCCCTGTCTCTTGGGGAAACTACTCACAAAACATATGGAACATAACACAAGCAGCTTATAAACAAACAAACAAAAAAAAAAATAACGCACATGAACAACATAAAACAAAAATCAAAGAATCAAACCTGAAGAAAAAAAAAAAAAAAGATATAACACAGGACAGTGGAGCCATGAGGTTTACATGGCATAAACAACACCAACAAGTACTGTGTAGTGCTGATGGAAAGGGCTGAGCAGAGTTTAAGATGTCTTGACGTTACACAGGAAGCCGATGTATTCAAGAGACCTTGAGAGGTAATATGGCCGTAGTACTTTGCATACTTGAAATGAACACACTTGACAGCAGTATTTTCAAGACGTGAAGTCTATGAACAATTAAAAACGGCACAAGCTTTATATTTTATTTACTGCCTGTGTATACTTTCCAATACTTTGTAGCAGGAGTCTAAAAGGTGATTGGTGTCTTGCAGGTTATTGTTTCAAAATGACTGCTTAATTAGAAACAAACTTTTGCCAGTAACAGATTTTACTTAATTCTATGGCTCGTTACTGTTTTCATGGTGTTCTTTTATCACAGATTTTTTCCCACCGCCTTCCAAGGATATTATCCAAATGATTTGTAGCCTGAAGCAGGTTAACAATTCTCAGTCCTTCACTTTTCTTTTTCTCTTCAGCTTACTTTTAAATATTTTACTAAGCTAAATTAATATACGCAGGTGTAAACAGAGATCTACCGGTTCCTTTGTTATTTGCAGCTTATTGCTAACAAGGAGACATTAAAACACTTAATGATTCTCCACCCTTAATTGCTAATTTTAGTCATAAACAGCTTCAACTAAAATGAAGCATTAAAATGTTGCCCAAGTAAGAAGCGCTTCAACAGCAATAATTTGAATTCTCATGAAAGAACTGGGTTGGAAGAAAAATCTGCAGGTACAACATCCCTCCGGGACCAACCTTGTAGCATTGACAAGCCCGTGACTCATTACATTTTAACTCTGAACTAAAATTATTTTAAGGGCAGCTGAAAATGTGACATTTGGATAAGTTGATGATCAGTTTCATGGTTACCAAACACAGTACCAACTGTCTTGAGGAACTTAAAACTTTATTCTTCCTTATCTGAAACTATCACCTCACCTCAAACTTAGAATTCTGCTTAGAGAAGACCCATCAGGCTCACAACGTCTGCTTGGGCTATGAAAAGAATTGTTATAAATTTTAACGTGGCTGATTCAAACGGGCTGTCAGATGTAAAAGCACTCCAACAGCTTGGTCCAAGTGGTTCTCTTGACTCTTCCATTAAAGAATTCAGATGACCCTAAAGCTGGGCTGGAAACCGAACCTGTGTTGCTCTGGGGATCTCCGAAAAACATCAAAAGGATCTTATGGCTTTTTACTGTATCAATGACTGTGTGTGTTTATTGTATTATTACACTACCAGTAATGGCGTACTGCACAATAACATGCAGTGAATACACTTGACTTGAGTATTCATAGTTTTCATAGTCTTTCTCTGTCTCCGTTTAGCATTCTTTTGCTCACAGGTTGATGCGCTTGCTGCTTCCTAAGCAGCTTTTCTTTTCTTAGCGGCCTGCTGCTTCTCTTCTTTCATTTGCATCTTTTTGTGTTAAAACTGATTAAGTTAGTTTTTGTGTTGCAATTAGTACATTTTCTTAAATTTTTCACTTAAGCTGGCACTTAAGTCTTCAATCTGCCTCAAGAATGATTAGCGAAGGTGGTAGGGAATGAGAACGGCGCCCTTACGCATACGCCATACAGCCACCCTACTGCGCACTGCAGCAAGTTGATTCTACATTAAAATAAAATAAAAAAAGTAATAAAAATCATCACCCCGAAAGCGGATAGCAGACGTCACGTAATATATGTGCACCAAATTTCAAGTCAATAGGTGAAACGGTTTGCAAGCTTACAGGTGATTTAAAATCCTGGACAGACAAACGAACAGCCACGGTGGCATATTATAGAAGATGTTATAATGATGACAGACATCTCTGCAGGTACAAAGTAATTTTCTTTGGAAGGCTAAGACCTCTGCACAGGACTGTACAAATAGTCATTTTGTTTAACCTGGTCTAAAATAATAACATGGAGAGAAAAAAAAAAAAAACACACACACACATAGTGGGTAGTATACACCATTTCACATTACTGTTTGAATTTTATTGATCTAAAATGAATCATGAGATTTTCATGCAGCATCATTGAACTAGGTAGAACCCCAAAGCAGACTCGTCTTTCTTAGTAAACGGTGCTCCTTTAGTGGGGTTAGTGACAACCTTTACATCTTCTACAACAAAGTGGTGTGCTGGGCTGGTACCATCACTTCGATGGAGTCCGACTGGAACAATAAGCGGAATAAAAGAGCAGGCACAGTTACAGGACACACACTGGAGGTAGTAGTGGAGGAGAGGATGAAGACAAAAGCCGATATATAAAGCTGCACATCCTCTCTATGACCCACCAGCACTGAGGACATTTAACCAACAAATTATTTTACAGAAAGTGTGTCAAAACATGCCACTGGGGCTGCTTTGAACACAACAAGTCAAAAGTCTGGACTCACCCAGAAATGTTCCTCCCCCCTTTTTATTGATTATAATTTCAAGTAGATAACATTCCATACAATCAAGTCAAACTTAAAGCAAAATTCATGTTGTTGATAAAAATTGATAAATATTTATTTTTTTAAATCGAGATACCATTAGATTGTGTTTTAAAAACCAGCTAAGAAACTACAACAGTAGTGTCTACAATGGCTACTACTGCATGAATTATTCATTTATTATTTGCATATGACTACAAAGCCCCATGTTCATCAGATGTTTCTTCAATGTCCTACTGGCCAACTTAGCTTATCCTTAATTAATCACATATAAAATACTAACTTTAATTGCAGTGGCACTGCTGAAACCTGCGTTTCCATGCACTTGAGTTGCAAGGTACTGGCATTCCTAAAGATCAATTTCTGGCATCAAAAATGGCCTAAACGAAACAACTTTCTTGAGAAGCATGTTATTCTGTTGTTTACTTTCTTTTGCAGAATAAAAGCTATTCCATGCAACAGATTACCAGGAAACTGAAGATTTGATACCAATGTGTCTATTACTATCTTGAGAAAAAGGGATAGACAAAGAAGGGCAAGGCCGAGATACACAACTGTAAAAGAGGAGAAGGACATCAGAGTGTGTAGTGTGAGAAACAAACACCTTACAGCTCCTCAGCTGACTTCTTCACTAAAATGTACACCAAATGCCAGTGTTGTTTGTAACAGAGAAAAGACAATTCTGGGATGCTGCCCTTAGAAGCCGCACTGGTAGCGCCTCGCAGTAAGGAGACTTGGGTTCACTTCCCAGGTCCTCCCTGCGTGGAGTTTGCATGTTCTCCCCGTGTCTGCGTGGGTTTCCTCCCACAGTCCAAAGACATGAAGGTTAGGTGCACTGGTGATCCTAAATTGTCCCTAGTGTGTGTGTGTCCTGGCACCCTGCCCGGATTTGTTCCTGCCTTGTTCTCTGTGTTGGCTGAGATTGGCTCCAGCAGACCCCCGTGACCCTATGTTAGGATATAGCGGGTTGGACAATGACTGACTGCCCTTAGAAGCAGAGGTTTAAAAGAAAAAGCCACATGCTTAACTAGCAAATTAAAAAAGGCAAAAGAATGCAGACATGGGATAGCAGATGACTGAAAAAGTGCATTATAGTCAGCATCCTAGAGTCACGTCTTCTCTGTTGCAGATAGTGTGTATTTAGCGAGATGCCAACTGAGGACCTTTAAGGTGTTTGTTTCTCACACTACACACTCAGATGTCCTTCCCAACTCTTGCAGTTGTCCACCTGGGCCTGTCCCTCATCTTTCTATCCCCATTAGATCCATAGGCACCTTTGCAAGAAATCTCTTGCATCTAATAACTTTCACTCTGCAAAAACACAATACACTGACAATAGTTCTTGAGAAAGCCGTTTCATTTTGCCGATTTCTGAACCCACAGCTGAACTTTGCACCTTGCAACCCGAGTAAACAGAATGACAGGTTTCAGCGGTGATAATGCAATTGCAAAGGTTTCTTTAATAACCAATTAACATGTAAACATGTCTAAGGATACGCTAATTGAATTGACCATTAAGACACTGAAGGAATGGCTTCTGCAAATGTGGCTTTGCAGATAAGCAACTAAAAAATTTAAAATCAGACATTTCAAGCAGTAATAGCCATTATATACACTAGTAATGTCTTGGTTATATTTTTTACATCATTGTAATGGTATCAAGAGAAAAATATATCAATTTCTATCAAAACCATAAATACTTCTGGGTGTATTCAGACCTTTGACTGGTAGTGTACATATATATGGCAATAGGCCTAACCTGGGCTGCTCTCATCATTCATTAACCAAGCCTGACGTTTTCTTATTTTATTGAAATTCGTTGTATTTGGAAGGGGGTGGTTGCAGTTTCTAAAATTTTCTTGAGCTTTTGTAAAAGCCAAATATCCTCTTGGGACAATTAATGTACCATCCACCTCAAGGTCATTTAGAGAGCAAAAAATTAAGACATTCCAAAGCATTATAAAAACGAAAAAAAAAGGTTTATTTCACACCTTTTAGATTGGAATCCAAAATTTTTTTTAACAAATCCCCAGTCTAGTTAACCAGGCCCATTCTGCGTTTACGACATACCAAAGCAAAGCACCTAATTAAAATGACAAAGGGCATGACTTGAATTGCCACGTTAAAGCCAACAGCAGCTTGGAGGTCGAAAGGTGGAAAGCAGGAGTTTCTGGAAGGACACCAAATCTACACGTGTTATGAAATGAAATGCCTCTCTGAAACTGTCCGATGAACGGCAGACGAAATGCCGGTCTGTAAAACACGTCACGTTGTATGCGAAAAATACATCAGTTGGGGAAAAGGTGCATTGGAAAATATTTAAAAAAAAAAACAATCATTTACAGGGTTATGAGATTTTTCATTTCTGCTCCATATTAACACATTAATCTCATAAATCCAACCCACGAATCCTGAGGATTATTCACCCCGGTAAATTTAACGAGAATTACTCGACACGATGTGCCCTTTAAATCCACATATAAGTTAAGTCCTGCACCGACTAATTCCAGATTTCAGTCTTCTCGGTAGTTAAAAGCACATAAAATGACAAAAACACGGTCGTGGCTTTTGCTCAAATTTATTACACAGAAGAGGTGCCTACTGCTTTGGCGGTCACCAGTCATTCAACTGGTTCGCATAGCTTAAAATAATGGTATGCCAATTCTCACTTAAATACACCGCTAATTAAAAGAAACTCGTGCACAAAAATATGTCTAAACATTATTTAAATTATGTATTTTTTCTAATAAAATGTAAACTTATCTTAATAAAATTAAAATCTTTATATTGTAAAACCACAGCACTTTAACTGAGCGAGTCGATCACGTCGGCCCTAGGGCCTTCAGATCAAACGCCGCACAAGGACGATTCAAGACTTGCTCTTAAGGCGTGTTACCAACCGACAAACGCTAAATATAGTAAGGAGACTTAAATTAATAATACCAAACCCAACCATTTAAACATTAATATTATACTTACCTAATACAATTCACTAGAAAATTAAAGAAAGGACACCGCAATGTTGATGCGCCTTACAACACCCGTCCACAACCGGCAAAGTGAATTTGTGAATAAGCGCTTGAAGAAGGTCACACAGCTCCAGGGCGCCGATAAAATGCGTCACCGGCAGGAAACCAATCAACAGAGAAGAAGTCACTGGGGCCGCCTAACAGGGCTCTTCTAGACGTGACGTTAGCACATCCATATAAGGTAAAAACTCACTATTTGCCCAACCCCACGATGAGGGCTGGCTTTAGCGTCGTTTTTTAAATTACGTCATAGGGTACGAAATGGTGATAATTTCGCCTACGTGTGTTCGGTGACCGGTAAGAGAAGACACCAGACTACACACAGCAAAGTGGAATGACCGGTACCTTCTCACGGCGTTACTTTTTAAGTGATACTGTATTTCGAATATTTTATTTGTTCCCCTTTCTAAAGGGCGGGTTTCGGTTACCGTGAATTTATCCGAGATTAAGTTAATCGAGGTTAGTTTACTAATTAGTTGTTTAATGGCTCTCTGTAACCATTTGTCATGTCCGTCTATCTGGTTTGTTTATTCTCGTAAAAAGTTATTTTATTGTATACTGGAAATACATCCTTTTAATTTATAAGGTGCAGTTTTTTAGCAATGCATAATTTAATTCTATCGTATGTATATAAATTAGTTCTGTTACTTGGCTTCAACCAGGACGTTTCCTAAGACACTGGGTCTCAGAGCGGAGTCGGTTAATCGGGCGTATCAGGCGTTTCATGTAATTAATTTATTCGAGTACTTTTCTTACTACATTTATTTATATAATGCAAGGGGCTAATATATTTAGTTAACTGGAGCCCCTTACTCTTGAACATGCCACATACAATGGGCCTGGAGTAAATCCTCCCTGTGGTAGGTCAATTCCAGCTTTTCCTAGTGGCTGACCTTGGGTTCTGTTGATGGTCATTGCAAAACACAGGTTTAGAGGAAATTATTATTTTGAATTCAAGCACAGAGTTAGTGGGAGTAATGTGAATCTTAGGTATAAATATAATTTTACCCTGTAGCTGATCTTGTAAAAGGTAGCTTCAGTCAGATTTGAATGTAACATGTTGATCTGTAATCTTGTTCTGCTACAAAGTTTTGAAGTATTCAGTAATATAGACACAGGACTAGTGTATGGAAACAGAAGACTACCTCAGGAAAAGTGGGGTAACTAAAAGTTAAAGTACTGAATTAAACCCAGAATAAACTTGCAAAATTGAAAACAATGGAAAGTGAAATTAAAAGTTACAGCAAAGCCGCAAATGGGGGGATGATACAGTACTGTATTGTTATTATTGGGATTTTCTTAATATGGCTTTAAAAGTTCTAACAGTGAATCAGGTTTTACTTTAATTTATTACAAACAACAACATTTATTTCTATAGTACATACGGTGGGAAAAATAAGTACTGAACACATCAATGTGTTTCTCAGAAAATATATTTGTAATGGGGCTATTGAAATGAAATTTTCACCAGATGTCGATAACAACCTAAGTAATCCACCCATACAAAGAAAGGCAAGTTGGGGAGGATGTTCTAGTACAGTGCGTTGCCGTACCCACCACACGACAAAACCACTCGGAATCCCGGTTGGCAACCCCCCCAGGCAGAAACACGGCCCAGTCCCGCCCTCCAGAAATGACCTTCTATCTGGTGCAGCCAGGTGTTACGTGGGCAACCCCTTGGCCTGGTCCAGCCACTCAGGTCCTTAACAATGAGGGTCCTGCGAGCCAGATCACCCTCGGGAAAATCGCACCACATGGCCATAGTGCCGTAACTGATGTGTCCTCACAATGCAGGTAATGTGCCTCATTCGGGACTCCATGAGCGACACAAAGTCAAACCAATGGTACCCAATGATTCTCCGGAGAGACACAGTACTGAAGGAGTCCAGTCTTCATCTCAGGTCACTGGATAGCATCCATGTCTTGCAACCACATAGCAAGATAGAAAGCACCAGGACTCTAAAGACTTAGACCTTCGTCCTTTGGCATAGATATCGGGAGCGCCACACACCCCTTTGCAGCGACCTCATGAACCCCCCCATGCTCTCCCAATCCATCTACTGACTTCATAGGAAGAGTCACCAGAGAAATGAATGTCACTGCCAAGGTAAGTAAACCTCTCGACGAGGTCAACACTCTAATCCACACGTACAAATCAATCATAACAAATAAATCCAGAAATTAAGTTATCTTGTATATAAACGTCTTATGTGTGGAAGTGTGTGTTTCTGTCTGTGTGGCCCGGAAGTGAGAGGTGGAGTCGGGGTAAGAGCTCCACCTCCAAGAATACACAAGTGAGGCCAGCACGGCAGGAAAACGAAACCTCTGAAGAAAGAGTCGCTCGCTTAGCTGCTAATACAGAAGCAAGGCGAGCACATCAGAAACAAGTATCCCTTTTGCTTTTCCTCCCGCCAGTAATACACAAGTGAGGCGAGCACGTCGGCAAAACGAAACCTGCAAAGAATGACAAAGTCGCTTAGCCACTAAAGCACCAGCGATGCGAGTACGTTGGCAAAATGAAACCTCCTAGGAGAGAGATGCTCAGAGTAGTTCCTTTCAATTACCTGACATCTTTATTTTTCAGTTTTTTTTTTTCTGACTATTTCAATAGTTTCTAGGACCCCTGGCTTTTTACAGCACGGGCTTACGTGGCTAGTCTATACTAATAAAAGGCAAAGACCTCACTGACTGACTGACTCATCACTAATACTCCAACTTCCCATGTAGGTGGAAGGCTGAAATTTGGCAGGCTCATTCCTTACAGCTTACTTACAAAAGTTAAGCAGGTTTCATTTCGAAATTCTACGCGTAACGGCTATAACTGGAACCTACTTATGTACATATATACGGCCATAGCCTGCAGTTCGGCCGCCATGTGAGGCGGAGTTGTGTCCCCCATCACCATGACTCCCACATAGTTGGCTGGCTTCCTATATTGCGTCCCCCATCCCCACGCCTCCCATGTAATTGACTGCTTGCCCATATAAGGCCGTCCGTCAGCAGCAATCCAAGCTGTGAGAAAACAGTAAAAAGGAGGCGTGTCAGACGTCGTGGTACATTTTCTAATGCAGCTAAACAGAAACAACTTTGTCACGCTGTCGCTAAATACTCACAGGAAAATCCACAAGTTAATAGACACACTGTCGCTAAATACTCACAGGCAAATCCACAAGTTAATAGACACACTGTCGCTAAATACTCACAGGCAAATCCGCAAGTTAATAGACACACTGTCACTAAACCCTGGGCTGGTGTCCTGCCCAGGGTTTGTTTCCTGCCTTGTGCCTTGTGTTGGCTGGGATTGGCTCCAGCAGACGCTAAATACTCGCAGGCAATTCCACAAGTTCATAGACACACTGCCGCTCAACAACTGCCAGTGCCTCTTAAACATCTTAGATTCACAGGTGACGATTTCAGTAGTGGACACTTTGATGTTTATGAATGTTTAAACTCTCAAAAGCTGGATGCAAAGTTATCAATCAAGCCGGTTGTATGCTTACAACGTTTGACAGATGCCGAATGTCACTTCAACACAAGTCCTGCAAATACTGTCGTAATTGAAACAAACCATGAAAGTCAAACCGATTATGACAGCAGCAATCCAAGCTGTGAGAAAACAGTAAAAAGGAGGCGTGTCAGACGTCGCGGTACATTTTCTGATGCAGCTAGACGAAAACAACTTCGTGACACTGCCGCCAAATACTCGCAGAAAAATCCACAAGTTAATAGACACATTGTCGCTAAATACTCGCAGGCAAATCCACAAGTTAATACCAGGAATGCCTGTTAAACATCTTAGATTCACGAGTAGCGATTTGGGTAGTGAACACTTCGATGAATGAAACCTGTCATCTTTACAATGGTTGACAAACACGGAATGTAACTTGAACACAACACATCCACCATATACGAACCTGATTGAAAGAAATAATGATAATCAAATCCTTGATGACAGCAACACTCATAACAGTGACAAAACAATTACTTTGACAATCATGTTACGTTATTTTTAAAATGTTTCCTTTTCTTTTTCATAACTTCTTTAACACACTACTTCTCCACTGCGAAGCGCGGGTATTTTGCTAGTGTGTAATAAAGTGGAATGACACAGGGAAAAAGTATTGAACGCATTAAGAAAAGGAGGCACAAAAAGGCATGGAAAGCCAAGAAAGCTGCTGAAATCTGTCAGTACAGAGAAAGCGATCCTACCCCTCATCAGTGCAGGTTAATATCAGCTGGTTTAGTCCTAATTGATGGCCTATAAAAAGGTTTCTCATTACCATGGTCTGCGGTGGGCTGGTGTCCTGCCCAGGGTTTGTCTCCTGTCTCCTGCATTGTGCCCTGTGTTGGCTGGGATTGGCTCCAGCAGACCCCCGTGACCCTGTGTTAGGGTAAAGCAGGTTGGATAATGGATGGATGGATTTCCATGGTGTCACACAAGAAGTATCTCATGATGGGTAAAACCAAAGAGTTCTCTCAAGACCTTCTCAACCTTATTGTTGTAAAACAACAACAACAACATGTATGAAAATGTGCTATATAAATAAAAATAATGTAGCTCAAAGTGCTTTACATGATGAAGAATGAGAAAAAAGACAAAGTAAGAATTACAATAAGATGAAACTCATTAACATAGAATAAAAGTAAGGTCTGATGGCCAGGGAGGACAGAAAAAACAAAAAAAAAAACTCCAGACGGCTGGAGAAAAAATAAAATCTGCAGGGGTACCAAGGCCACGAGACCACCCAGCCCCCTCTAGGCATTCTACCTAACATAAATGAAACAGTCCTCTTTGTATTTTGGGTTCTTATGGAAGGACTTGATGATGACGGTCACGTGGACTTCTGGCCTTTAATCCATCAATGTAGGGACATCACGGTGCTTTGATTAGGTGGTGTTGGCGCAGGTCGCCACCACAGAAAACCGGGAAAAGAACAGAACATACTGATGTTCCAGTGAACACCTGGTAGATCCTGGTAGATGGCACCAGATTCTTATCAAGAATGTCCTGGTACATTTCTCCATTCATCCTTCATCCTATACACTGTTGGTAGGTTGGTGTTTTTGGGGTGACGTGCAGTTCCATTTCTCCTCCAATGACTTCCAAAGAGTTCCATTTTGCTCTTATCAGTCCAGACTCTATTCTCCCAGTATTTCAATGGCTTGTCCAAATGTTGTGCTGCAAACTTTCAATGTGCTTTTTCTTCAGCCGTGGAGTCTTGTGCGGTGAGCGTGCGTAGAGGCCATGGTGGTGGACTGCATTACTTCTTGTTTTCTTTAAAACAACTGGACCTGCTAATTCTAGGTCTTTCTGAAGCTCTCGGCGAGTGGTCCTTGGATCTTGGACAACTCTTCTGATTATCCTTTTGTCAGAAATCTTGCAAGGAGCGTCTGGTCGTGGCCGGTTTATGGTGAAATGATGTTCTTTCCACTTGCGGATTATGACCCCAAAGGTGCTGCCTGGAACATTCAGAAGTTTATGTCACCAGTGCCATCAGTAAGGTTGTGACGGTCTTAAGAGAGCTCTTTGCTTTTACTCATCATGAGATGCTTCTTGTGTGACACGTTGGAAATGAGAAACCTTTTTATAGGCCATCAGTTTGGACTAAACCAGCCGCTATTCACTTGTATTGATAGGGGGCAATAGTGACATCTGTTTCTTGGCTTTCAAAGCCTTTTTGCTCCTCCTTTTCTTCATGTGTTCAATACTTATTCCCAGTGTCATTACACATAACTTAATTTATGGACTTATTTGTTTTGATTTTTTTGTATGTGTGGATTACTTGGATTTTAACAGACATCTGGTTTAGATTTCATGTCAATAGCCCCATTAGAAATATATTTACTGAGAAAAACATTGACGGGTTCAGTACTTATTTTCCCTGCTGTATTCATACTGAGAAAGTAGCTCAAAGTGCTTTACACAATGTCAAAGTGAATGTATAATGAATAACTAACATAAAAAAAATAAAAATCCATATGATCTCATCAAACATAGATAAATAATTAGTAGAAGAGTACTGCCCTTAGGTCATATCGTAAGATGAGTCTGGTGCTAAGGTCAGATAACCAGGAGGACTAAAAAAGCTCATGTTAAGCTGAAGAGAAAAAATAAATAAATCTGCGGGTGTTATAGGGGAAGGGAGCAAAAGACCACCCAGCCCCAACTAGACATTCTGCCTAACAGAAATGTACTTAAATCATGTGCTTCATCCCTGAGGATTTGATGCAGGGGGTCTCATGGACAGCTGGGGCCTCCATTCAAGTATCATAGGTGGCTGCCCAGTGCCTCAGTCAGTTTGTGGCTCCACAAAATGCCACCACAGAAGAACTGGAAAAGAATGCAGAGAAAAGTACAGATTAGTAAAAATTGCAAATTCCTGAAGAATATGATAATCCTATACCTATATAGTCTATTAAGAACACAACTAAAATGTAGTTACAAAAAAGCCAATGAAAGTTTTTTTTTTTAGCAGTTTGATTTTAAATATTCCACAGCATTAGCCTGGCATATGTCTATTAGTAATGTATTCCAGAAACATTTACAGGCCGCAGGTGTTTATAGCTGTTGTGATGTGGGATTTTGCATATAACTTGATGAATGTTTTGTATGTCTTTATTTATAATTTAGGCAAACCAAGTGGTGAGAGGTATTCG
>JANRMT010062814.1:10597846-10615914 GCA_026402145.1 Polypterus bichir lapradei | reverse complement strand
GGCTCACTTGAGCACATAAATGTATAGCTTTGCTAGCTTAGCCTGGCGTAGCTAAAGGTAAGATTATAAAACGGGATTTTCTAATGGCCAAATATAACCAAAACAATTGTTCAGCCTTACCTATGAAATGTAATCCCCCAGGATCTGGTTTGGAGCGTACAGCGGTTTGCACAATCCCAAGCAGCACATGTGTGAGGCATCTTTATCCATTACTTCACTCCACAGCAGTGCCACTCGCAATATGGTGGCGACGTTGACGTACAATGCTGCTGGTCATGCGGGGTCTAGTAATTCTATGTCTATGGTCCATCTACCCATTCATTATCCAACCCACTATATCCTAACTACAGGGTCACGGGGGTCTGCTGGAGCCAATCCCAGCCAACACAGGGCGCAAGGCAGGAAACAAATCCTGGGCAGGGCGCAAGCCCACCGCAGGGCACACACACACACAACAAGCACACACTTGGGACAATTTAGAATCGCCAATGCACCTAACCTGCATGTCTTTGGTCTGTGGGAGGAAACCCACGCAGACACGGGGAGAACATGCAAACTCCATGCAGGGAGGACCTGGGAAGTGAATCTGGGTCTCCTAACCGCGAGGTAGCAGCGCTACCCACTGCACCACCATGCTGCCCTAGACATAAATGTTAGGACAAAATAAATAAAAATATTGGCAAACAAATACAAGTGTTATTAAATGTGAAAACAACAAATAAATAAAAAGAAAGGTTAAAGGTGTGTAACTGAAAAGCAGACAACAAATATAGAAGGGGAAGGAGAGAACAAAGCCAGGGCAGATGAAAGGAGAAAATCTGAAAAGACATGAGAAATTGCTGCCATTAGAGAAGACGAACATAGACATTGAAAAGTTAGTCGGGCTTTCAGGCCTGGTGAAAGGTGTGATCCCCAGCTGAGGAGGAGCTGAGTTTCTTCTGTTTTTCTTGGAAAGGTGTCTTTGAAGCCCTCTAAGCAAGGTCAGATTAAGATCCCGACTGGCCCCTGGGTGACTTTGCTTCTTAGCAGGGAGATGATCAAACAATGCAGCTCAGCATTTCTTGTTTTTGATGTCAGCATGACACATGATTGCTTCACATGCAGAACCCCCAATCACTTTGACTTGAGGATGCTCCATCATTTCATCAAGTATTTTGGTAAAAAGTCCTCTTATCACCAAAAGCTCCTGATTACTTCTTCCATTACCCAGCCGGGTAAGGCATCTCTCTCCAACACAGTCAGCACACCGGTCCTTCCATGTCACCATTCACACCAGATACCCAGTTTGCCCAGACAGGCAATTCAAAGAAGAGCTCTGATGTCACAATAAATGAGGCCATTGTGCTCTTGAGAACATTCAAAGTTGTACAAATAGTTTAACTGCATTGCCCCGATCACTTCAACATCAGAGCTTGATCGTTGAGATCTAAAGAGAATTCCTTGAACTTTAATGGCTTGGTTTTTGTCTTGGCATACAGTGTAACTTGTGGGACCTTCTCTACACATGGGCACATGTGCTTTTCTAAACAACCAGCTGTACTACCTGTCTAAGGTGGGTTAAAATCTAAGTAATCAACGTGTAAATGATCGCAGTGCACCATGCAATGCCTATGTTTCTGTTATGTGCCATTTGGTATGGGATTTGTAAAAGCAGTGTTAATGTTTGTGATGCACCATTTATTGGAATGGCAAATTCAATGCATACAGTATGTCTCTGTTATACATCATTTGGTACAGGATTCATAAAAGGAGTGTTAAAATTTGTGATGCACCACCTGTTAGAATGACAAATGAAATGCATTTCAGCACTAAAAATGTTTGTGATGCACCATCTGTTGGAATGCCAAATGCATAACTTAGGTCTGTTATATACCATTTAGTATGGGATTCTCAAAAGTAGTGTTAATAGGTGTGATGCACCATCTGTTGGAAAGAAAAATGCAGTGCATATGTCTCTGTTATATGCCATTTGATAAGGTATTTTTAAAAGCAGTGTTAATGTTTGTGATTCACCATCTGCTGGAATGACAAATTCAATGCATATGCCTCTGTTATAGATCATTTGGTATAAGATTCATAAAAGCAGTGTTAAGAGTTTGTGATGCACCATCTGTTAGAATGACAAATGAAATGCATTTCCATACTAAAAATGTTTGTGATGCACCATCTGTTGGAATGCCAAATGCAGCACCTAGGTTTGTTATATGCCATTTGGTATGGGATTCTCAAAAGCAGTGTTAATAGTTGCGATGTGCCATTTGTTGGAATGAAAAATGCAATGCATATGTCTGTTATATGCCATTTGATATGAGATTTGTAAAAGCAGTGTTAATGTTTGCGATGCCTCATTTGTTGGAATGAAAAATGCAATGCATTTTGTTACTAAAAATGTTTGTGATGTATAGAGGAAAATAAATAACTAATAACATCATGAAATTTGAGTATATATAATGAAATGTGTGTTGAATATACTTTTGTAGGTGAACTATAATTTGTAGCTTATTTCTTTATTTAATTATTTCTTCATTTATTTATGACACTGATTCTTCACCCAACATGAAAAGCGCATTGAATTCAAAACTGTCACTTTCACTCATCAAAGCTGAGTGGGCGGGCTCTAGCAAGTTCTCTGTTTTAATTGGTGAATCTTTGGTAGTCATTTACAGTCGCCACTTCAGATACAGGGTCTTAATGATGAATTCAGAGTTTATAGTTTTAAAGTCGCTGCTTCACACAGGAATTCTGGGTAACTTTTTCTTGCACTCGTAGTCGACACGCATAGTCACAACTTGGAGTATGTACATGAGCCACAGGATTCCCATATCAAGCAAAGTGTGTCTGCAGAGGATTCACCAATCAAAAAACAGCATTCTCTAGAGCCAGCCCTCTTGGCTTTGATGAGTAAAAGTGACAGTTTTAAATTCAAGGCGTATTTCATGTTGCATTTGGAGAAATATCATAGACAAAATTAAATAAATATATAAGCAACAAAAAAATTCAGCAACATATTTATTTATTTACACTTTCTTTTCATGCTCTTTTTCTTTATTTATACTCCCATTTCACAGTACTTTTATTTATTTGCATGTTATTTCAAATATTTATTTAATTCATTTTGTCTGAAATATTCCTCCATTGTGATGCACCATCTGTTGGAATGACTCAGACATAGCAACTGGATGGACAGACAGACAGACGGACATTTATCCTTTTTTGAAGTTGGATGTCCAGTCAATTCAATTTGCCACAGGTGGACCATGGGCATCATAGTGGGTGGAGAAAGGGGTAATGATTACCCAGGGCCCCCTTGGGAGGGGAGTTAATTGGCCTTGAAGCCTGGAATGAAAAGTTTGTTTTCAAGAGGGAGGGGCCCACCGAGACTGCTTATGTATAGGGCCCAGAGTTCTGTGCTACACCCCTGGGTGGACCCCAGTCAGGTTCTGGACCCATCTCAACGAGAATTAAAGCAAACAGGTTGGCCCAGAGCATAATGTGGAGTGCCACAGCAAAAGGGTCTGAATACTTCAAGGAATGAGAGATTTCAGTTTTTCATTTTTAATACACTTTGAAATCTTCAGAAAACATGTCTTCCATTTGTCATTATGGGTTTCTGAGTGTAGATTTGTAAGAAACATCTCAAATTCCTCCATTGTAGGAAAACAGACAAGATCATGACAAAGATTTGGGGTATCACTCTGGTAACCTCGCTTAATTCAATGGAGAGACACAACACACATGAAAACATCTTTACAGACATTAATTTATAACAGAACTGATCTAAGGTGGGGCAGTGGGTAGCGCTGCTGCCTCGCAGTTAGGAGATCCGGGTTCAATTCCCGGGTCCTCCCTGCGTGGAGTTTGCATGATCTCCCGGTGTCTGCGTGGGTTTCCTCCGGGTACTCCGACAGTCCAAAAATATGCAGGTTAGGTGCATTGGCGATTCTAAATTGTCCCTAGTGTGTGTGTGTGTGTGTGTGTGTGTGCCCCTGCCCGGGGTTTGTTTCCTGCCTTGTGCCCTGTGTTGGCTGGGATAGGCTCCAGCAGACCCCCGTGACCCTGTAGTTAGGATATAGTGGGATGCATAAAAGACTAAAAGGCAGAATTCTACGTGACCATCATCATCAAGCCTTTCCGTGAGAACCCTAAATCCAAAGAGGACTGTTTCATTTATGTTAGGTAGAATGCCCAGTGGGGACTGGGCGGTCTCATGGTCTGGAATCCCTACAGATTTTATTTTTTTTTCTCCAGCCGTCTGGAGTTTTTATTTTGTTTTTTTTCTGTCCCCCCTGGCCATTGGACCTTACTCTTATTCGATGTTAATTAATGCTGATTTATTTTGTTTTCATATTGTGTTTATTTTTCTATTCTTTATTATGTAAAGCACTTTGAGCTACTGTTTGTATGAATATGTGCTATATAAATAAATGTTGTTGTTGTTGTTGTTGCATAATGGATGGATGGATGGATGCTCTAAGGTGGTGGATCTTCTGGCTGTAAGGTCTTCCGGCAGGAAGAGGAGAGTCCTGGGAGATGGTGTAACTACCTGATTTGGACCTGAAACCTAATTTGGAAAACTCAAGCACATAAATACATCATTTCCATTACTCTGTTAAATGGTAGCTACCCGATTTGGACAATGCATGCGCCAGGTCATTTTTAAGTTAGTGTAAAGTTGAAGTTTTTTGTACATGAGGTCTTCTTCTCCTTCTTTCAGCTGCTCCCATTAGGGGTTGCCACAGTGGATCATCTTCTTCCATATCTCTCTGTCCTCTGCATCTTGTTCTGTTATACCCATCATCTGCATGTCCTCTCTCACCACATCCATAAACCTTCTCTTAGGCCTTCCTCTTTTCCTCTTCCCTGGCAGCTCGATCCTTAGCATCCTTCTCCCAATATACCCAACATCTCTCCTCTGCACATGTCCAAACCAGCGCAATCTCACCTCTCTGTCTTTGTTTCCCAACCATCCAACTTGAGCTGACCCTCTAATGTCCTCATTTCTAATCCTGCCCATCCTCGTTACACCCAATGCAAATCTTAGCATGTTTAACTCTGCCACCTCCAACCCTTTCTCCTGCTTTCTGGTCAGTGCCACCGTCTCCAGCCCATATAACACAGCTGGTCTCACTACCGTCCTGTAGACCTTCCCTTTCACTCTTGCTGATACCCGTCTGTCACAAATCACTCCTGACACTCTTCTCCACCCAATCCACCCTGCCTGCACTCTCTTCTTCACTTCTCTTCCACTATCCCCATTACTCTGTTTTGTTGATCCCAAGTATTTAAACTCATCCACCTTCACCAACTCTACTCACTGCATCCTCACCATTCCACTGACCTCCCTCTCATTCACACACATGTATGCGTGGTGGTCCTCTCCTCTCTAGAGCAGATCTCCAACTCTCCAGGGTCTCCTCAACCTGCTCCCTACTATCGCTACAGATCACAGTGTCATCAGCAAACATCACAGTCCACAGGGACTCCTGTCTAATCTCGTCTGTCAACCTGTCCATCACCATTACAAATAAGAAAGGGCTCAGAGCCGATCCCTGATGTAATCCCACCTCCGTCACTCCTACCGCAGACCTCTCCACGGTCACACTTCCCTCATACATATCCTGTACAACTCTTATGTACTTCTCTGCCACTCCTGACTTTCTCATACAATACCACAGCTCCTTTCACAGCACCCTGTCATATGCTTTCTCCAGGTCCACAAAGATGCAATGCAAGTCCTTCTGGCCTTCTCTATACTTCTCCATCAACACCCTCAGAGCAAACATCACATCTGTGGTGCTCTTTCTTGGCATGAAACCACACTGCTGCTCACTAATCATCACCTCACTTCTTAACTTAGCTTCCGCTACTCTTTCCCATAACTTCATGCTGTGGCTCATCAATTTTATCCCCCTATAGTTACTGCAGTCCTGCATATCCCCCTTATTCTTAAATATCGGCACCAGTACACTTCTTCTCCAATCCTCAGGCATCCTCTCACTTTCCAAGATTCCATTAAACAATCTGGTTTAAAACTCCACTGCCATCTCTCCCAAACACCTCCATGCTTCCATAGGTATGTCATCTGGACCAACGGCCTTTCCATTCTTCATCCACTTCATCGCTGTCCATGCCTCCTCCTTGCTAATCCGTTGCACTTCCTGATTCACTATCTCCACGTCATCCAACCTCTTCTCTCTCTCGTTCTCTTCATTCATTAGCCTCTCGAAGTACTCTTTCCATCTGCTCAACACACACTCCTCGCTTGTGAGTACGTTTCCATCTTTATCCTTTATCACCCTAACCTGCTGCACATCTTTCCCACCTCGGTCCCTCTGTCTAGCCAATCGGTCCTTTTCTCCCTCCTTAGTGTCCAACCTCTCATACAACTCATCATACGCCTTTTCTTTAGCCTTCGCCACCTCTCTCTTCACCTTGCGCCTTATCTCCTTGTACTCTTGTCTACTTTCTGCATCTCTCTAACTATCCCACTTCTTCTTCGCCATCTTCTTCCTCTGTATACTCTCCTGTACTTCCCCTTTCCACAGGTTTCCTTTTCCTCCTTCCTCTGTCCAGATGTTACGCCAAGCACCCTTCTTGTTGTCACCCTTACTACTTCTGCTGTAGTGTCCCAGCTGTCTGGCAATTCTTCACTGCCACCCAGTGCCTGTCTCACCTCCTCCCTAAACTCAACCTTGCAGTCTTCCTTTTTCAACTTCCACCATCTGATCCTTGGCTGTGCCCTCACTCTCTTCTTCTTCTTGATATCCAATGTCATCCTACAGACCACCATCCTATGCTGCTTCACTACACTTTCCCCTGCCACCACTTTGCAGTCTTCAATCTCTCTCTTCTGCATAGGATGTAATCTACCTGTGTACCTAATCTTCCTCCAGTCTTGTACAAGTTTTTTGTACATAAGGTAACATTTAGAAATTGTTTTGTGGCAATAAAGTAGTTTGGTTTTGTGCCTAATTTAGTCTCTTCTTTCAGCAGATCATAAGAATGCAGCAACAGAACTGGCACTCTTTTAATTTGCGCATTGACTGTTCACGTTGTGTCTGCAATGACACGTTTGCTTTGTACATACCAAGAACATTTGTTTGGTTCTAAATTCACTCTTTCAGTAAACAACAAAGAAGTAAATAGTGATTACTTTAAAAAAAAAATTGAATGAAGTATGTCGGCATTTTAAACTTTTCGAAGCCATAAAAACATGTTGTAAAAGAATATCGTCCAACGATAATGGAAATTATGTACCTTTGCTGCACATGCGTTGTCCAAATCAGGTCGTGACAGACAGACACAGGAAGTGATGTCAGTGCAGGTGAAGCTGTCAGTCTTCTGGTCTGCAGAGGGAAGAAGAGAAGGGGACATTACTACACAGCGCCATCCCCTGGAGCCGTGGGTCATTACCATTACCAGTGCCCTTAACTCTTTGAGGGCTAAATATTTTTTCCAAAAAACAGTTTCTGAAAAGCAATGGTTTCACACAGAAATCAACATAAAATGTCTGTTGCTGCACGCTGTGGCTGCCAGTTTGCCAAGAAAGTGCGGCAGGTTTGCTGCCAGGCTGTCTTCACGTGGCTGGGGCAGAGGCAGCAGTGATCACGGTCGCAGTGCTTTGCAATGTGGTTTCTACCTCTTATCATTGTTAAGTGACAGTTCTACCTGGTGAACACTGTCAGTACCACGATTAGCTAGGGACCAATCAGCAGAAGCTGGAACCTCACACATTTTTATCAAAATCGGAGTCTGACAAGTCATGGTCCAGTTCAGAGATAATAAGTAAAATGTCATCTGCGGAGTATTTTGCTTTAACGCATTCGCTTTGATCTCTCACCAGATGTCGACCCCATTTTTGCCGTTAGTTGTGCCTTGCTACTCACGTGAGCACAAGAAATCTCGTTCAAACCAATTAATCTAACGTTCCTTCAGACAACGAGAGTCCAGCTAAAACATAACAGTTGGTTTTGTCACAGTCGACTACCATCGTCAGCTCCTCCTTTTGACAAAAGTCGACATCAGCCCTGAAAGAGTTAAGCTGACCCCTATGTGCATGTGCATGACACCATTTAAAATGAAATGTACAACACATGTAGCGGATGGCCGGGGCCCTTGTCCAGCTGGGATGACCCTGTGATGGAAGGGCTGGTGGAGAAGGCATATTCAGGGCAATGCCTCCCCCGGAACACAAGAGGACAAACCTCCCGGCTCACAGCGGGGCCACAGGTTTGGAGCTTAGAAGCTCAACCCTGCTGGGGCCCGTGGCCTCCACCAGGGGGTGCCTGGACAGTTTCACAGCCCTGGGCTGCAGCATTTCTGCCACACCCGGAAGTGCTGCCGGAAGAGGATCTGGGAAGACCCGAAGCACTTCCTGGTGCCCTATAAAAGGGGCCACCTCACTCCAGTCGAGGAGCCAGAGTCGGGAGGAGGATGATGAAGCCTGCTGGGAAAGCATTGGAGGCAGCAGACTTAGAAACAGAAAGGAAGAAAGGACTGTGTTGTCCCACTTGTGTACTGCTGTGCATTGTAGTGGGGAGCAAAGGGAAAGCGCTGCCCCCATAAAGGTGTGTGCAGGACTTGAACTTGTGTCTGGTAGGGAGTGGCGTAGCTAGGGGGGGCAAGGGGGGACATCTGTCCCCGGGTGCAGCATCTAGGGGGCGCCAAATTGATTTATGAAATTTTAGAATGAAATGTTTTCCATTTTTAAACGCACTAAAAAGTAAATAAAAAACATTCGCATACTCAGTCCATCACTCCATCAGTATGGGGATGTCTTTTTCCTATGTTTTTTGTCTCTTTCTGATTTCGAAGCACGTATTAGTTCTACACTAGGCTCACCCGCCTTTTAAGGCGACCGACTTTTAAGTTGACCACTTCTTAAGGCAATTCAATATGTAGATCAATTTGATATTTTATACAAACTCATTAATTTGGTTATATTGCATTTGAGCGGTATTACTTTAATACTCGTAGTTTCTGTTATTTTTGTGATGAAATTTAAACTTTTTTTCTATATTGAGGTCGCCCTTTTGAACCCCCCTGATATTTACTACGCGGTGAGGCATTTGTACTCCATCAACATTAATTATTTCCAGAGACATCATTTTGTCTATTTTTCCAGCGCATCGCGCACAAAAGCAAGGGAACGATGGGAGCACCAGAACTCTGCTCACATCATGTCACTTCGTACCACAAGCTGCAAGAAGTAAGTCTGTGATAAGCGGAATACCGCTACGCTTTCCACTCACGGGACGGAAGGACAATCCCGACCGCTTTTATATAGTAAGAAAGAAGAAGAAGATATTGCACAGTCTGGAGTAGAAAATCATCTTTTACCTGGAAAACCGAAACTACAAATCCCATCGTGCATTGCAAAATGGACAGGGCGTGTGTGAAACTCCGCGCCTGCGTAGCACTCACGGGACGGAAGGACAATCCCGACCGCTTTTATATAGAAGGATACCCAACAGACAATAATTTATCCCCTCCACTACTCTAACATGCTTGACTCCCACCCAGAAACATTTTTGACGTTTTTAAACAGGCCGCGCGACTGACATGAGGCATTAGTGTATCATTGTCTAAGTTGTTGCAAACGCCATTTCTGTGTGCCAAGTGATTTGTGTTTATGTGTTTGATAGAAAATTGATTGGGCTGTGGTGAAGTATCCTAGTAGATGGCTGCAAAAGTCTAGACGTTTCCCCATCATATTTCCGTACGAATAAATTGTAAGTAATGCAGTTTTTATAAATATTTAATCATTTTGCTTTATAATTTGCTATATACTTTCTTTAAAATCATTTGTAAATGCGGAAAACAATTTTTTTTCTTACAAAAACTGACGGATTTAGATTTTAAAGAACACGATGCGACGTTATCATTTTCGAACACTTACATGAAATTTTTTTCTTAAAACACTATTATTTTAAATACATTTTTAAAAAGGTTCTTTCCCCTCCCCATTGCATTTTGGCAAACAGGAGGGGGCTCGAAATCTTCAGTTGTCCCCGGGCACTGAAAACCCTAGCTACGCCTCTGCTGGTAGGGTGGCTGATGTGCCCCCTTGGTGGTCCACACACAATAAAGTGTGCAGAGAGTGGTGGGGGTCTCTCCATACTTTCTGATCTGCTGTATCACAGCAATGTAAATTGTATGCAAAATTCCAACAGATTTCATAGTTCATTCAATATTTGCTATGCTTTTCTGTAATAAACATACATAGTTAAATTCAAATATCAATCCATCCATTATCCAACCTGCTACATCCTAACTACAGGGTCACAGGGGTCTGCTGGAGCCAATCCCAGCCAACACAGGGCGCAAGGCAGGAAACAAACCCCCGGCAGGGAGCCAGCACACACACCAAGCACTCACTAGGGACAATTTAGAATCCTAACCTGCATGTCTTTGGACTGTGGGAGGAAACCCACGCAGACATACATTCAAATACTAGATTATTAATTATTCTCAATCAGGAAACCATAACCAGATTCTTTCAAATAACTTAAACATCCATTCATCCATTTTCCAACCCGCTGAATCGAAACACAGGGTCACGGGGGTCTGCTGGAGCCAATCCCAGCCAACACAGGGCACAAGGCAGGAACCAATCCCGGGCAGGGTGCCAACCCACCGCAGGACACACACAAACACACCCACACACCAAGGCCAATTTAGAATCACCAATCGACCTAACCTGCATGTCTTTGGACTGTGGGAGGAAACCCACGTAGACACGGGGAGAACATACAAACTCCACGCAGGGAGGACCGGGGAAGCGAACCCGGGTCTCCTAACTGCGAGGCAGCAGCGCTACCACTGCGCCACCGTGCCACCCTAACTTAAACAAATTTGGCATTTTCTTATTTTGTCTTTTACCCTGAAGGGCTGCACGTTGCAGGCCGCTGGAGTCACTCATTTGCAGGCCTTCCAGCCTGTTTAGCTCACCACTGAGACACAAGCAGACATGTTGGATGTTTTTAAGAAGAGGCTGGACTTGGGATTTCTTTCCAATGCGGAGAAGAAATCATCGGGGAAGTAGCCTGTAATTTCATTTCTGGGGGATGAGAAAGTTCATGAATCATAATTCATTAATGACCAATTAGCTGGACCTGTCACAAAATACACTGCTCAAAAAAAAAATTAAAAGAACACTTTGAACACCCATCAGATCTCAATGGGAAAAAAAAATCCTGCTGGCTATCTCTACTGCTGTGGACTGATATGGTGATGTGTTAGGAACGAAATGTTAGGAAATTAAGGTGCTTTCTAAATAAACAGGATTGTGAGAAATTAATTCATGCATTTATCTCTAGTAGGATTGACTACTGTAATGCGGTGTTCACTGGCTGTTCAAACTGTTCTTTATACAGCCTCCAGTTAATCCAAAATGCGGCTGCAAGAATTATTACAAGAACAAGAAAATATGAACACATAACTCCAGTTCTTAAATCCTTACACTGGCTCCCGGTTAAGTTTAGGGCAGATTTCAAAATCCTCCTTTTAACATATAAAGCATTAAATGGCCAAGGTCCAGCTTACTTGTCTGAACTTATCATGACTTACAAACCTGAGCGCACATTAAGATCTCAAGATGCCGGTCTGCTTATGATTCCAAGGATTAATAAAATAACAGTGGGAGGTCGAGCTTTTAGTTACAGGGCCCCTAAACTGTGGAATGGTCTTCCTGCTTCTATAAGAGATGCCCCTTCGGTCTCAGCCTTTAAATCCCGGCTGAAGACTTACTACTTCAGTTTAGCATATCCTGACTAGAGCTGCTGATTAACTGTACAGACTGCATCTCTGTTGTTAGTCATTAGCACTAAAACATAAGTAACATGATAAGTATAATTGAATACTAACCCTCACCTATTCTGTTTCTGTTCTCGGTACTCAAATGTGGCAATTGGTGCCACGGCCCACCTGCCAAGTTGTTTGCCTGCCTATGGTAAAGTCATCCCTGGTGGAGGATCACAGGAATCATGGGAAAGAGGGGCCCTTTCATCGGATTGGCTGGCCGAGCAACGTTTCAGCCGTGGAATGGCCAAATGGGGAGGCAGCTTGACGGATGAGGTCTCCAGCACTCTAAAAATATCAAAATCTTATTATGGGATATCATCTACAGTTAAATTCTGCTCTGTACTTCTAAAATTTTTATTATTATGCTTTATTAAGGATTTGTTCTGTTCTGTGTATTGTATTGTATTGAACCCCTTCTTTTGACACCCACTGCACGCCCAACCTACCTGGAAAGGGGTCTCTCTTTGAACTGCCTTTCCCGAGGTTTCTTCCATTTTTTCCTACAAGGTTTTTTTTTGGGAGTTTTTCCTTGTCTTCTTAGAGAGTCAAGGCTGGGGGGCTGTCAAGAGGCAGGGCCTGTTAAAGCCCATTGTGGCACTTCCTGTGTGATTTTGGGCTATACAAAAATAAACTGTATTGTATTGTATTGTATTGAAAGGATGGAAATGTAAAAATGATCAACCAACAGAGAGAGGGCTGAATTCAAAGACAACCCGAAAATCAAAAGGAAAAAATGATGCGGCAGGCAGGCGAGTCCATTCTGCCAAAATTTCATTGCACCAAATCGTACTTAGTAGTTTGTATGGCTGCACAACCCAACCCCCAATGCCTGACAATGTCCTAATGAGACGACGGATGGTGTCCTGAGAGATCTCCTCCCAAATCTGGACCAGGGCATAACTGGACAGTCTGAAACTTAATGCCCCACTGAGAGGTGTTCTATTGGATTGATGTCAGGCGAGTGAACGTGGGGAGCCAGTCAGTGGTATCAATTTCTTCATCCCCTCGCCACATGAGGCTGGGCATTGCTGTTTACCAGGAGGAACCCAGGAGCCACTGCACCAGCACAAGCTCTGTCAATGGGTCCAAAGATTTCATCCTGTTACCTAATGGCTTTCAAGGTGCCATTGTCTAGCCTGTAGAGGTCTGTGCGTCCCTCCATGGATATGCCTCCCAAGACCATCACTGACACACCACCAAACCAGTCATGCTGAATGATGTCACAGGCAGCATAATGTTTTTCACCACTTCCCAAGACCCTTTCACGTCTGTCACATGTGCTCAGGCTGAACCTGCTCTCATCTGTGAAAAGCACAGGGCGCCAGTGGTGGACCTCCCAATTCTGGTATTCTATGGTAAATGCCAATCGAGCTCCATGGTGCTGGGCGGGCAGTGAGCACAGGGCCCACTAGAGGACATCAGGCCCTCAGGCCACCCTCATGAGGTCTGTTTCTGATTATTTGGTCAGAGACATTCACACCAGTGGCCGGCCTGCCTGTTGGAGGTCATTTTGTAGGCTCTGCCAGTGCTCATCCTGTTCCTCTTTGCTCAAAGGCGCAGATACCGGTGGGTCCTGCTGATGGGTGAAGGACCTTCTACGAGGGGCCCTTTCCAGCTCTCCTAGAGTAACTGCCTGTCTGTCTCCTGGAATCTTCTCCATGCCCTTGAGACTGTGCTGGTAGACACAACAAACCTTCTGGCAATGGCACGTATTGATATGCCTGCCATCCTGGAAAAGTTGTACTACCTGTGCCATCTCTGTAGGGTCCATGTATGCCTCATGCTACCAATAGTGACACTGACTGTAGACAAATGGAAAACGAGTGACAAAACAGATGAGGAGGGAAAAATGTCAGGGCCTCCCTTCACCTGTTAACCCATTCATTCCTGTTTTGGGGGTCCAAAACAGTACACCAAAGCAGCTGAAACTGATTAACAAGCCCCTCTGCTACCTAACTGACCAGATCAATAGCCCACAAGTTTCATTGACTTGATACTATACTCAGATTAAAAAGTGGTCCTTTCATTTTTTAGAGCCGTTTGTATTCAAACCTGATGCCCTAACCACCAAGTGCTGCACCCATGGAAGTGATGATCTGAATTTCTCAGGAGTCAGCAGACTGTAACTTTGACTGGTCAGTGGGTGAGCCTCTTTATGGGCTGAATGGCCTCCTCTCCACTCATCACGCTGCACAAACAATATACAATGGAAAGCTGCACCGCGCAGAGCCCAAGAGTGAATAGAAGTAAGGCCATTCCAGTCAGATGGCTCTACCAACCTCTGTTAACACATTTCAGCTGGCTAAGGCTACCAACAAGTCATCTGTCCTCATCTTGTGTTGTATTTACCCTCTTTTTTTTGACATCCACTGCACACCCAACCTACCTGGAATGGGGTCTCTCCTTATCTTCTTAGAGAGTCAAGGCTGGGGGGCTGTCAAAAGGCAGGGCCTGTTAAAGCCCATTGTGGCACTTCTTGTGTGATTTTGGGCGATACAAAAATAAATTGTATTATATTGTATAAATTGTACGATCAACCGTATCAAAGGCTGCTGTTAGGTCTAAAAGAACAAGAATTGCAGGATCACCAGAGTCAGTCATTAAAAGCTGATCATTAAAAACTTTTAAAAGGGCAGACTCGGTACTGTGGTGTTATGTATTCGTGTGTGTGTATGTATTTTATTGTTATTTTAGAGTAACGATGTGTTTAATTTTTATGCATTTTCTTCTATGTGTATTATCGTATACTTGTCTCTTCAAATGTACTGACACTCCATTTTCTTTGTGGATGGTGCCCCAGGAGGCAGGGCCACTCTAACGTCACCACTCCTGAGCGCCCGCTCTCGTGCTATTTAAACCAGCTGAGAAGGCTCAGGAGTGTGAAATCATTCATTAATGTGACTAATGCTTCACATTTTATTGTTGACTTTCTGGCTTTTGCATTCATTCACATATAATTTTGCGAAAGCCCATGTTTGTCTGAGGGGGTCTGTCTGCCCTAATTATGACTCTTCCCCCATTGGACCAATTCTGTTGTATTCTTCAAATAAATTGTGTCAAGACAATTCATTTTTTGTTTCAATATCTCAGAAACAGATTGCGCTGTACGAAGTTTTAAAATTGCCCACTGGCGAATTTGCAAACTCGTCAATTTTAAAATGGAGAAACGTTTGATGCGACTTCAACTAGGAATTAGTTTCAATCTGACCTTGAGAGCGATTGCTTAAACTTGTATATTTTGTAGATTTTTTTTTTGCCCTTTTACTTCTGTCTGTCCGTCGCTCAGATGCCCAGTGCAAGTGAGCCAAACACTGGGCAGAGCGCACAGGCGTAAACAGCTGACACACTAGTGCCCTCTCCTGGTGCTTTAGGTAACTTAACTAATAGAGGGTCAAAAAAAAAAAAAAGTAACTTCTCTGGAAAATAAATGGAAGGGGAAAGCAATTGCGTAAGCGTAAATAAGACTGAATTGACTGAACAATGTTAACTACAGATTATTATTGTGAAGAATAAAAGTTGTTTGAACAAATCAATTAGACTGGAGTGGCTCAGCTGCCCTAAATGGTATAAACACAGGACCAGTTTAAAAATGGCAGTGGTGTTGGGAGGTGGGGGGCTTCAGTGTCTTAAGCCTTTGATCTCTGGTGTTAACCCCCCCTTGTGATATACATGAACAATCGCGTCAAGACACTGATCTTCTAGTTCATCGAGTGTCATTCATAATCCTGCTATACAATAAATTAGCTCCTGTTCAGGAAATATCATGGCCGGCCTGTACACTGATACTGTGAGTGTCAGTGCTGAAGTGTGGAGGCAGAACCTCTGTGTTTTTCCCAGTTGATTCTGTGGTTCGTCAGCGGTGTGTTCTGCTCCTACTCTGTTCAGTGCTTGTATGGATTGGGTGTTGGACAAGGTTGTGGGGTCCAGCAGCTCTGGGGCATCTGTTGGTAAAGATTCAAGATTCTTGACTTTGCTGACAATGCTGTGATCTTCACTGAGTCAATGGAGGCTCCGATTGGGGTGCTCGAGAGACTAAGTGAGGAGTCTGAGTGTCTGGGCTTGCGAGTGTCCTGATAAAAACCAACATCCAGGCCTTCAATGACCTCGTGGGCACGGCCATCAGCAGTGTGTCTGTCTGCGGAGAGAGTGTCGACCTCGTCATTAAGAGGTTTACTTACCTCGGCAGTGACATTCATGTCTCTGGTGACTCTTCCTGTGAAGTCAGTAGACGGATTGGGAGAGCATGGGGGGGGGGGGGTCATGAGTTTGCTGGAAAGGGGGGTGTGGCACTCCTGATATCTGCTAAAGGACGAAGGTCCAAGTCTTTAGAGTCCTGGTGCTTCCTGTCTTGCTATATGGTTGTGAGACATGGACGCTATCTAGTGACCTGAGACGAAGACTGGGCTCCTTCAGTACTGTGTCTCTCCCAAAAATCCTTGGGTACTGTTGGTTTGACTTTGTGTTGCTCATGGAGTCCCGAATGAGGCACATGACCTGCATTGTGAGGGAGCGTCAGTTATGGCACTACGGCCATGTGGCACATTTCCCCGAGGGTGATCTGGCTTATAAGATCCTCATTGTTGGGGACCCAAGTGGCTGGACCAGGCCAAGGGGTCGCCCACATAACATCTGGCTGCGGCAGACAGAGGGTCATTTCTGGAAGGTGGGACTGGGCTGCGTGTCTGCCTGGGGGGTTGCCAACCGGGATCCCGAGTTGTTTCGTGGTGTAGTGGGTGAGGCAATGCTCTGTACCAGTGCATGCTCACCAACTTGACTTGACTTGTCCAGGTTCTTTCTTATTTAAATACTTTTCATAGGGTAATATTGATACAGATATTATGCTAGTACTGGTTATTTTGTATTAATAGTGTAGATGCCACATGGGCTAGACCAGTGGTGCCCAATACGCCGATCGTGATCGACCGGTAGATCGCAAAGGTAGTGCCGGTAGATCGCGTTGCATTCCAAAAAAATTTTTTTTAAACGTTAGTCTATCATATATCCTCCCTATGGCATTTGCCACTTGATTGACATACCGGGCGGCCAGTCTGAGATCTCTTCTCTTCTAACACACTCATCATCACGCACGCACGATCAAACACGCGAGCTACTGCAAAACTCCGGCTGTGATCTAGTGAGCCTTCCAATTTATATCGACTAAAAAGGGGATTTAAAAAAACATTTGTTTGCGGAGGGTATGGGCTGGATGTGGAATTGGAAGGGGGTATTTTTTTCTCTCACAATGTCACAAGAAGTGCGTTTGTCTGATCTGTCAATCTATCATTGCTATTCCAAAGAAGGAAAATGTGGAAAGGCACTTTCGAACTGTTCATAAAAACTACGAAACTCACTTCCTTCTGAAAAGCGATCTGAGAAAGAGAAAAGAGAGGGAACTGAAATCGCAGTTAATCGGACAGCCGTCATTTTTCACTCGGCTGAATTCAAAAGCTCCTTGACTGCATTATTCGGCTCTTTATGCGAGTCAGCCTTTTCCCACATGAAGATTATTAAATCCAAATACTGTAGTGACCATAAATGTATTGAATTGTTATTGTGCCATAAATAACATTATTCAGTTATGCAAGGTAGAACAACATATATTTTATGTATAAAGTATACTCAGTATATATATTGTGAACGCTGGCCCGGACACAGACAGACAGACATCGTTGGCTCCACCACACACTGTTTATTTACAATATTTACAAGTTAGTTTTCGTGCACTCACAAACCCCAGTGCCTCCAGCACCGATCCCCCAAAGTCCAGGCCACACAGTTCTACTGCCTTTCTCCTGGCCGCCTCCTGTCCTCTCTCCAACTCTGTCCGCTTCCTCCCGACTCTCGCCAATGACTGGAGGGAGGCGGCCCCTTTTATAGGAACCCGGATGGGCTCCAGCTGCTTCCCGGCCATCTCCCGCGGACACACCCCCGTGTGGCGGAAGTGCCGGGCTGCCGGGATAATCAGGCACTGGGGCGCCGCCTGGCAGTGGCCACGGGTCCCTACAGGGCTGGGCTTCCAAGCCCTCTACCCGAGGCCTCCAGCATAACCAGGACGGACGCCCCCTCTCGGTCTGGAGGAGGCACAAGCCCTCCTCTGGTCCTCCTGGGCGTCCCGGCTGGGCTCCTGCCTCGGCCGGATGTGGCAGATGATGGTCTGGAAGTGGGGTGCCGCCTGGCGGTGGCCACGGGCCCCTACAGGGCTGTGCTTCCATGCCCCCTACCCGAGGCCACCAGCGTAACCAGGACGGACGCCCCCTCGCGGTCTG
>JANRMT010062814.1:10549437-10573648 GCA_026402145.1 Polypterus bichir lapradei | reverse complement strand
TCTATATGAATGTGAAACATGCTGTTGGAAATGGAGAATCCAGTAATGCCCAGGTGAAATGTGTGGGAGGAAATTCTAAGAAAAAAAAAATCATCTGTCCACTCGTCATCAGTCATACTTAATAGGCTGTCAGCGGGTCAGTTGTAGCCTGCCAGTTTGTGAGTCACTAATGAAGGAACTCATTTAAAAAATGTCTGCGGGGGGGGAGCAAGGAAGTCGTTTGTTACAGCTTTCCTGCTCTGTGTTGCCAAGTAAAATAATGGAAGGTCAATCACTGCTGCTTCGGTCCTCCCGTTTTTCCAACTGCCGGAGAGTATGGATGCAAGAGTTCTGTAAAGATTTGTGGCCCAACTTTCCACTTCTGTTGTGAAAAGAACCTTTGTCATATTAGATGGCCCACTATAGACTCGTACTGTAGGATGTCCAGGAGGGAGATGCTGTAGCAGTTCGGTGCCGCTAAGATTCACCCCGTTGATAAGACGGTGGTTTAGTTTTTTTTTTTTGTTTTTTTTTTTTGGTGGCGATACCAGGGACGCACCCAGCCTTGGCCTGACCTGCTGACACTTGCAAGCAGAGACATGAAACCAATGGATGAGTATCTTCTTATATAATACGTTACCATGGCTGTCCGTGTCGTGGCGAAAAATTGTCAGGACTTTACCTGAAATGAAGGCTATTAGGATTCAGAGGATAGGCAAACAGAGTTTATAGCTTTATTACAATAAAACAATAACACGGACTCAACCCAATTCAGCCAAATCAGACTGAGCCCCGAACAGTTCAAAAATCACAGTTTATATAATCATTCCTTATCATTCTGACCTTGCTATAAAACAGCTCATTCGCTCTTCCCTTCTGACTCCCTCCTGCACTTGGCTGACTGTTTTCTCAGTTTTCATGGGAACCATTTTTATCTTCTAATTTCCTTCTGCAGCTGGCCACCGGTATTTTTACTGTTTATTGTTCATCTTTATTTTCTCTGCTTCGCTTATTTTTGGGTGGCCTTGGCGGGCAGATGTTCCCTCTTCCATTCTTGGGCTTTCTTTATCATGTCCCCTTCCTTGGCCTTTAAGCTAATTAATGTTAATGGCCAGAGCTAAGCTTAAATTAAAAAGAAATATGGCATGTGTTTTTATTTAACCATTTGCTTGGCAGGGCTGACTTGCATTAATATCTGCACTAAGGTTAATGCTTATACAGTACAGGCCAAAAGTTTGGACACACCTCCTCATTCAATGTGTTTTCTTTATTTTCATGACTGAAGGCATTAAAACTATGAATGAACACATGTGGAGTTATGTACTTAACAAAAAAAGGTGAAATAACTGAAGACATGTTTTATATTCTAGTTTCTTCAAAATAGCCACCCTTTGCTCTGATTACTGCTTTGCACACTCTTGGCATTCTCTCGATGAGCTTCAACAGGTAGTCACCTGAAATGGTTTTCACTTTACAGGTGTGCCTTATCAGGGTTATTTAGTGGAATTTCTTGCTTTATCAATGGGGTTGGGACCAGCAGTTGTGTTGTGCAGAAGTCAGGTTATTTGGACAATCATTTATTTTTCAACAGGACAATGACCCCAAACACACCTCCAGGCTGTGTAAGGGCTATTTGAACAAGAAGGAGAGTGATGGAGTGCTGTAAATGGTCATGAAAATAAAGAAAACACATTGAATGAGGAGGTGTGTCCAAACTTTTGGCCTGTACTGTATATTTTTCTATATTTATTTATGCTAATACATAAATATACTAATTCATCTTGACCTCGTTTGTAACAATGCCTTTGCTGTCTTTCCTGACTCACCATTCCAGCTGGCTGCTCACGTGCTTACCATGACTATTTCTCTGTATTTCGCCATTGTTACCATTCCTTGCTTTCTGGCCTTCCAACAGCAGGTGTTCTTATTCCCCCTTCTTTTTGTCCTTGGGTAGTTTCTGTACGTCATTCTCTTTCTGTTCTATCCTTCCAAGTTTCCCAATATTGGTAATTGTGCTTCAAGCTTAACTAGAAATGCAATATGACTAATGTCTTTTATTTAACTATTTGCTTGATATATCTCATTTGCTTGACATGTCTAATTTATGCTAAATCTAATGCTTCAGAAACTGTTAATTACTTTTATGCTAATACATAGATTTTTATTTTCAATATCCATTTGTCTGTCCAGGATTTTAAATCACCTGTAGCTCGCAAACAGTTTGAACCATTGACCTGAAATTTCGATTTTGTGGTGATTATTTTTATTACTCTTTTTATTTTTATTTTATTTTATTGTAGAATCAACTCTCGGCAGCAGGGTGTGTGGCGCATGCGTACGGGCGCCGTTCTTATCCCTACCACCTTTGCCGTCATTTTCTCTTCCTCTTCATATCTTAAGTCATTCTTGAGGCAGATTGAAGACTTAAGTGCCAGCTTAAGTGAAACAATAATAAAAATGTACTAAGTAATTGCAACACAAACACTGACTTGTTCAGTTTTAATACGAAAAGGTGCAGACGAAAGAAGAGAAGAAGCGGACCGCTAGGGTGGAGAAAAGAAGAGCTGCTCAGGAAGCAACCTCTGAGCAAACGAATGGTAAATGTACAGAGAAAGAGGATAAAAACTAGGAGTGTTCAAGTCAAGTGTATTCACTGCACGTTATCGTGTAGTCTGCCGTTACTGGTTGTAACATAATGTGTTAACATTTTCAATTTGACACGTATTAATTCAGTTAAACTGTTTTTTTTTTCTTCTAGTATTTTGATAAAAATATAGCCTCTTATTTAAGTTTTGTTTAATGTTACTTAATGTTTGTAACTTCTGTAATAAATAATTAAAAAAAAAAAAACACAACTGCATTGCCACAGCCATTAAAACATAACCTTTAACAGGTTATATGCTAAAAAGTAGACTTGTGGTTCATGTTGGCAGTAATAAAATGCCTTGCTTCATGTATCTTGCATGATTTCAATCAACATAGTAAATATACAAGTCTAATTACAAACAGAGGAGTCGGAGGTACCATAAAGCTGAGGAGTCAAATTTGGAGATGCCCTATTAGCCTCTGTTATAAAGCACCAGTAAGAGCAAGAAATTATTATTATTAGCTTCATAATATAATTTCAGCTGGCAAATGTATGTATATCCCTTGTTTCTGCAAAAAATACCAAACATATATTTTAATTGTAACCCAGTTAAGGGTTTATATAGCAAAATAACTGGATTACTCCAGGAGAAATCTGTGTCTGTTAATCTGGTTTATCGGAGACCAATTACCCGGGTTCTCTGAATGAGGGTTATTAAAGCACATATAAACGCACTCAGTGATGCTGGGTAGCTTGAGACAAAGGCGTGGTGCTCGGTGGTGAAGTGGTACTCAATCAGATGGTGTGTCCGCTAGCACATTAAAATAAGGTGTATGTAGGGGACCCATTGGGAGAGGATGACTGTCGGTATCCACCTGGTAGTTTATTAGCTCATGTTGTTCTAAGGATGCAAGGGCCCTGTACAAAACAAAAAGTGTGGTCAGTTTAGTTAATCAACCTCTCTCTGTGTATGTATGTTCCAGCATCACGTCCGAACGAGTTGAACGATTCTCATGAAACTTGCTACACATGTTTCTCATTGATTGACTAAAAATACTGTTGGGTGAAATCAGCCATAACCCACCCCCTTCTGGGTAGGGTGGGTGGTGATGATCTTGCGGTCTTGTATGCATGTTATCATCCAGTTGACACTTAGAATGACCACCAGAGGGCGAATTGGAGGTGACTGCCAGCCTTCTCTCTGTTTGAGCGTCACTGTGCCCCTGTTGCTTTTGAAATTAAATAGAGTTGGCTGGTTCCGAGCTTCAACTGGATGATAACATACATACAAGACTGCAAGACAAACACATTAGTGAGTCTTTATTGTTTTTTAATTTATTTTTATTTTTAAAGTTGTGTTTTTTTTTAATTATATTTTTCTCAAACAATTAAAGTGTTTTTTTTTTTTTATTTTCCTCCTTGGCAACGCTGGGTATTTCAGCTAGTATATGTGTATATGTATGTATGTACAGTATATTCAGAAGTCAGATGTTTTCTTTGTTTTTCTTTGTTCAGACCAAAGTGTATGTATTTTTATATACAGTGGTGTGAAAAACTATTTGCCCCCTTTCTGATTTCTTATTCTTTTGCATGTTTGTCACACAAAATGTTTCTGATCATCAAACACATGTAACCATTAGTCAAATATAACACAAGTAAACACAAAATGCAGCTTTTAAATGATGGTTTTTATTATTTAAGGAGAAAAAAAATCCAAACCTACATGGCCCTGTGTGAAAAAGTAATTGCCCCTTTGTTAAAAAATAACCTAACTGTGGTGTATCACACCTGAGTTCAATTTCCATAGCCACCCCCAGGCATGATTACTGCCACACCTGTTTCAATCAAGAAATCACTTAAATAGGAGCTGCCTGACACAGAGAAGTAGACCAAAAGCACCTCAAAAGCTAGACATCATGCCAAGATCCAAAGAAATTCAGGAACAAATGAGAACAGAAGTAATTGAGATCTATCAGTCTGGTAAAGGTTATAAAGCCATTTCTAAAGCTTTGGGACTCCAGCGAACCACAGTGAGAGCCATTATCCACAAATGGCAAAAACGTGGAACAGTGGTGAACCTTCCCAGGAGTGGCCGGCCGACCGAAATTACCCCAAGAGCGCAGAGATGACTCATCCGAGAGGTCACAAAAGACCCCAGGACAATGTCTAAAGAACTGCAGGCCTCAATTAAGGTCAGTGTTCACGACTCCACCATAAGAAAGAGACTGGGCAAAAACGGCCTGCATGGCAGATTTCCAAGACGCAAACCACTGTTAAGCAAAAAGAACATTAGGGCTCTTCTCAATTTTGCTAAGAAACATCTCAATGATTGCCAAGACTTTTGGGAAAATACCTTGTGGACTGATGAGACAAAAGTTGAACTTTTTGGAAGGCAAATGTCCCGTTACATCTGGCGTAAAAGGAACACAGCATTTCAGAAAAAGAACATCATACCAACAGTAAAATATGGTGGTGGTAGTGTGATGGTCTGGGGTTGTTTTGCTGCTTCAGGACCTGGAAGGCTTGCTGTGATAGATGGAACCATGAATTCTACTGTCTACCAAAAAATCCTGAAGGAGAATGTCCGGCCATCTGTTCGTCAACTCAAGCTGAAGCGATCTTGGGTGCTGCAACAGGACAATGACCCAAAACACACCAGCAAATCCACCTCTGAATGGCTGAAGAAAAACAAAATGAAGACTTTGGAGTGGCCTAGTCAAAGTCCTGACCTGAATCCAATTGAGATGCTATGGCATGACCTTAAAAAGGCGGTTCATGCTAGAAAACCCTCAAATAAAGCTGAATTACAACAATTCTGCAAAGATGAGTGGGCCAAAATTCCTCCAGAGCGCTGTAAAAGACTCATTGCAAGTTATCGCAAAAGCTTGATTGCAGTTATTGCTGCTAAGGGTGGCCCAACCAGTTATTAGGTTCAGGGGGCAATTACTTTTTCACACAGGGCCATGTAGGTTTGGGTTTTTTTTCTCCCTAAATAATAAAAACCATCATTTAAAAACTGCATTTTGTGTTTACTTGTGTTATATTTGACTAATGGTTAAATGTGTTTGATGATCAGAAACATTTTGTGTGACAAACATGTAAAAGAATAAGAAATCAGGAAGGGGGCAAATAGTTTTTCACACCACTGTATTTATTTACCTACCTATTTATTTATTTATTTATTTAAAGAGTTTCTGTAAAAAGCAAAATTTCAGCCCCGGGACAAATAAAGTTCTATCTGTCTATCCACCTATCAATCTATCCAACTCCAATCATCCAAGGAACTGTGGACCGATGCTATATTAGATAGCTGAGAACTCAATAATACGGATGGCCCTGTAGTGGCAATGCTGTGAAGAGAAGGTGGAAATTAGGGTGGGAAAAAGAGAGAGAGATTAGCTGATGTCACCAGGGAAGTGCACTGCTCACCGTGGTCAGCCATGAGTAACTCCTCGCCAGTAACTGATGTCCTAATACTATAGGTCGATTTAGTCTTTGTGTTGACATTCTTTAGAAATTGTGAGGCAGATCTTGCTTTATTTTAAAGCAAACCATGTTTCCGTTTTTTTTTGTTCTAATGTTAAGACACAAAATATGAAAATTGGTAATTTGTGTGGCATGCTGTTTCTTTATATAGCACGTACCCCAATGAGTAAGTACTATCAGCAAGTCTAAAATGTGGCAAGTAATTTTTCTGTAGGAATTTTTATATGTAGGTGACATAACTTAAAATAAAAAAATGAAGAGCAATTGTGCATTTAGAACAATAGTAATGAGATCAGACTGTTCAGCCCAAAAATCTCATCTATCCTATCTACCTAAATGTTGACTGAATTTGTTCTTATTAATGCCTAGGGAGATAAGGGATGATTTAACTTGTCAGTGTTTATTATGTGCAACAGAAATGAGTCACTCTGCTATTAAGATTCTAATGATGAATCATTCTGACTCTAGAGTGCTGCTGACTTCATGTCCATTCATGGACATAATAACCTGGACTTTCACTGTTGAAAACCCTAACCCTTAAATATAAACCTGTGGTACAACTGGACACTTCTGACCTCATCTTAATGCCACCTACAAGTCTGTTATTGACAACAGCAGCTCTTATTCATGTTCGAGATCTTATGTTGGTGCCATTATTATAATATCTCTATATATAATCTTCATTTGGATCTTGATCTTTGTTTGTCCGCTAATGAATTAGAAGAATAAGCACTAGATGGCAGTAGAGAGACAGCTAAGAATCTCCTCCAGGCTTATACTGCTGAAGACTGTAGTACGCCAGTCACACCTCAAAACACAGACATTCAAACTAAACAAATTGTTGTGCTTTAAATTAACTAAAGAGATCTTCATTTAGATCTTGATCTTTTTTTGTCCGCGAATTCCACGCATGCGTAGACCACCTTCCATTTTAGTATGTTGTTGTTACTCACAGTTGTCAACAATGTTCCTGAATAACGAAAGGGGTGGTGGACAGTGTTACGCTGGTTAGCTCCTAAAGGCCTGCTTAGAGAATGAGATTGCCGAAGATAAAAAGGTTCGTGCCTACGTAACATATGAATGAAAGAAAGACAGTGGGTAAAATGAATGACAACGTAACAGCACGTTCCGGAAATTATTATTGTTACGTTGTAGCCGGCGAGTGCTGCGCGTCTCACAGTTGTACCGTGCCTTGCTCACATGTCAGTGAAGTGATCCCTATTTATGCTTTAAAGAGCCTGGATACCTATGTGTCCCCCTTTTATAACCATTGCTCCGTGTATATTGCCTTACTCTTTGGATTTCCACAAAGCAACCTGTGAGACTGGAGAAAGGTTGAAAAGAGATCGTGAGAGGAAATGACAGCGTCGTGAAAATGAGACGGACTGTGAACGGACAGAAGCAGAAATGCTCCTACACCACCATATAATTACGATTCGGACAGTGATTCCGAGTAGGCCGTTCCTATCGAATCAATATCCAAGGGTTTTCTTTTGTAATTTTGTTTCCCTTATAAAAAATCATAATGCTGTGCGACGAAGGGCCCAGTTCACGACTGGCAGCCGCGTTTAAACAGGGAACCCTTCACAGACAACTTTAACACGCGCAACGTAGTTGGGCGCACATGGCTAGTTTATATTATTGTTGAGCTTCAGTAAAGTTTTAATTTCCCTTGGGGTGAAAAATAAAGTATTATTTAATCTAAATTGTCTAAAATAGCATCAAGTCAAAGTTTGAAAGTCCCTAAAGTCCTGCTCCCCACCACACTACTTGCTCACTTATTCCACGTGCCTATAGGTCTTTGTGTGAAGAAAAACCGAACATCTGTGCAGAATCTGCCCTTGACAAGGTTCCAACCGTGTTCCCATTTGTTACAGAATGCATTCTAAAGTGGCAGCTTGTGTCTAATGTACTAATTCTTTTTTGTAATTTGAAACACTTTCATCCAGATTTTTCTTGATCCCCATTTGCTTAAACTGTCACCGTTAACACCTTCAGTCTCTTCTCATAGCTCATAGTGCTTAGTCCTCTAATTAGCCTAGTCACTCTTCTCTGGACTTTCTCTAGTGCTGCTATGTCTTTGTTGTACTGTGGAGGCTAAAACTGTACACAGCACTCCAGGTGAGGCCTCACTAATGTGTTTTATAACTTAAGCATAACCTCCCTGGGTTTGTACTCCAGACATTGTGATAAATAAGTTTGTTAGTCATTTTAATTACTCCTATACACAGAATTGATGTAGATGGTGATGAATCTACTATGACTCTTCTCATAGTGGCCACTTTCAATTTTTAGACATCCTATTGTGTATTCAAGTCTAACCTTCCTGCTTCCTATGTGTAATATTTAGCATACACTAGGCTGACCTGCCTTTTAAGGCGACCGACTTTTAAGTTGACCACTTCTTAAGGCAATTCAATATGTATTTGATATTTTATACAAACTCATTAATTTGGTTATATTGCATTTGGGCGGTATTACTTTAATACTCGTAGTTTCTGTTATTTTTGTTTTGAAATTTAAACTTTTTTTCTATATTGAGGTCGCCCTTTTGAACCCCCCTGATATTTACTACGCGGTGAGGCATTTGTACTCCATCAACATTAATTTTTTCCAGAGACATAATTTTGTCTATTTTTCCAGCGCATCACGCACAAAAGCAAGGGAACGATGGGCGCACCAGAACTCTGCTCACATCATGTCGCTTCGTACCACAAGCTGCAAGTAGTAAGTCTGTGATAAGCGGAATACCGCTACGCTTTCCACTCACGGGACGGAAGGACAATCCTGACCGCTTTTATATAGTAAGAAAGAAGAAGATGATAAGAAAGAAGAAGAAGATATCGCAGTCTGGAGTAGAAAATCCTCTTTTACCTGGAAAAACGAAACTACATATCCCATCGTGCATTGCAAAATGGACGGGGCGTGTGTGAAACTCCGTGCTACTCGCACAGTCTGGAGTAGAAAATCATCTTTTACCCGAAAAAACGAAACTACAAATCCCATCGTGCATTGCAAAATGGACGGGGCGTGTGTGAAACTCCGCGCCTGCGTAGCACTCACGGGACGGAAGGACAATCCCGACCGCTTTTATATAGAAGGATTACAATTTATCTGCTCAAGCCCGTATTCTGTCCAAGTCCCTCTGTAATGATTTAGCTGATTCTACATTCTGCCTGCACCTAGTTTGGTGTCATCTGCAGACTTAAACCATTGTTTTTTATATTCCTGTTCAAATTATGTATTTATTTGAAAAATAGCAGCAACCCCTAAGGAACACCACTTTTAACATCATCTAATTCAGTTAAGGTTAAAAGTGCTCACTCTTCCTGCCCCTTTTAAAGCATAGTGAGTTAGTGAGATGATGGTTGTGACCATAGAGGTAAGAAATGCGATCAACTTAATTTAGAGAGAGAAATGAATGAAAGAGGAAACAAGCCCCCTAAGGTGTGGCGCTGTGACACATTTTGCATACAGTAGGTCTACGTGTACTCATAAATAAAAGGGGAAACGACCCGCCTGTGGTGTGGCTCAGGGACATCTTTTGCATTCAGTAAGTATATGTGTACTCAGGATTTCTGTTACACTGAAAACAACCTCACAGCTGAATTATGAAAGTGGAAACAAGCCCCCTTATGCTGGGGATATACACTGTGTGCACAATTATTAGGCAAGTTGTATTTTTTGGATTAATTTTAATATAAAACAAATACAGTACCATCAGTCAATCAAAAATGTTAATAAACCAGACACCTGAATATTATGCAAAGGAAATGTGAGTGTGAACATTATCAGGGGAATACACGTGTGTGCACAATTATTAGTGTGCAGAATTATTATGCAACTAAATCAAAACTTATATTTTCCCGATCTCCCTTGTTTATTTTCATCTGTTAAAGTGAGAATAATAAACAAACAACACAATTTTCAAATAAACATTTCTTAGCCACCCTTCTTTTCAATACCAGCAATAAGCCTTTCATTCATGGAATCTGTTACTTTCTTGATCTGTTGCCGATCAACTTTTTGTGCAGCATTTACCGCAGCCTCCCAGACACTGTTCAGAGAGGTGTACTGTTTTCCTTACCTGTAAATCTCCTGTTTAAGAAGGGCCCACAAGTTCTCAATAGGGTTTAGGTCAGGTGAGGAAGGGGGCCATGTCATTATCCTGTCATCTTTGAGGCCTTTACTGGCTAGCCACGCAGTGCAGTACTTTGATGCATGTGATGGAGCATTGTCCTGCGTAAAAATCATGGTCCTCTTGAAAGATGCTGACTTTTTCCTGTACGCCTGCTTGAAGAAAGTGTCTTCTAAAAACTGGCAGTAGGTTTGGGAGTTGAATTTGAGTCCATCTTCAACCCGAAAAGGTCCAACTAGCTTATCTTTAATAATACCAGCCCATAGCAGAACCCCACCTCCACCTTGCTGACGTCTGAGTCGAAGTGGAGCTCAGTGCCCGTTACTGATCCAGCCATGGGCCCATCCATCTGGTCCATCAAGTGTCACTCTCATCTCATCAGTCCATAAAACCTTTGAAAAAATCTGTCTTCAGATACTCCTTGGCCAAGTCTTGACGTTTCAGTTTATGTGTCTTGTTCAGTGGTGGTCGGGTTTCAGCTTTCCTTACCTTGGCCATGTCTCTGAGCACTGAACACCTTGTACTTCTAGGCACTACAGGGAGGTTGAAGTTCTGAAATATGACAGCATTCGAGGATAACGGGTTCCTGGTTGCTTCACGTTTGATTCTTCTCAAATCTGTGGCAGTTAATTTGCGTGTTTTTTTTCTCAACACGTTTCTTGCCATCCTGTTGACTATTTGCAACAAAACGCTTGATGGTTCTATGATCATGCCCCTATATCTTAGCAATTTGGAGAGTGCTGCATCCCTCTGAAAGACTTTTTACAATTTTTGACTTTTCAGAGTCAGTTAAATCTCTTTTTTTGGCCCATTTTGCCTGAGGAAAAGAAGCTGCCTAATTATTATGCACACCTTGATATAGGGTGTTGGTCTCCTTAGGCCACACCCTCCCTCATTACACAAATACATATCACCTGATATGCTTAAATTAAATAAGCATTCAAGTTATACAGCTTGGAGATGGAATATATGCAAGAAAATGATCATATGGTCAAAATATTCACTTGCCTAATAATTGTGCACACAGTGTACTTAATGCTACGCGACATGTGAGCTTGAGGCCTCTGCTGCTATGCAAGCAGTGTACTGACTATACATGCACGTGTACTTTAAGTAACTCTGGAGAATTCCACCACATGGCAGTGCGAGAAATCATCACAGTGAGAAAACAACATCCGGCTTTGCTGTGTTGTAAGTTGAGGGAAAAAAAGATGTTAAAAATAAAAATTTTTTGCATTCTGATGCTGTTGTGAAGGTGCAAAAAAAAATAAATAAAAAGACATAAAGCGTCACACTAACATGGTATCCATTAAAGTGCCTGACTAAACTACTTAACTACAGTTATGCCAATAATTGTGCACCAAAACCAACAACTAACAGTAGCTCATCAATTAATTTAATTTTTTCATCACTTTCAGGCCTGCAATTTTCTTGGTCTCTGTTTTCTCGCTCTTTTGCAAATGTGAATTTTATGTGTCCTTCTAACCCAGTGTTTCCCAAACTCGGTCCTGGGGACCCCCTGTGGCTGCAGGTTTTTGTTCCAACCAGATTCCTAATCGGTGACAACATCTGATAGCACTTATCTCATGTAATTAGCTGCTATTTATTCGACATTCAGAAAAGCATAGCAGCATGATTTTTACATTTATAAGACATTTAGAAATGTTTTTGGTTTTGCTATAGATTTTAATGCCTAACTCTCTTTTGTTGATTTCATTATACTTTGCCCTTTCTCTGTGCAGTTTTTCCCCTTTCGTTGTATCTTAATAATGACAATTAAAAATGAGCAGAGCAGACACCCAGGTAAACAATACTGAATAATCAAAGGCTGCAACTTCTTTAGAGTCAGACCCACTAATCTATACTAATAAAAGGCAAAGCCCTCACTCACGACTCATCACTAATTCTCCAACTTCCTGTGTAGGTAGAAGGCTGAAATTTGGCAGGCTCATTCCTTACAGATTACTTACAAAAGTTAAGCAGGTTTCATTTCGAAATTCTACACGTAACGGTCATAACTGGAACCTACTTATGTACATATATACGGCTAAAGCCTGCAGCTTGGTTGCCGTGTGAGGCGGAGTTGCATCCCCCATCACCACGCCTTCCACATAGTTGGCTGCCTGCCTATATTGCATCCCCCATACCCACGCCTCCCACGTAATTGAGTGCCTGCCCATATAAGGCTGTCCGTCAGCAGCAATCCAATAGACACGCTGCCGCTAAATATTCGCAGACAAATCAAAAAAATTGCTGGTGAAGGACTGTGCTTATGCAAACGAAGATGAGATGGTCAGGGATAGGCTAGTGTTTGGCACAAACTCGGCGAAAGTGTGAGAGAAACGTTTAAGTGCCTGGTCTGAGCTAACATTAAATAAAGCCGTGGACATCGCAAGATCGCACGAGATAGCACAAGCACAGCTGAGAACCTTCGATGCATGTACTCTGAGAGGCTCACGTGAACTGACTGTGAACGCAGTACGCAGAGAACAAGCAAGAGCTCCAAAGAGCGCTGAACGAAAAACTCATTACACAATTGAGAAGGCAGCAAAAGAATATGAAGTGTGTGATGCATACAAGCATATTCATAAGTGCAGGTTCTGCGGAAACAAAGCACACGGTGGAAAAAGTCAATGTCCAGTTAAAGGAAGACAGTGTAAAAAATGTGGTAAATTGAACCACTTCACTAAAGTTTGCAGGACTGGGAAAGGTAAACCCGTGCATGCAGTGTGTGATGTCTCAGATAAAGAGGAAGACGAGCTGCTTATTGATGCAGTAAGAAAGGAACAAACATCTGACGCTGAACAAGCCTTTGTAGACATATCAATAGGAAAGCAAGGTGTAAAGCTTAAGTTTAAATTAGGTTCATAGACACGCTGCCGCTAAATATTCGCAGGCAAATCCACAACTTAATACCGGGAAATGCCTGTTAAACATCTTAGATTCATGAGTACCGATTTGGGTAGTGATCACTTCGATGAATGAAACCTGTTATCTTTACAATGGTTGACAAACACGGAATGTAACTTGAACACAACACATCCTCCAAATACGAACCTGATTGAAAGAAATAATGATAATCAAATCCTTGATGACAGCAACACTCATAACAGTGACAAAACAATTACATTGACAATCATGTTACGTTATTTTTAAAATGTTTCCTTTTCTTTTTCATAACTTCTTTAACACACTACTTCTCCGCTGCGAAGTGCTGGTATTTTGCTAGTTAGTAAATAAAGGATCAATTAAACAATTAGAAAACTTAGAAAAGTAGAGTGAAAATCAAGATGAAAATACTGTTAAAAATAAAAAAATACATTATTCCTATATAACTGCTTGGTACATTTTTTTTTTTTTATCTAAGCAAACTTCCATCCATCCATCCTCTTCCTCTTATCCAAGATCGGCACGTGGGGGTAGTAGGTTGAGCAGAGATGCCCAGACTTCCCTCTCCCCGGCCACTTCTTTTAGCTCTTCCGGGGGAATCCTGAGGCATTCCCAGGCCAGCCGAGAGACATAGTCCCTCCAACGTGTCCTGGTTCTTCCTCGGGGCTTTCTCCCGGTTAGACGTGGCCGGAACACCTCACCAGGGTGGCATCCTGGAGGCATCCTGAGCCAAGGATCGGACCGCCAAGGTTCCCCGCCTTCGGCCACCACCCAACTCACACTGCACCCAACCTCCTTGGCCTCTTCTACAGGTGGTGAGCCCATGGAAAGGGGGACCCACATTGCCTCTTCGGGCTGTGCACAGCCGAGCCCCATGGGTGCAGGCCTGGCCACCAGGCACTTGCCATCGAGCCCCACCCTCAAAGGGAGGCCCTGGTGACCCGCGTCTGGACAAGGGAAAACGCCGTCCAAACTTTTTATTCTTCATGGGAGGTTTACTGATCCGCTCTTTATCTCATCCCTCACCTAGAACCAGTGTGCGTTGGGTGAAACTTAGTTTTCTAATTTCTATATTATTCCCAAAACGCAGAACTTGGGAAATATCAATTCACTTAATTAGCCCAGGAGTTCAATTAAAAACAGAAGCTGGTTGGAACAAAAATCTGCAGCCACAGGGGTTCCCCGGAACCGAGTTTGGGAAACACTGTAACACGTGATTACATTCTGTTATCGCTCTTTGTGAATATGAATAGCTGTTACAGAAACATGTATTAATAAGTGAGTGATAACTAACTCTATGATGAACTCACAAGAAAGCTTAAAACTGCTCCAACTTTCAAAACTGCTGACTGTTTAGTAGGATAGTAGTGCCAATTTATGATCTTTTTTTATTTATTTTTTTATAACACGCTGTTTTCTTCTTGTTTACCAGGTCTTCATAGCACAATCCAGAGGCTCAGGGAGCCATCGAGATTTAGAAGATGAGGATCTGACCCGAATCTTTGTGATGATCCCCAAGTCTTATACAGAAGAAGACCTACGAGACAGCTTTCAGGTGGGACCAATGTGGTGGGTTTGATTTACAAAATTTTACAGAAGTGCGAGTCCACGTGGTTAACAAGCTAAAAAGAGTGGCTCAAAAAATCATGCACATTGCTCACTAGTTGAAAGGAAATAATATAATAATTTAGTTTTGCATTTATTTACTGTAAAACACAGTTTACATATTGCCATATCTATTCAATAGCTGATGTTGAATGATAATGCATGTGTTTCCCTACTGGAAAATTTATTTCATTTTTCCCTCAATCCATTTTCTTTTTTTTGTCCTCCTTAGGAGTACGGTGACATTGAATACTGTGTTATTTTAAAGGACAGAAGCACAGGGGAGAGCAGGGGCTTAGGTTATGTAAGATTTCTGAAACCTTCCCAGGCAGCATTAGCGATTGAAAACTGTGATAGAGGTAAGTAATTCATATTGATTTCTTTTGCCGTTTGTAGATAAGCTTGAAGTATTTGTGAAGAAAAAACCGGGAGTGGTCTCCCCTAGATTTTTCTGGTATACTCGGATATGCAGATGAATATTTGAGGAGTAAACCACAAGACAATGGTTATATTTTTATATTATGTTCATTAAGGAACCATCAACAACAAATCAAACCAAATTAATAATATGTTGAGCAATTATTATAAAAGTAAAGTTGAATAAATATGACTCTGCAGCTACATGAATAAAAGGTAAAGTACCACTTCTGGTTAGTGGAAGAACCCCAAAGTTGATCAAAATCTACGTTTTGTACCTAATACTTGTATGCAAAATTTGGTTGACCTAAGTGAAAACGTAACCAAGTTATCGTGTTTATGTACACACACACAGACAGACAATTCCAAAAATGGAGGTCTAAAACAGTGAGATTCATCAAAATCTTATAGTGGAATTTTTGGAGGATTATAATACATTTCCTATACTTCATATATGAGAAAGTAAAAACAAACTTACTGCATTTTATTTTGTAGTTAACTTTTCTTATGCTGGGTTTATTCTTATCTAGTGTTCAGTGCTGACGGGATATTTCCTGGTTCCATATAAACTTGAACTGGGTATGTATGTTGGTAAATTGATGGGGCAATGATTTTTTTTTTTTTTTTAGATGATTTTTTCAGTCGTAGCCATCATTTAGATAACCCTAGCGAGTCATATTTAGTTGGTGGCTTACTTCAGTGAAGCCAATCAATCATTTAATGCAATCTGCCCAAGGACCAAAACCAACTAACTACTGTAGTTCGCGTCTTGCTCCAATTAAATCAAACCCATTTGATTTTGTCTTTAGTCTTATATTGGGCTGTGTGTGCAAGAGAGCTGACAACCAATGAATACTCATCTGGAAGTACAATTTATAGAATGTAGCAAGGAGGAATAAATAATGTGTGTTTTGAACCTCGCAGACAGAAGAGAGGCTTGTTTTTCTGATGTTTCACATTGTGATGCCCCAGTGCCCGCAGCCTTTACATTACTCATTTCCCGGGACATCGATAACCTTGAACTGAGGATGAACGAGTGCAATGAAGACACACAAAAAAAAGCTAGATTGGTGCAACAGCAACAACAACATTTATTTATATAGCATATTTTCATACAAATAATGTAGCTCAAAGTGCTTTACATGATGTAGAAAGAAAAAAAGACAAAATAAATAAGAATTAAAAGAAGAGAACACTAATTAACATAGAATAAAAGTAAGGTCCAATGGCCAGGGAGGACAGAAAAAAGAAAAAAAAAAACTCCAGACGGCTGGAGAAAAAATAAAATCTGCAGGGGTACTGAGGCCACAAGACCACCCAGCTCCCTCTAGGCATTCTACCTGACTTAAATGATCAGTCCTCATTGTATTCAGGGTTCTTATGGAAGCACTTGATGATGATGGTCACGTGGACTTCTGGCCTTTAATCCATCAATGTAGGGACATCACGGTGATTTGATTAGGCGGTGGTGGCGCAGGTTGCCACCACAGAAAACCGGAAAAAGAACAGAAGAGAGAGTAGGGGTTAGTACGGATTTTGGAGCCACCATGAATAGTAATGATAATTAATTGAATATACAGAGTGTCAGGATTAAACTAAAATGAAGTTATGAGAAAGCCATGTTAAAGTATTGTGTTTTTAGCAGTTTTTTTAAAGTGCTCCACTGTATCAGCCTGGCAAGTTCCTATTGGCAGGCTATTCCAGATTTTAGGTGCATAACAGCAGAAGGCCGCCCACCTCACCACTTCTTTTAAGTTTAGCTCTTGGAATTCTAAGCAGACACTCATTTGAAAATGTAAGGTTATGATTTGGAATGTAAGGTGTCAGATATGTAAGATGGAGCAAGGTTTTTTTAAGGCTTTGTAAACCATAAGCAGTGTTTTAAAGTCAATTCTGAATGACACAGGTAACCAGTGTAGTGACATCAAAACTGGAGAAATGTGCTCGGATTTTCTTTTCCTGGTTAGGATTCTAGCAGTTGCATTCTGCACTAATTGCAATCGATTGATGTCTTTTTTGGGTGGTCCTGAGAGGAGTGCATTACGGTAATCTAGTCGACTGTAAATAAAAGCGTGAACTAATTTCTCAGCATCTTTCAATGATATAAGAGGTCTAACTTTTGCTATATTTCTGAAGTGGAAAAAATGCTGTCCTAGTGATCTGATTAATATGCGATTTAAAATTCAGGTCAGAGTTAATAGTTACCCCTAAATTCTTTACCTCCATCTTGACATTTAATCCTAATGCATCAAGTTTATTTCTAATGACCACATTATATCCATTAATGACAATCACTAAAATTTCAGTTTTCTCTTTATTTAGCTTGAGAAAATTACTACTCATCCATTCAGAAACTCAAGTAAGACATTGTGTTAGTGAATCAACAGAGTCGGGGTCATCAGGTGCTATTGATAAATACAGCTGCGTGTCATCGGTATAGCTGTGGTAGCTAACGGAAGCATGTAGATCGAAAAGAGCAGCGGACCCAGGATAGAACCTTGTGGAACACCATATAGAATATCATGTGTCTTTGAAGTATAATCACCACAAATAACAAAGAATTTTCTACCTACCAGGTAGGATTCAGACCAATTTAAGACACTGCCAGAGAGGCCAACCCACTGACTAAGGCGATTTCTAAGAATATTGTGATCAGTGGTATCAAATGCGGCACTCAGATCTAAGAGGATGAGAACAGATAAATGGCCTCTGTCTGCATTTATCCACAAGTCATTGACTATTTTAACGAGTGCAGTTTCTGTGCTGTGATTTGTTCTGAAACTTATCAAGAATAGCATGTTTATTATTGAGGTGGTTATTTAACTGCATAATGACTGCCTTCTGTAGAATTGTACTTAAGGAACGGCAGGTTAGAAATAGGGCTAAAATTTTCAGCAGAGGAGTCAAGATTATTTTTCTTGAGTAGGGGTTTAACTACAGCAGTCTTAAGACAGTCTGGGAAGACCCCCGTATCTAATGACGAGTTTACTATGTCAAGAATACTATCAGCATGCCCGATACTTTTTTGAAAAAACTTGTTGTAAAAGTAACTTGGTGCAGAAGTAAATAGTGCAATTTATTCAGACTGGCAGTGTCCAATAAATAATGTGCATTGCAAATCTCCTTCCATAAATAAACACTCTAATAAAGAAGCCATGAAAACAAATTCTCTTCAGTGGAGTAAATTAATAAACAAATAGATCCTCATAATTGATAAAATCTAGAATAAAAACATTTAAAATATGGTAACTTTACTCTATTTTCCTGAAAGCTTTAATGCATCTCTCTTCCTTGCCTCTCCCAGTCACCGATTGAGTCTTCTCAATGGGGGTGAGACACCAGCAAGCACAGTCTTCCTTCAATCAACTTTCGTCTCAGCTGGTAACCCTTTTGGATACCCAAGGCCTGACTACGTCGTCCCACCACCATCATTTGGCATGCATAGGGTAATCTGCAAAGCTAGTTGTCACTCCTGCTCCTTTAATGTTCAACAGGAGCAACCAGCCCCTGGAATGCTAGTCCTCTCGTTCATTAACCGGCCGCATGGCCTCCCAACCACCTTGCCTCCTGTCCACCGGTGTTTACATAAACTCTTTTTCATGGTTTTTCTCCCAATTGTCTTTCGTTTTCTCTTTTTCTTTTCATTCTCAATCATCTGATCTCTTCTTCATTTCTAAATTGTGATCTTGTACTCATGACTATCCTGCTCAGACTCCTGGGTGCTGGTGCTTTATGACCTGCATAGTGTCAGTGAGGAAACAGGCTGAGCTGATTGCATTTGTGCAGTAAACACGCAATCGGCCAATTTCCCCACTTCACACCCCCCTGGCCACATGCCTTTTTGCCAGCCGCCAGCATGTATTCATTTCCAATGAGTCTGAGCCCCACACAGTTTTTATGTATCTACCCTGCATCACCATGGACCCCTAACAATGCTGCTTCCTCATATACAGTAATACTAAAACGGAGTAGAAAAGAAAAAAGGGCAGAGACTGCATCTGAACACCCCATCGCTGCTAACTTGTTAATGCTTCATTCAGTGCTCTGTTGGCAAAAAGGGGGCTTTGGACCTTCCAAAGAGAAGTTGGTCATCTGCAGCTTTACCAGCTTGTTACTTATACAGTGGTGCCTTGGTTTGCAAGCATAATTCTTTCCAGAAACGTGTTTGTAATCCAAATCACTTGTATATCAAAGCAAATTTCCCCATAAGAAATAATGGAAACTCAGATGATCCGTTCCACAACCCAAAAATATTCATATAAAAATAAAATAATACAAAATATAAAGTAAAAATACATGAAACAAGTTAACGGGCACTTTACTTTTGAAAAGAATTGTGGCTGGTGTGAGGGAGAGGAGAGAGAGAAGAGGAGGAGGAGGGTTATTGTGTAGGGCGACTTTCACTCTAACTAACAGAATCACTGCTGTCTGTTGGCTCACTGGAATATTTTTCTTTTTTTTGGTGACTTTTAACAAGGTACCTATCCAATGACAGTTGCTTTTGCCTCCTTTTGAGGATTTCAACGGAAATGTGACATTGCATTGTCGTTAAACAGATTCATCGCTCACACACAAAATAAAAAAATGCTTTACGCACACACACGTGGTCACAATACTATAGTAAACCGTATCCGCTCGTACGGATGTTGACTATATGAGTAAGGCACGCCGACTGAGACCGAGCATGGGAGATGGTTACCCATAATCCTGCGGAGAGTGAAGAGCCGCCAGCTCAGCTGTGATCATGCGATGCTTGGCAGGCAACGCGTATACATACTACTCGTATTGCAAGACCTCACTCATTTGTCAAGTTAAAATTTATTAAAAATTTTTGCTCTTCTTGCAAAACACAGGCAGACCAAGTTACTCGCAATCCAAGGTTTTACTGTATTCCTATCCAAGTCATTTACTGTATACAGTACAATCCCTCTTAACCGGCCACCTCGGGACTGGACCCATGGCCAGTTGCTGTTTTGGCCGGTTAATCCGACGCATACCTATTTTCATGTAGAAAAATATTTCTAAGGTATGTACTGTACCTCTTCGACGTTCCTGAAGAAACCATATCCACAAGGCTTCATCCACGATTTCGCACACGGTTTTTTTCTTGTACAACGATTTTTATCACACTCCATTTTCAAACAGAAATCCTCGATGGAACGCCTGTCTCTTCGCCAGTTGTTTACCGTGCTTTTCCCAACACCAAGTTCGGCACAAATTTTCGCCACCGATTCACCGTTATCCAACCTCTTTAGCGCCTTAAGATGCGTATCCATTGAAACTACAATTTGTTTACGTTTTGTACTCATCGTAAAGGGAAACAGTTCGGTAAAAAATCAGAAAATACTTCACCCCCCTTCTCCACTTTAAATACCGAGAATGTTTGCTTCAGTTATACAAAAGTTGCGTTGTTCGTTCCACGTACTCCGACGTACTCTCTTTAACTCTAAATCATTGTTTTATTACCCCCTCCACTTGTACATGCCTTATAAATTAAATGTAGCCTGGGTGCGTTCAACAACCATTTGGCACTCCACCCTACTCCTAGAACTGCTAAAGCTAGCCCAATTGATTCGTGGATAGTTCATAAAGGAATATGTAAACGGAAATCACTCTGAGCGTAGGAGCCCTCTCACCTTCCAGGAAAGAAGGAAGTGCATACATATAATATAAAGAAGTACTCAGGATTAAAAAATAAAAAATGTATTTTATTTTAAAAGGCCGGTTAATGCGAGGCCATTTAAGAGGGATTGTACTGTATTAAAAATAGCAGCAGCCCCTGCAATGACCCCTGCTGGTCACCATTCTTAACATCAGCCAATTCTGATGAGGTTCCTCACACCATCACCCTCTGCTCTGTCTGAGCCAATTCTGCACCCATCTACACACCACACCCTGAACTGCCACTTCTGTTAGTTTGATGTCCAGCCTCTCATGTGGCACCTTATCAGATACCCAATGAGGTATTAAATAATTCACCACATCAAAAGTAAGCTTGCAGTTAAAAAAAAAAAAAAAAAAAAAAAAACTGTAAGAGATTCAGAATTTAGGGCTCCAGGTACCCTCAAAAGGAGTGCTCAACCCTCATAAATTCACACAGAAAAATGCACAAAAAATTATAATAAAAAATCCATTCACAAAACTGACACAATTTATTCTGTTAAAAGACAACTTCAACTCATCTGTTTAAGAAGACATTTAACTTCACTCTCTTGGTTTAAGTGCTTATGGTGGTATGCAGTATCATAAATTGTGTTGTTTGTTTATTAATTATCAATTCTTTGCATGTTATTCTGGTTTATTGTTTCCTATAACCAAAGATGTTCTGTTTCTTGTATTTATCTTTATTTGATGTTTAAATCTGTGGTAATGGTTTCATTCCTGTGTTATTTATTTGCTTTTTTCCGGTACTCATCTTCCTGGTCTACCTTTTTGAATATTTATGAAGCACTTTGAACATGGGAAATGTGCCATATAAATAAAATGTATTATTATCACTGCTGTTATGACTGTGTACCTTGGAGGCTGAAACGAAGAGCTGCCAGTTTAGAGAGAACTGTTGTAGCAGGCTTCACCTCCCCAGGGATTTGCCCAACCTTCAAATTATATTTTGGACCACAAAGTCAGAAACTTAAAGTGCCTTGATGTAAATTATACAAATAAGCCCAAAGCATTTTAAGATTGTTTGCTATGCTGTGCTTACAGAATTCACAGCACAAAAAAATCAGATGTTTTACAAGGCATACGCCATGAAATAGGCTTACTCTGTTTCTCTTTTGTAACACCCCTCCAGGAATGACAATATATAGTTCATAAAAATGGGTATAGTTTGGAACACCTTATATTTTTGTGTGTGTTCATGATTGCTGTTTTAGCTTAATCGCGATTTTCTTCTTTTATGTAGATTTCAGAGCAATTCTTGCAGAGCCAAAAAACAAAGCACAGTCATCCACAGACTATGAAAGTTTTGGTAACAGCAGGACGGAGCACGTCAGCCATGATGTGGGAATGAATACCTATTCTTTTGGTATGTTCTCTCCTAAATTATTTTTTTTGTATTTTATTATGTATCTAATATATAAAGCAGAGTTGATGTGTGTATGTATGTATGTATGTATGTATGTATGTATGTATGTATGTATGTTTGTCCGCCATACAAATCTTCACCGGGCATCCGATCGGCATCAAACTAGGGATGAGGCTCCTTTGTGACCAGGAGGAGGTCATGGGGTGTGTTTGGTTGGGAAAAATGTTCGTGGTGAACTGCAGGGCACCTTTTCACCGACACAACGTTCGGCACACGTCCCTGTACTTGTCATCGACAAGATGGCCGCATGTTGCAACAGATATTCACTGCGGCGCCATCTAGCGGCACGTTTGGTCCCTGTGCGTCACTCTTTACCCATGTTTCTTTAAATTGCCAAGAGATGGCAGAAGTGTCCAAGTATGAGAAGGCCGACTGCTTTGATCGAGTGAAGGGGAACTGCCATATGGATGTAAAACGTGAACGACCCTGATAGTGCTGTATTTCATTCACCAATGTCCATTATATGCAAGCACGTTTGAACAGAGACTCGCCTTAAAAAGACAGCATCCTTCCCCCACCATTTTCCCCAAACGCAGCACCGGTTCTATGTCACTTCTCTCTGTAGTTACCATCGCCAACGTCCGTTAGATGGCATCACGGTTCAACACAGGCGCTCCTTAGAAACAGAGCACTCCTCCCCGCCATTTTTTCCCAGTACGGTTTCAGTGCTACTCTTTCTCACTGGCTTTCCATATTTGTGGTGCTATCTGCTCGCTTTCTGACTCACAGTACGATTTCAGTGTTGCTGTTTCTGACTGACTGCTGCTATTTGTTTGCTTTCCGACGTATTGTAAATAACGTAAATTCATCTCAATGTGGTGTTTATTCTGTATCTAATACCATGTAACACATTATAATTATCCTGCTTTTTGCTAAAATACCCATGCCACCGAAAAAAAGATGTAGAATTGGAAGGTCCACTTCAGATGCCACAAGAAGGTCTATTTCAAGGGCGTCTGAAACGCCAGAGCAGACAGAATCCATAGTGGAGGAACTTACAATAAAATGTCAATCAGAAAACTGTTTGTTATATTTCTATGTTCTGTTTCTTTCATTTGGGAAATTCGGCGGTTCTAGATTCCCGGGCAACGTCGGGTACACCTGCTAGTATTATCCATGGAGTCATTTAGAGCAGGGGTCTCCTACTCCAGTCCTGTAGAGCTACTGTGGCTGCAAGTTTTCATTCTAATTCTTTTCTTAATTAGTGGCCAGTTTTTGCTGCTAATTAACTATTTCCCTTTGTTTTAATTAACTTTTCTTGAGACTCTGACTGCTGAATTGATTCTTTTTTCAATAAACATAAATTTGATGTGAATTGAACCAACAGATGACCAACTGAATTGCGGCCTCACACTCCAACAAACTTTTCTTCATTTAGTTTCTTAATTTGAAGCCAATTCTCATTGCTGATTAAACCCGTTACTTAATTCCATGGCCCTCATTCTGCCATGGCAGACATTTTCAAAACTGTTGATTTTCTTTTTGAAGAGCGCTGGCTGTGAAAATGTTCTGTGCACCTGAGCAGATCAACATTTCTGAGGCCTTCACCATTCTTTATTTTCAGTTATTGTGAGATGGACACATTTTGTTGTTTATGTGTTGGTACATTTTGTGATTTAATATTGTTTGGCTGCTAATTAAAGAAAAAAGAAATAATTAAGGGACCTGAGTCTTAAGTTGCACATCAATTAAAACAAATAGAAATAGTTCTTTAGCAGCAAAATCTGGTCACTAATTAAGAAAAGGGTTAGAATGAAAACCTGCAGCCACAGTAGCTCTCCAGGACTGGAGTTGGAGACCCCTGATTTAGAGCAACAGAAGTTGAGTGAGTGAGTGAGTGGGTGGGTGGGTGAGTGAGTGAGTGTGCCACACCCTGAACTGGTTTGAACTTGGCTCATTGTGCCTCATGCTCTCTAGTAATCTCCACCTTCCTTGTAATACTATAATAGGCAAAGTAATTTCATTAAATGGACTGATAGCCATTTTCTTTTTTTTTTTAGATTTAGTGGTACTCTGAAAAAAA
>JANRMT010062814.1:10505907-10549337 GCA_026402145.1 Polypterus bichir lapradei | reverse complement strand
TGTATTTTTTTTTTAAAGTTATTTTTTTACTCAGTGATCATATTTGCTGATATTACGTGGCTGTTTGTAGTTTAACTGACACAACACAAGTAATGGACATTAAAACAAAGCCATTAGATTATTCTCTTTTAAACACAGTCATAATCTGTCTTAGAGACTGTTATGCTTATTTACCAATTTTATATTAATCTTACTCAAAATTACACTTTTTTATTTTTTTTAAGCTCCAAACATAGTTCTCCCATTTTCACAATACACAGTTGCATGAAGTATAAGTTACATGACTATCTCATATTTTGCATATGGTGTGATTTTTGTGAGACTAGTAAGATGGTGTGAATTGTATTTGCTTGTATTGGTGCTGGACACCCATATGCCTGTGTGCTAACGGTAATTAATGATTAATGCAGCGTTGCAATCAGAAGGCACCAGCTAAACATGGTTTTCAGAATAAAAGGGGAGTGGGGTAAGTAGAGGAGGGAGATCAGGAAATACAAAAAGGAAAGAAACAAACCTGAAAGAACGATCATTTTTGGGAGAGATAAATTGAGGCAGCATCTAGGCTGATGATTAGTTTATGGAGAAGCAGGGCAGAGGGCTGGAGGAGTTTCAAAGAGGTAGACATGCTTTTGGCAGCTGACAGCAAAAACAATTTAATTCTTGTATAGGATAAAATTAAAATACCTCAGAGCTTAAACGGCACCCCCAGCCATGACTCTCTAAGATGAGAATAAAATACCTTGTAGAAAAAAAAGAAATTGAAGAAATCTTGGAAAGGGCAATTCAAAGAGGGGACCTCTTTCTAGGCAAGATTGGCATGCAGTGGATATCAAAAAATGGTGTACATACAACACACAAAACAACACAAGTAATTCTTTTCACAGAGCTAGATGGCCAGTCTGTCATGGCCACCTCAGAAATACAATACGACAGCAAGCACGGAGCACTGCGACAAATCAAGGCAAAATGCAAGAATAGATTATATGACTCATTAAATACAGAACTGGCACATATGAGGATGCAGATTTATTCAAGTGTATCTAAAATCTAGTAGAAAGTGATTAACATAAATGAAAACCAACATCATCTGTCCATCAGCTAATTGTAATACCAACAACATCTGTCCATCAGCTAATTGTTAAACCAACATCATCTGTCCATCAGCTAATTGTTAAACCAACATCATCTGTCCATCAGCTAATTGTTAAACCAGCAACATCTGTCCATCAGCTAATTGTAATACCAACAACATCTGTCCATCAGCTAATTGTAAAACCAACAACATCTGTCCATCAGCTAATTGTAGAACCATGGCAAGATTGTAGAAAACTGGCCCATACTGGCCATTCTACAGCTGAATCAGTGCTGGGTCAGCCAGTCAGGTGAGGGGATCCTTCTAGCCCATGATTTCAGTACTTCTTTATCTTAGATGACTTTTCTGTTGTCAGCTGTAATGCAGAGCTGATGGGGAGGAGAGGAGAGATGTCACAGGAGGTGATCAAAGAATGGAGTTCCAACATTGCAGCATCTGGGAAAGGGCATGGTGCCTAGGGAGCTGTGGCGACTGAAGATGTGGCAGCTCTGGGGCTCTTGGTACCAACATAGGTGGTGGATTGGAGGGTTGCAGCATGATGCGTCTGTGGGATGCCCATGGGTTCTGATGAGGACGGAGAAAGAAGAAAGAAATGTTCGAGAAAGAAACATTTGTGGCTTTACTTTTCCAATTTGGAGTTTAAAAACCCTGGTATATGGATTTGGTTTTAGGGAGCAATGTTATGGATTATGTACTTACATATAATCCATTAGGAAAGGTCTACAGGATGGTAGTGAGACCAGCTATGTTATATGGGTTGGAGCAGGAGGCAGAGCTGGAGGTGGCAGAGTTAAAGATGTTAAGATTTGCAATTAGAAATTAGAGGGTCAGTTCAAGTTGGACAGTTGGGAGACAAAGTTAGAGAGGTGAGATGCTAGGTATATTGGAGGAAGGGTGCTAAGGATAGAGCTACCAGGGAAGAAGAGAATAAGGAAGTCCTAAGAGAAGGTTTATGGATGTGGTGAGAGAGAACATGAAGGTGGTGAGTGTGACAGAGCCAGATGACGAGGACAGAACGATATGGAAGAAGATGATCCAATGTGGCAACCCCTAACGGGAGCAGCTGGAAGAAGAAGATATTGAATTTTTTATATATTACATGGTGTGCACATTTATGAACACACTTTATATTCTCTGTAATTTGAATAAACTGTTCTTCTTTTTGCTAAGCAAGTCTCATGCTTGTTTGCTCCCTCGCCCTAGTCCATCCACGGTCAATACTATTGATGACCTGGATTCAAGGAGGTTTATGCCGTTTGTAGGCAACCCAGGCATATTTTGCTTGAGGAACTGCCTCCTTTTTTGTATTTTGGTGCAAGAAGTTCCCCCGCCTGTGTAAAGTTGGAAACAAAGTCAAAGACTTTTAGTAATTTGACTATTTTACTGTGTTTGTGGAAGCTGATTTATAATACTTATTTGTGACATACTGACAAACATGTAGCCCACCCTTCATCACAAAAGCATCTTTTTCTTCTTTTCCAATACAACATGACAGGTAATTATAGAATTACACAGTGGGATTAGAGAGTGTGAATCATGCTCAGCTTACACAGTAATGTGTGACCCATTGCACAATTTTAATAAAACTTATATACAGTGGGTACGGAAAGTATTCAGACCCCCTTCAATTTTTCACTCTTTGTTATATTGCAGCCATTTACTAAAATCATTTAAATTAATTTTTTTCCTCATTAATGTACACACAGCACCCCATATTGACAGACAAAAAAAAAAGAATTTTTGAAATTGCTGCAGATTTATTAAAAAAGAAAAACTGAAATATCACATGGTCCTAAGTATTCAGACCCTTTGCTCAGTATTTAGTAGAAGCACCCTTTTGAGCTAATACAGCCAGGAGTCTTCTTGGGAAAGATGCAACAAGTTTTTCACACCTGGATTTGGGGATCCTCTGCCATTCCTCCTTGCAGATCCTCTCCAGTTCTGTCAGGTTGGATGGTAAACGTTGGTGGACAGCCATTTTTAGGTCTCTCCAGAGATGCTCAATTGGGTTTAAGTCAGGGCTCTGGCTGGGCCATTCAAGAACAGTCACAGAGTTGTTGTGAAGCCACTCCTTTTGTTATTTTAGCTGTGTGCTTAGGGTCATTGTCTTGTTGGAAGGTAAACCTTCCGCCCAGTCTGAGGTCCTTAGCACTCTGGAGAAGGTTTTTGTCCAGGATATCCCTGTACTTGGCCGCATTCATCTTTCCCTCGATTGCAACCAGTCGTCCTGTCCCTGCAGCTGAAAAATACCCCCACAGCATGATGCTGCCACCGCCATGCTTCACTGTGGGGACTGTATAGGACAAGTGATGAGCAGTGCCTGGTTGTCTCCACACATACCGCTTAGAATTAAGGCCAAAAAGTTCTATCTTGGTCTCATCAGACCAGAGAATCTTCAGGTGTCTTTTAGCAAACTCCATGCGGGCTGTCATGTGTCTTGCACTGAGGAGAGGCTTCCGACAGGCCACTCTGCCATAAAGCCCTGACTGGTAGAGGGCTGCAGTGATGGTTGACTTTCTACAACTTTCTCCCATCTCCTGACTGCATCTCTGGAGCTCAGCCAAAGTGATCTTTGGGTTCTTCTTTACCTCTCTCACTAAGGCTCTTCTCCCTTGGTAGCTCAGCTTGGCCGGACGGCCAGCTCTAGGAAGGGTTCTGGTGGTCCCAAACTTGGTCTTCCATTTTTAAGGATTATGGAGGCCACTGTGCTCTTAGGAACCTTAAGTGCAGCAGAATTTTTTTGTAACCTTGGCCAGATCTGTGCCTTGCCACAATTCTGTCTCTGAGCTCTTCAGGCAGTTCCTTTGACCTCATGATTCTCATTTGCTCTGACATGCATTGTGAGCTGTAAGGTCTTATATAGACAGGTGTGTGGCTTTCCTAATCAAGTCCAATCAGTGTAATCAAACACAGCTGGACTCAAATGAATGCTTAAAAATAAAATTTTTATTAAGAAGACAATTAAACCTTTTTAAAACTGAGGGAAAATATACCAATAATTATTTGTTGAGGATCTCTTTGTATGCCACGTTGTCAGTTCGGCCCTCCAGTTGTAACATGACCAAGCTGTGCGCTGAGCTTACTCTTGAGCATGCAACGTACAGTTGGCCATGTGAACAGTAATCTTGTTTCAAATCTCACAGCTTGGATTGCTGCTGTCATAATCGGTTTGAGTTTCATGGTTTGTTTCAATTACGACAGTATTTGTAGGACTTGTGTTGAAGAGACATTTGGCATCTGTCAAGCGTTGTAAGTATACAACCAGTTTCATTGATAACTTCACATCCAGCTTTTGAGAGTTTAAACATTTCTAAACATCAAAGTGTCCACTACTGAAATCGTCACCTGTGAATCGAAGATGTTTAAGAGGCATTGGCGGTTGTCCAAAGGTGTAAAATATTTGCCCATTTCGGTACACTTAAGCATTTCACTCTTCTAGTGCTCCTGTGTAGTATAATTATCTCCTGTACCGTCATCAGTCCACACCTTGTAAGTAAGCTGTAAGGAATCACCTTTCTTTCCCATTCTGACATTCAGTTTGGAGTTCAGGAGATTGTCTTGACCAGGACAACACCCCTAAATGCATTGAAGCAACTGCCATGTGATTGGTTGATTAGATAATTGCATTAATGAGAAACTGAACAGGTGTTCCTAATGATCCTTTAGGTGAGTGTATATATACACACACACACTATATCTATACTAATAAAAGGCAAAGCCCTCACTGACTGACTGACTCACTCACTCACTCATCACTAATTCTCCAACTTCCCGTGTAGGTAGAAGGCTGAAATTTGGCAGGCTTATTCCTTACAGCTCACTTACAAAAGTTAAGCAAGTTTCATTTCGAAATTCTACACGTAACGGTCATAACGGTCGATAATGGTCGACAACGTCTGCCATGTTGCATTTTCTTATTTATGGCACCATCTTCACGAAATTTGGTAGGCGGCTTCCTTGCGCTAACCGAAACCGATGTATGTACTTATTTCGATGGTGTGACGCCACTGTTGGCCGCCATATTGAACTTTCCAATGTCACTAATTTTCCAACTTCCCGTGTAGGTAGAAGGCTGAAATTTGGCAGGGTCATTCCTTACAGCTTACTTACAAAAGTTAAGCAGGTTTCATTTCGAAATTCTACGCGTAACGGTCAACAATGTCCGCCATGTTGAACTTTCTTATTCATGGCCCCATCTTCACGAAATTTGGTAGGCGGCTTCCCTGCGCTAACCGAAACCATTGTACATACTTATTTTGGTGGTATGATGCCACTGTCAGCCGCCATATTGAACTTTATAACGTCACTAATTCTCCAACTTCCCGTGTAGGTAGAAGGCTGAAATTTGGTACTTATTTCGGTGATATGATGCCACTGTCGGCCATCATATTGAACTTTTCAACGGTCTTTGTTACTTATGGGCCCATCTTCAAGAGATTTGGTACGCAGGTTCCCAACGGTAACTGAATCCTACTTACTTACATATATACATCCATAGCCTGCAGCTCGGTCACCGTGTGAGGCGGCGTTGGGTCCCCCATCCCAACGCCTCCCACGTTGTTGGCTGCCTGCCTATATAAGGCCGTCTGTCGCTCCAGTCTCTACATTCCTTCCTTGCTTCGGCACGGTATTCACGTCTCCCTGCTGAAAACTACAGCCTTTTTATTTAATCAACGGCTTCTCCGCTGTTTTATTGCTCATTTATTACGATTATAGTTATTGTGTATTTATTTTAGACTTACTTTACATTGTTCAGGTACCCATTTCCTTTATCATTCTAACCGTACCCCCATTAACATGTCTATCGAGGTGATCACCATCAATCAAAGAACTGTCACTTACCGAGTGGTTTCCATGCCCGGAGATGGCACCTGCCTTTTCCATTCTCTTTGTTACATATTGCACGGCCATATCAGGCTCACTCTTGATATCCGGAGGAACATTGTGTATTACGTATTGAATGACTGGGACAGGTTCAAGGTGTGGACTGATGACGGTACAGGAGATAATTATACTACACAGGAGCACTAGAAGATTGAAATGTGTACCGAAATGGGCAAATATTTTACACCTTTGGACAACCGCCAATGCCTCTTAAACATCTTCGATTCACAGGTGACGATTTCAGTAGTGGACACTTTGATGTTTAGAAATGTTTAAACTCTCAAAAGCTGGATGTGAAGTTATCAATGAAACTGGTTGTATACTTACAACGCTTGACAGATGCCGAATGTCTCTTCAACACAAGTCCTACAAATACTGTCGTAATTGAAACAAACCATGAAACTCAAACCGATTATGACAGCAGCAATCCAAGCTGTGAGATTTGAAACAAGATTACTGTTCACATGGCCAACTGTACGTTGCATGCTCAAGAGTAAGCTCAGCGCACAGCTACAGCTTGGTCATATTACAACTGGAGGGCCGAACTGACAACGTGGCATACAAAGAGATCCTTAACAAATAATTATTGGTATATTTTCCCTCAGTTTTAAAAAGGTTTAATTGTCTTCTTAATAAAAATTTTAAGGCAGTACTTCGCCGCTGCGAAGCGCGGGTATTTTGCTAGTATATATATATATTCCCATTTTATTTGCTTTACAGCCTTAAATGTAAACACACACAAAAAATATTTCTTCCCAGCTTTACTTACTCAATGTAACCTCTAACATCCAAGTGAAAGATATCACAGCTACAGTTCAGAAAAATTATAAAAAATCAAAAACAAGACATACTGATTTTAATAAAGGACACCCCTCAATGTTGTTTTGTTGACCCACCTTTTGCTTTAATGACAACCTCAAGTCTGTTGGGATTCTTCTCTATCATCTTTGCCCATCTAGATTGAGCCCACTCAATATTTGCCCCCCACTCTTCTTTACAGTTTAACTGTTCAAGTTCGGTCACATTGGATGGTGAGCGTTGGTGGTCTGCTATCTTCAAATCTCTCCACAGATTTTCAATGGGTTTTTAGGTCTGGGCTCTGACTGGCCACACCAGGACATTCACTTTTTTCTCCTTCAGCCACTGTGTGGTCAATTTTGCTGTGTGCTTCGGGTCGTTGTCATGTTGAAAGGTGAACATTCTGCCCATCTTCAACTTTCTGGCAGAGGGTAGCAGGTTTTCCTCAAGAATTTGACAGTATTTTGCCTCATCCATTTTTCCTCTACCCTAACGAGAGCCACAGGCCCTGCGGCAGAGAAACTCCCCCACAACAGGATGCTGCCACTTCTATGCTTTACTGTAGGTATGGTATGTTGTGGATGGTGAGCTGCATTGGATTTCTGCCAGGTGTACCGTTTGGTATTGAGGCCAAATAGTTTGATTTTGGTCTCATCTGACCAGAAGACTTTTTTCCCCTTGACATCAGAATCTTTAAGGTGCCTTCTGGCAAAGCTCAAACAAACCTTAATATGGCCTTTCTTGAGAAGTGGCTTTTTCCTTGCGACCCTCCCGAACAAGGCACAATTGTGAAGCGCTTGTGAAATTGTTGTCACATGCACACCATTAATGACCACTCTTTGAAGGAGTTACAGGATTAGATGGCAAAGTGGCCATTGGCCTCTTGGTAGCCTCTCTTACCAGTTTCCTCCTTGCTCTTCCATCCAGTTTGGAGGGCCGGCCGGATCCAGGGAGGGTCCTAGTAGTACCAAACACTCGCCACTTCTTTTTTATGGACTTTACTGAGCTTCTTGGGATTGATGAAGCCTTTGAGATTTTTTTGTCTCCATCTCCTGCCTTATCTCTGTCCACAACTCTATTCCCGAGATCTTTTGAAAGTGTTTTGCCACCCACAGTCAGTAGTTTGCTGTCATTTGCACTACCAAGCTGATGAATGAATGCTCCAGGAACAGCTTCACTAATCACACTCATTACAACTGATCAACGGTGGAAGGAAGCCAGTAACCGCAATGGAAATGGTGGGCACTGACACCTGATTGAGTTTAGGAGGGGGGGGGTGAACCTAAATTAATCTCAGTATATCTTGTTTTTTATTTTTTTTAAATTCTTCTGAACTGTAGCTGTGATATTTTTGATTTGGATGTTATAGATTGCATTGAGTAAGTAAAGCTGGAAAAAAATATTGGTTTGTGTGTTTTCATTTAATGCCGCAAAGCAAAAAAAAGGGAATATTTCGAAGGTTGAATTCTTTTCTATACCCACTGTGTGTGTGTGTGTATATGTATGTGTGTGTGTGTGTATATATATATATATATATATATATATATATATATATATATATATATATATATATTTTTTTTTTTTTTTTTCTTTTTTTCTTTTTTTGGTAAGTTTCCAGCTTTGCTTATGTTTCTACCTTCACTGGACCTATGTCACTCCCACACACACACAGCCATGGGCCCTCCTTTCCATCACGCCAAGAAGCACTTTGATCTGTTGCTGCATTCACTTTCATTCACTTCCATGCTAACACTCCATTTCACATTCTTGTTATTCATTTTAGTTTCCATTTGTCCTCAAATAACTTCACCAGCATACAAGAGCCTCCAGGGTTAGCCTGTCATATCAAGTTTAAAAAAAATACCCAGGATTAAAATCCTCCTTCACTTTAAATTTTGTCTATCTTTATTTCCTGAAAACCTAAATTCTTAGTCATACATCACACTGCCGACTAGAACATCGCATAAAAGGGATCATTTTCCTGCAGATCATCTAATGTGGTTTACCTAATTCTCTGTATGAAATCTCCCGACACTGCACTCTATGTGGGAGAAACTGGACAAACACTCCGCGAAAGAATGAATTTACACAGGTTCCATATCAAGCATGGCAGCACAGATGTTCCTGTAGCAGCCATGGACACTGTGAGAGGGACTTTACAGTCACAGTGCTTATGGGCAACTTCAAAACACAGCAAGAGAGAAAAGAATGGGAAGTTAAACTCATGCTAAAATTTAACACATTACAACATGATTTTAATAGAGACAAGAGTTTTATGGCCAGATATGAGGATTGTTTGCATCTCTCAGACTGACACAGACACCATCTCTACAGATCCATATTGTTTTGAAAAACTCATTACAAACTTCTAAAGACTTTGTTGGACAGTTATCTTATCTAAACCTCTCTCTTGTTAAATGAACCCTAGCATGAAGGAATCTATTAATTTTTTACATTTAAGATTTCTCACTTAAAGATTTACCAATGTTGTTTCTTGTCCTAGTGTGTATATAACACAGGGAACTCCAGCTTCTGTATTATATCTTGCCTGAACAAGGGGCATGAGTTGCCTCGAAAGCTTGCATATTGTAATCTTTTTAGTTAGCCAAAAAAAGGTGTCATTTTGCTTGACTTTTCACTATTTTATCCCTAGGGTGAAATTTGGGTTCTTGCAGCAGCCTATTACACACATACATACATACGCACGTACATACATACATAAACATACATATATATATATATATATATATATATATATATATATATAATATATATATATAAAAATATATATACTCACACACTATGGTCTGAACACACACCAGAATGACTAGAAAACAAGAAAATGAAAAAGAAAGAAAACTTCTGACTAGACAGGCCCAGTGAGGTACACTATCCTGGTGTATTAATGTTAGTGTAAAGGAGCCCCAGTTGTGTGTGTTTTTTTTTTTTTTTTTTTGGTTTATTTATAATATATACACACACTCATACACAAATGTTTGTTGGATAATTCGTTGGCTGAAAGTCCTCAGTGTTGATGTGTCAGAGAGAGGATGTGCTGCATTGTTCATAATGGCACTCAGCTTTTTTCATTCTCCCCTTTACTACGACTTCCAGGGGGTTTAGAGTGTGTTTTATAACTGAACCTACCCTTTTAATAGAATTTTTGATTGGGTGGGCCTCTCTTGAAGTGATGTTACCAGCCACACACACCACAGTGTAAAAATAAAAAAAAAAAATCACACTGGCCATCACCGAGTTATAGCAGATATAAAGGATGTCACTTCCTATATTAAAGGAATTCATTAATTTGAAATTCTGCTTTAAACTGAAAAAAATGGCTAAAATATATTTTATTACAGGTGAATCCAGTAATTTTGGAATGTCTGACATGAGGAGAGAGAGCAGCGAAACAATTACGAAATGTTTACTGGTATCATCACGAGGCAGCATAACTCAAGAACAGCTTTTCTCTCTGTTTGATATTATTCCTGGCATGGATTATTGTGAAATGCAAAGGGATCCCTACGTGTACTATAAAGGTAAGCTTTGTAATCTACATACATTGCATATTGTTCTTTTTTCCCTGTTTAGTAACTTAATTCATTTCACTGGTGAACAATACAAAACAAAATAACAATCAAATTTCAATATTTGCTCTGAGGGTGTTGATGGAGAAGTATAGAGAAGGCCAGAAGGAGTTGCGTCTTTGTGGACCTGGAGAAAGCATTCGACAGAGTGCCTCAAGAGGAGTTGTGGTATTGTATGAGGAAGTCCGGAGTGGCAGAGAAGTACGTAAGAGTTGTACAGGATATGTATGAGGGAAGTGTGACAGTGGTGAGGTGTGCAGTAGGAGTGATGGAGGTGAGATTATATCATGGATCGGCTCTGAGCCCTTTCCTATTTGCGATGGTGATGGACAGGTTGATAGAATAGATTAGACAGGAGTCCCGTGGACTGTGATGTTTGCTCATGACATTGTGATTTGTAGCGATGATAGGGAGCAGGTTGAGGAGTCCCTGGAGAGGTGGAGATATTAGAGGAAAGGAGACGAATGAAGGTCAGTAGGACCACCAAGACAGAATACATATGTGTGAATCAGAGGGAGGTCAGTGGAATGGTGAGGGTGCAAGGAGTAGAGTTGGCGAAGGTGGATGAGTTTAGATACTTGGGATCAGCAGTACAGAGTAATGGGGATTGTGGAAGAGAAGTGAAAAAGAGCATGCAGGCAGGGTGGAATGGGTGGAGAAGAGTGTCAGGAGCAATCTGTGACAGACGGGTATCAGCAAGAGTAAAAGGGAAGGTCTACAGGACGGTAGTGAGACCATCTATGTTATATGGGTTGGAAACGGTGGCACTGACCAGAAAGCAGGTGGCAGAGTTAATGATGTTAAGATTTGCATTGGGTGTGACAAGATGGACAGGATTAGAAATGAGGACATCAGAAGGTCCGCTCAGGTTTGACTGTTGGGAGTCAAAGTCAGAGAGGTGAGATTGTGTTGGTTTGGACATGTGCAGAGGAGAGATGCTGGGTATATTGAGAGAAGGATGCTAAGGATAGAGCTGCCAGGTAAGAGGAGGAGAGGAAGACCTAAGAGAAGTTTAATGGATATGGTGAGAGAGGACATGCAGGTGATGGGTGTAACAGAACAAGATGCAGAGGACAGAAAGATATGGAAGATGATCCACTGTGGCAATCCCTAATGGGAGCAGCCAAAAGAAGAAGTAGTAGGGCCACGTGATTCTTTAAACTTCATACCGTCCTTTCAAAACATCAGATTTACGTTATCATCTGTGTGTTGGGGGTGGAGAAGAAATGCTTGTTGATTAGGAATAATTAGCTGCTCTATCCACACACCACATACACAGATAGGGAGTCTTTAATTCATGTGCCTCCTGCTGTGTGTTTCTACAACTATTTTGTTTAAACCATTTGTTTTTGAACTGTCGTGCTATTTCCTTGAAAGTCCAGTTCACCTCCAAAGGTCATGCATAAGGTCAGTTTCCCTTTGGGGATTAATAAAGTTTATCCAATTTAAAAAAAACAAATCAAATTTAGGTAAATGTGAAGACACCAATCGCACCCTGGTTGCAGATTAAAACAACCATAGCGAGACCCTTTGGAAAGGTCATCTGGATGCAGGACAAAGTGAACCCTGGAGTGGTTTGTGTGACCAGTGGGACATGGGACCAATCTAACTGCATGCAGTACTGTGCATCAAAGGTGAAATTGTGCATGCTGTGGTAGTTATGCCAAGAGTCTGTTGTCGGTCTCGGGGAATGTCATAAACAGCATAATGAGTCAAGGGTTAACATGATCTATTAAAACCAATAAAAGGGTACAAATAAAAACGCAACTAGTAACATAATTATGTAACACAATTCATATAAAACAATTCTCACAATTACCAGTCAATTGGAGCAAGCCAAGCATCTGATCAGGCTCACTGCTTCTCCCATGCACAGGATCAGACAACAGTTGTAAATTCACTTGTGATCGGGTCAGTCAAAACACATACAGAGGTGGCAATAAACGAGCAACAGTGCCCTGTGAGACAGTCAAGCAAACCCCTCTAGTCTTACGCTATGAAAGTGATGCACGTGAGTGAGGTGGGGCATCCTGTCTAAGGCACACATATGTAACACATTTTAATCAAACAATCCAAAATGAATATTACAAAATATATACAAGAGTTACGATGGTAGATGTGTCATTTGAGATAAACTAAGTTGAGGTTACGTTCATGTGGTTTGCTTTTAGAAAGTAAATACAGAACATCGTACTTTTAAAAGAAAGTCGTCTGCCAGGTCTACCATCATAAAACTGAAGCACATCCTCTCAGCTGAGCTGGCTTTCTTTTACACAGCCGCCTATTTCAAGAGTGTCCTTTTCGTACCAAGTGTAATAGAGCATCATTTTCAAGTAGTCTTCCACTTTTATAATAGGTGTTTTGCACACACAGCTATGTTTGGTAAATGAACCAAATAATTAGAGAAAATGCTAGGGTGAGTAAACACAATTGTTGTCAACACACCTTGATAATTTTTCCATAGGAAAAAAAAGCTTCTGCCCGATAAAAACAGTTCATAATACAGAAAACTGGCTGTTTCTTGATATGTTAATTTGTTTGAGAGTTTGCAGTTTGATATGCAACTGAACTAACTGGAAAGTAACAAATCTTCCCCTGATTTGAAACAAACCAAACGGACCGAGTGTGAAAACGCCATATGAGTGCTTGACCACTCTCCTGTGAGGTGTGTGAGATTAAAACAAAAAAAAAAACGTGATGGGTGTAGTTTTGTGCTTTGAGGAAATTTCTGCTAATGTTTGGAGTCAATCAACAATTTTTATTTACCTTGACGATGTAGCCTGCCAATCGGCAATTAACCATCATTGTAACCCTACATGGTAGCTATAAAGTCTCAGTTTTTACTGGACATCCAACAGGATAGACACAGGAGGGGTGTATCAATTGTGGTTGGAAATGTAATTCTGTACAGAGGTTCATTTTCTGGTTTGTATCTTAAAGGGAATGCCATAGCAAATATAAAGGAGCTATGTAGACATATTTGAGAAGACATGAGGAAATTTATGTAGGTGGATTAATTTTGGGTTATGATGCCAACAGTTAGTTGATTTTAAGTAAATAAAAAAATTTCAAAGCCGTGTTGCCCATTTTTAAAGTGCTAGACATGCTTTATGTTCCTTAATTTTTATTTAGCATAGTAGAGGTACTTGGTTTATGTTCAAATAAATTTGTTTTTGCTGAAAGTTATAAATCATTTATCTCTTTAATTATCTGCTTTTTAAAAGAAAACATGTGGACAGTGTGATCTAGTAGTGAAGGAACTGAACTAATAATCAGAAGGTTGGTGGTTCAAGTTTCTTCAAATTCCTTGACTCACTATGTGATCCTGGGCAAGTCACCAACCTGGATATACTCCAACCGCAATGCAAATATGTAATGTGGTGAGTTACCTTGTGGGCAGGTGTTTGACAGAGAGAATAGAGTGGCATCAGATGAGAAAAGAGCAGACTGGCATGAACAAATTGCGTTGTCCTATCAGTTTACATTTTTGAATTTCATCAGGGCTATATTTAGTCAATGAATGCCAGGCAAGTAAAATAAATTTAATTCTTAGTTGCATAAGTGAAGGAGATGACTTTGGAGACTGATAGGAGGAGAGGGTCTTGTAAGGCAAGACTAAAGTTTTCCCATGAACATCTAAGCAAAGACCACACATCGGATTAGCGTTATTTCAGCTGTGGAATGGCCAAATGGGGGAGGCAGCTTGATGGCTGAGGTCTCCAGGACTCTAAACAAATCCAAATCATATTATGTGATATCATCTACTGTTAAATTCTGCTCTGTACTTCTAAAATTTTTATTTTTATGCTGTATTGAGGATTTGTTCTGTTCTCTGTATTGTATTGTATTGACCCCTTTTTTTTTTGACACCCACTGCACGCCCAACCTACCTGGAAAGGGGTCTGTCTTTGAACTGCCTTTCCTAAGGTTTCTTCCATTTTTTCCCTACAAGGGTTTTTTTGGGAGTTTTTTTCTTGTCGTCTTAGAGAGTCAACGCTGGGGGACCTTCAAGAGGCAGGACCTGTTAAAGCCCATTGCGGCACTTCTTGTGTGATTTTGGGCTATATAAAAATAAATTGTATTGTATTGTAAAAGGAAAAGATTGAGTTAATTTCAAACACAAAAACATGTTTGGTGAAAACCAAAGATAGCATTTGACCAAAAGAACGTGATGCGAATTTTAAAGCATGATGGTGGGAATGTTATTTAGGGCTGCTTTGCAACATAAGGACCTGAGCATCTTACCATCACAGAATCCATTTTGGATTTTTCATTGTACCAAGGGCGTTCTTGAGGATAATATCAGACCATCTGTCAGAAGATTGAAGCTCAACTGAAACTGGCCCTTGCAACATGTAAGTGACAGTAAATATGCCATACTTTGTTAGGTTTGAATACACAATGGGCGGTCAGAAAATCGAGAGTACACCTTATGAGAAGGATTCAGGAGTCATAGTGGACTCTAAGCTATCGACTTCCTGACAGTGTTCAGAAGCCATTAAGAAGGCTAACAGAATGTCCGGTTATATAGCGCCTTGATGTGTGGAGTACAAGTCACAGGTTTACACTGGTGAGGCCTCATCTGGAGTCCTTTGTGCAGTTTTGATCTCCAGGCTACACAACGGACATAGCAGTGGTAGAAAAGGTCCTTAAAGAGCGACAAGGCTGATTCCAGGGCTACAGGGGTTGAATTATGAGAAAAGGTTAAAAGAGCTGAGCCTTTACAGTTTAAGCAAAAGAAGATTAGGAGGAGACCTGACTGAAGTGTTTAAAATTGTGAAGGGAATTAGTCCAGTGGATCGAGACGGTGACTTTAAAATGAGTTCATCAAGAGCACGGGGACACGGTTGGAAACTTGTTAAGGGGAAATTTTGCACAAACATTAGGAAGTTTTCCTTTACACAATGAACGATAGACACTTGGAATAAGCGACCAAGTAGTGTGGCAGACAATAAGACTTTAGGGACTTTCAAAACTCGACTTGATGTTTTTTTGGAAGAAATAAGTGGATAGAACTGGCAAGCTTTGTTGGGCTGAATGGCCTGTTCTCGTCTCTAGTCTTCTAATGTTCTTGTAAATCCACCAAAGAATGGCTGAAAATAAATTATTGGAGGCTTCTGGAAAGGCCATGTCAAAGCCTGGATCTGAATGTCATTGAGATGTAGTGGGGAGGTCTGAAAGTGACTGTGCTTGCAAGACACCCCTCAAACATCACACTGCTGAAAGAATTCTACATGGAGAAGCAGACAAACAACTTTCTCCCAGTCGATCTTGGAGACTGCAGGACAGTTAAGAGAAAACACAGACTTGATTGGGAAAATACCATCCAATACCAAAGAGTTCATTTTTAACCACAATTACATTACCTGTATCTATAGATTCTGTTAAACTGGAGTTGAAATTTTGATTTACCCACATATGTTAAAAAAAAAAAGAAAAAATATTTTATGGGGTGTATTTACTTTTATGTGTTCCTTTTGTTTCTGAGATGAATTAATCCAACTTAATGGAAGTGTTGCATTTCATTCTTTTTGTAGGTCAAGCTGTGATTCGATACAATAATGTGGGATCAGCTGTTTATGCGAAGGAAAAACTTGATGGGTTTGAATATCCTACAGGAAACCGACTTTCAATTTCATATGTAGACGATGGTGAAGATAGATCAAAGTAAGAATTAAAAGCACAGAATTTTTTTTTTTTTTTACTATGGAGGAAACAGTTAAATTTCTTATAGGTTTAACTACCTAAGATTATTGAGTCCAGTTTACAGTAGCAGTTAGAGCCTATCCTTGGAACATTTTATACAAAGCATTAATCACAGGACCCACTCACACATATAGTTGCTGTTCATACTGGGATCAACTATGAAAAGTCTGAATAACCGTAATCCATTCTAATTAAGGCTTTTCACAAGAAATGTAATGATTTACATTAAGAGGTATAAGTACATAATGATCAAGAATAGTTGCATCAGATATTTGAAATACAGGGCTATTTAAAATGAAAGAGCAGATTTCAAAAATGTATTTCAAACAAACTGTATAAGACAGAAACACATTCCGTACATCACCAGATAGAGGAAAGTTCAAAGTTTAAAAATTCAACTTCAGGAACCTTCAAATGACTTCATTTTCATGAAAGATGGTGCCCCACCTCACTTTTCCACTTGGAGGTCCAGCTTTACCTGAACGACACCATTCCAGGGCGGTGGATTGGAAGAGGTGGACAACAAGATCTTGCTCATCATCTATGGCCTCCCAGGTCTTTAGACCTTTACCCCCTGCAATTTTTATTTAAGGGGGTACATTAAAGAAAGAGTGTTTGTTCCACCTATGCCCAGTAATCTTTAAGATTTGCAACATCAAATTGAGGAAGCTGTGAATTCAGTAACTAGGGACCAGTTGACTCGTGTGTGGCAAGAAATGGTCTATCGTTTTGATGTTTGTCGTGCTACACATGGCGCTCATGTTGAATGCATGCATCCTCAAGGACCATAGGACCAAACTTTGACCTTTCCTCTTTCCAGTGATGTGTGGAATGTGTTTCTGTCTTATACAGTTTGTTTGAAATACTTCTTTGAAATCTGCTCTTTCATTTTGAATAGCCCTGTATTAAAATATGTGCTTCAAATGTTTAAAGTCCAAATTTTCTCGAATGTAATAAAAAAATGTCATTTTCACCCTTTTGTAGTGGTCCACAGAGAGCTAGAACCCTAGTAAAGGATCACAAATAACATTGTATTTGTAATCACTAACCTTAGAATATTCTAAAACGACACCCCATATGCTAATGTTTGAAATTTGTCATTTTTAACCTTCTAGAAGTGGCTCTTAGGGGGGCTAGGACAACCGGTAAAGAATCATATATCAGAAATATGATCATATTTGTAATTAGGAATCCTTAAATACCATAAACCAACATTCCACACACATATATTCCAATTTCCATTTTTTAAGCTTTCGGATAAGGTTTACCTTTGACGTCTAGTATCCCATTAGGGGTTTGGGTGATATGGCATGTACAACTTCAAATTCTCCTGATGACACCTATTGGTTTACTCTTTATCACAATAAATGGCCCAAACATGAAGAATTTTCAGGTGTTGACGGCCAAAAATAGGCAGGAACCCCAAAAAGCTCAATGCTTGCCTAACTAGACATCAAGACAAGTCAAGCATTATGTCATATATGGCGAGGGTTTTTCTCGTACCAGTACAGGGTTATTTAAAATACAGGGCTATTTAAAATGAAAGAGCAGATTTCAAAAATTTATTTCAAACAAACTGTATAAGACAGAAACGCATTCCGTACATCACCAGATAGAGGAAAGTTCAAAGTTTAAAAATTCAACTTCAAGAAGATTCAGATGACTTCATTTTAATGAAAGATGGTGCCCCACCTCATTTCCACTTGGAGGTCCAGCTTTACCTGAACGACACCATTCCAGGACGGTGGATTGGAAGAGGTGGACAACAAGATCTTGCTCATCATCTATGGCCTCCCATGTCTTTTGCCTGGCAAAAAAAAAGCTGAAGTGATTTCAAAGCGTTCATAAGTTATTCTTGTGAATTCAATTTATCAAATACTCTAAACTTCACAAGTTTAGGATGTATAAGCAAGGCCACTTTACCAGAAGAAAAAGCCACACGGGCATAAATATGTAAATGCTATACAAACATTGACCAGCTAATGGAGTATAAAACCATGCTGCTGAATCTGTGAAGTTACAGCACTGTCATCTGCACCACCTCCCTAGGATCCTATATTTTAAGTACCGTATATACTCACGTTTAAGTTCTCCCGCGGATAAGTCTGGGCTTGATTTTACCGTATAATTTCCGGTGTTTTATAACGTCAATTGTATAAGTCGAATGTGGAAAACTCACTCTGTTGGTCCAAGAGATTATGATATGCTAACGTCCACCTGAGAGAGTAACCACGGAGCACACGGCCTTTTTTTTTTCCTATGTATTGTTCCTACGTGACCACACAGTAATACCCAAAGTATTTCAAAGTGACATTTGCACTGTTTTGTGTTTTTTGTATCTCACACCCTCATACACCTTTATCGTAAGAGCATCCCTTATTTATGGTCGAGTGTTCGATCAGAAGAAAATATGAAGCTGGTTTTAAATTCAAAGTCATTGAAGTGGTGAAAGAAATTGGTAACTGCGCTGCTGCAACAAAATTCGATGTGTCTGAGAAACTGGTGCAAGATTGGAGGAAACAAGAAGATGTAAAAAAAAATTAAGTGTCGTATTTTTGAATGGGCATGTAAGTTGGGGTCTGATTTTTATGATCGATTTTTTGGGTTTCAAGACCCGACATACGCGAATATATACAGTAGTTTTGTAATCCATTTTAACAGCACATAGATTGTACTGGAATAGTTTGAATACCATTTTACGATTCTTAGCACAGGCAAGTCAAGATAACATACCAAATTAGTGGTGAGGATTTGTTTATTGACTAGTAACTCTCAGCACTTCATTTCTTGAGGATAGGTGGACCTGAAGCCCAATTTCGTGGCCAGGGTAGCCTGCATTTCCAAATCATGGGTCATTACATGTATCTGGTTGAGAGCAAGATCTAAGTTTATAGCCCAGTGGTTTGCGAGTTTTTGTGTGACAGATAAACAACCCTTAGCATTTTCTATTTATAGAGAGAATGGCAATATTATTAAGTGTGCAAAGCTATGACTAGAATATCTGCTTGGATTGCATGTAAAAATAAATGTGTAATGGATTAAATGGTGAGATTTGTTATCTTTTTTGCATTTGAATTATCAACCATGTCAATTACAATGGCTAATATAAAATGATGTTTCATTGCAGCCCAGTTGGCACGATGGCATTACAGCTTGTAGCAGCTCAGATGATGTCCATGGTGTGGAGCAGCCTCTCCAGTCAGCAATTAATCAAAAACAATTCAGTACGTACCCCAAGTTCTATAGGCCATTTTCATTTAATATGTCAGTCATCTCTTCTTTGTATAAAACCTGATCTGTATATTTCAAAGTATAAAATATTTTTTCACTAATATCTTTATGGTAAGTCACATATTGTTGAAATCCTTTTCAATAGAATTCCAGATTATTTTTGGTTTATGTTCAGTTTTGTGAGTCTTGAATTAGTGTGTATGATTGACAAGTCTGTTTTGTGATCATTAATACACGTTACTCCAGTGGGGCCAAGTGTGAATGTCATTCTTTTGACAATCATTTCCGGGCTACGTTTTCAATGTTCATTGAATTCACGGCACCCTTTTTTTTTTTTTAAGGGGTTTTCATCCGGAAACAGCTCTCATGTTCCTCGCTTTCAGACGGATGCCGTTTTGCCATCTAGAAAAGTAATGACATCTGATAGCCGAGTCAAGGAGCGTCTTTTTGTAGTCTTCAATCCAGTTCCTCTGTCAATAGATATTCTGGAGGATATTTTCAGGTAAAGTTTATTTTTTAACCCTGGGTAAGGGTGATTGAAAATGTAATGGAACCAGGTTATTGAATTAGGGTTTTTTTTTTCACTGTAAAAAATGTTCTTGGTCATCAACAACAAAATGGCAAAATACTTTTGGGAGGAGAATTTGTGTAAAGATGATATGAACATGCAACCTGTTTATTATTTCACATCAATGTTTATTTCTATAGTACATTGTTATACAGCTCAAAAAAATAGACAAATTACAATAGACTTGAAAATTCTCAGCTATTTATAATGGCAGAATCAATGTCTGATTTGAAAATATACCTCACGGTGAAATGGGCAGGGAAGAGAGGAAATCAAAAACCCCAGCAGGTATGGATGGACACATAGACCCCCATACATTCTGCATTGTCAAATGTGACCAAGATTTTCATTAATATAATATTACTACATCTTTACTAACTAGATATGATACAACATCCTTGAAGATTTGTGCAGTCTGTATCATCATAGTTGTAGCATCCTTCATTCTTTTTAATGATGAGTGGTTTAGAGTACTTCGGCAGCTAAAGATATCAAATTATGAAGAGTACATCTATGCAGCATTCCATGCCAGACTAATGTCCTTTGAGCAGCCCTCTATCCTAAGAAGCAAGTGTTTGATTCTGAAAAAGCATATCTTGGTAGGAGGATATCATAATAAGTTTGGTTTATGGTCCTTTGCTTGTGTCTAGTGGTGGTCTGGGCCACAGTCATTACTCCGTTAAAGGTATTAGTTTGCCATCCACAACATTGTGTATAGTGGCTCTCCACTGTTTCCTGTCCAGGTCAAATTCTTTTGCTTGTAGTGGAATGTGTCTTTGATTCAGCAGATCTTCCGTTTCAGCCACATTTCCGTCCAAAGCTGTTCAATGGACCTTCAAACTCTGCGGGCACAATCTCCAATTAGACAAAAATATTTTATATGAACACACATACACCCAGTTACCCTCTGTAATTATTATCACCCCTGGGGAAAAATGAGTAAAAAAAAGTTATAAAAAATCATCTTTGGTGAATTACCTTAATCTCATGCTGAAAAAAATGAGATAAGTACAACTGAAGTAAATTTATTCTGAGAAAAATCAATTCCTCATTAAGAAATAATCTCTTTATATATAAAATCCAACATCTGTCTTTCTTTCTGTCCGCTTTTCACGAGAGAACTACTTAACGGAATTATATTGGGTTTTTGTCTATAATTTGCTCGAACGTTCTGGTTGATTTTGCGACTTCTCTCATCGGGCTAAGTATCAAAGTTCGCTTGCAGGAGCGATTTATTCATGCTAATCCGAGACGGAGGCTGCAGACCGATGGGAGGGGGAAGCGTGACTTGAGGAGTGGGGAGCCGGGCAGGACCTTCCTCACTCACGCGTCAGCCTCCGCTCAAGTCGCTCTACCTCTCGTCACGTTTTGGAGCGTACCTTGCCTCCGCTTAGCTGGTAATGTTTGTTTATTGATTTTTAAAGTTTTTCCTGTTTCACTGTTATATGGGCGGAGCCACGGGGGACAGCTAGTTTTTAATAAAACATGTGCCACAATTTTTCAGTCCTAGAAATTCTGTTCTTTATCCCTTTCTTTTTTTTTTCCTGTCTCTTACTCATATTATTCATAGTCGGGTCTTATCTTTCACTGTTACGCAGATGATATTCAGTTATATCTTAGTACACACTCTTCCACCGACTTTCCTCCTAATATATTAATGGATTGTAATTCTGAGTTAAAACTGGGTACAGGATAACTTTCTTAAGTTAAAGTCTAACGAAACTGAAGTTTTACTGGTTGGCCCTAAATCCTTGCTATCTAAATCATCAGATTGTTCTGTTCATATTGATGGTGTGCTTGTTAAACCTGCTCCTTTTGTCCAAAGGTTTGGTGTAACATTTGACCCATTGCTTAATTTTGAGGCTGCATTCTTTCATCTCCATAACATTTCCCATCCCTGCCCATTGTACACTAGTAAGGATGCACAAAATTTGGTTCATATTTTCATTATGTCTCGTTTTAATTACCCTAATTTGCTCTTCATTGGTCTTCCCACAAAGTCTTTACAAAAGTTACAGTATATTCATAACAATGCAACTGGAGTTCTCGCCTATATGAAGCATTCTGCTTTGGGGTGTGGAGTCAGCACACAAAACCTTCGATCCTGACTTCTCAATTTATGGTACCATCAACTGCAACTCTTTTTGTAACTTAAGACAATATAACCAGAAATGTTCATGTTTTTCGATAGAAATTGAAGTTTTTTTTTTTTTTATTAAGATACCATTAAATTCATAATACAGTATAGCCAAGGCATTACCTGTGTGCATGGTGGGTGCGGTAACATGCTGTAAATCAGCCCATGCCTCTAACATAATGGCTGTTACTGCTTGAATTGAATGAGATTTTAATTTATTATTCACATATGGCTTCAAAGCCCCCCGTTCAGCAGCAATTCCTTCAGGGTCCTAATGGTCAACTCCCTTAGCTTATTCTTAATTAGTCCTATATAACTGCTGATTGGTTATTAGATAAACTTTCCTAATGGCTTGAGCCCCAGCTTCACTAAATCATCTTCTCCTTCTCCAGTGTCATATAAAACAGAGAAAAGATGACTTCGGCAGGCTGAGCATACTACGCTTTTCCACTCATTTTCTGTCCAATGGCTGTGTTTATTTTTTTTTGCCCATTTTAACCTTTTGTTTTTATTTTACAGTTTCACATGTGGCCTTTTCTTTGAAACTCTGCCTCTAAGGCCAACATCCCAGAATCGTCTCTTCTGCATTTCAGATGATACTGGTATTTGGCGTGTATTTAAAGAAAAAAATCAGCTGAGGACCAGTAAGGCATTTGTTTCTCACACTACACACTCTGATGAACTTCTCCTCTTATCCAGCTGTCCATCTCAGCCTTCCCCTTCTTTTACTATACTGGTTAAATCCAGATTGCTCTCTTCTCTCAAGACAGTAATAAACACATTTATATGAAATTTTAATTTTTTTGGCAATCTGTCACACAAAATAGCCTTCAGTCTGTTAAAAAAAAAAAAAACATATTCCTTGAGAAAACTGTTTCATTTTGCCCATTTGTGTACCCTGAACTGAACTTTAGAAATGTCCGTAACTTGCAACCCAAGTGAACAAAATAACAGGTGCCAACAATGGTAATACAGTTACAAAGGTTTCTCAATAGTGGTAGGGTGTTGTACCATGTTAGCCATTATGAATGCAATGAGAAGTCAAGCAAAACGACACCTTTTGTTGGATAACTGAACAGATTACAATATGCAGTTTTTCAAAGCAACTCGGGCACCTGAAGAAGGAGCCTGAGTGGCCTCAAAAGCTTGCATAGAGGTTTCTCTAATAAACTATTAGCATGAAAACATGACTAGTTTAAGGATAAGCTAAGGGAGTTGACCATTAGGACACTGAAGGTGTGGCTGCTGAAAATGGGGCTTTGCAGCCATATGTGAGTAATAAATTAAAAAAGAATAATACAAATTTATTTATATGGCACCTTTCCCATGCTCAAGTCGTTTCACAGGGCCACAGAAAGAACAGTGGGGTATATGTAAAATTAGATACAAGTATTTTCTGCATAGAACACTAGAACAGATAAATACAGGATTTACAGGGTAAAATACTAAATTCAGTACTAAAAGAAAGCCTGAACAATTCACATAATTTGTGATATAAAACACGCACAAATTATCTGGAGCATCTGGACAGAGAGGTAAACTGAAAGAAGGGGTAGACTGTTAGAGAGGTTAGGAGCACACACTGATACAGCGCATTACCGCACCCACCACACGACAAACCAACTCAGGATCCAGATTAGGACCAGAGTGCAGCTATGCAATGGGTGACACCACAGCACCACACTAGTTCAGATGGATTGGAACAGTGTGAGGTTTTTTTATGGTGACTGGAGTGCCAATTCTGCCACCAACCTTCAAGTTTTTCCCTGCAGGTTGAAGGGCCTTCAAGTAGGGGTGGATGCAGATTAACGTCATACTCAGGATGACTGTTAGGTTAAGTTAAAAACCTTCCTGATATACAGCTGAAGGTCCTGCTGTCACCCATAGAAAGCAGGTTAGTGTGGGACACAACAAGATTGCCTTAAGATCAGAGGACCTTAGTGGGCAAACAGGAGCAAGGTGGGACAAGGTTACTGATGTAGTCCGGTGTAAGGCCATTTAAAGCTTTGTAGGTTAATAATACACTTTTATATTCAATCCTTTAAAACACAGGGAGCCAGTGAAGGCGAAGCAGGATAGGTGTTATGTGCTCGCTGTTACTGGTTCGTGTAAGGACTCTTGCAGGAGAGTTTTGAATCAACTGAAGATGTGATATAAGATTTGAAAGGTCATCTGCCAGTAGGGAGTTGCAATAATCGCTTGGACAAGTTTCTCAGCATTGGAAAAAGAGAGAAATGAGCAAACAGGGATATGTTACGGAGGTGGAAGTAAGAAGGTTTCTTAATGTGATTTATATGGGTGGAGTAAGAGAGGGAGAAATCCAAAATAACACCAAGATTCCTTTCATTAGAAGAAGGTGTGATGAGATCATCATTAAGAGTGACTGAGAAGGGGATCATTTTCTTAAGTTATGCTTTGGTGCCAATTTGCAGGAGTTCAATTTTGTTGCAGTTTGATTTTAAAGAGTTCTGCGCCATCCAGGTTTTAATTTCACTGTGGCAAGTTGTAAGCTGAGAAACATAATTGAGTATCATCTGCATAAAATTGATAACCCAGTCCAAAGCTATGAATTTTATGACAGAGAGGTAGTGTATAGATACAGAATAGCAGAGGGTTGAGGACAGAGCCCTGAGGAACTCCTTGTATGACTTGCACTAAGCTGGACTTGCTTCTGCCTAGACTAACAAACTCTTCCCTATCCGTCAGATAAGACTTAAACCACTGGAGGGCAGTGCCAGAGATACCCAAAATGTTTTCCATTCTGGACAGTAGAATGTCATGTCTGACAGTGTCAAATGCAGCACTGAGGTGTAACGGAATCAATCTGCTACCATAAGCAAATCATAAGTTACCCGAAGCGGAGCAGTTTCACAGTTGTGCAGTGGTCTGAAACCAGACTGGAAATCAGCCACTTCAAGCAGTAATAGCCATTATAGACACTAGTAATGCCTTCTTTATATTTTTCAATCAATTTAATGGTACTTAGATAAAAAAAGGTATCAATGTCTATCCAAAAAAGTTCCAATTTTTGAGTGACCAAAGACTTTTGAACGGTTGTGTATTGACTAAGTTTGATTCAAAGCACGCAACATACAAGATATGAACCATATTATCACTGCTAACGTGAATCACCAGTATACATTTTAGCACCCTATACTGTTAAAGTTTGGGTTTAAAGGCTACAGTGATGGTGTTTTGACTTTTTTGTGTTATAAACATTGAGTAACATTAAACAAAAGACAAAATTAAAAAAGAGGTTACATTTTTATCCAAAGGCTAGAAGAAAAATACTTTGAATAATTTGAATTAGTACAGTGGACCCTTGACTTACGAACTCTGGTTGTAACTCAAGTTGGTTGTAAGTCAAGACTGTTTTTCCCATAAGAAATAATGGAAATACCCATAATGAATTCCGAACCTCCCACAGCAACACTTACTTAACCTTTTCATAATAAAACAGGGTTGTATAATGTGCATAATTTACCAAAACACCAATAATTTTTCTAATGTACTAACCAAAAAGTTATAATAAAAGTTAAGTGCCTATCCTACCAGAAACAACAATTTTGTACTGTACTCACCATTTAAGTTGACAACTTTGGCTTGCAGGAAGGGAGGAGGAGGAAGAGAATGAAATGGAAGGTGGTTATTGTTTGGAAGGAGCTTCCTTATACAAATCTTTTCTTTGTAAAATTGTCGAGATGGTGGATTTCGACTTGCTGTACATATTAGCGAGATTGGTCATACAAACGTCACTCTCATATTTCCGCACAATTTCCTTCTTCGTTTCAATTGTGATTGCTTTCTTTACCTTCATTACATTCTCTTCCTTCCTTAGCAATTATCGAAATAAATTATATAAATCACTGCACTGACCAAAATTACATTCAAAAACACATGTATCTGGGCTCCGATTGACACTTACGAACGCTCTCGGCTGTTTGTTTGCAATCGCACAAGCAGATACACATGACCGCATTCGGGTCGTAATGCAAGACGTTGGTCGTAATTCAAAACAAAAATTTTGGTCGTAAACCAAGTTGTTCGCATGTCAGGCCGGTCGTATATCAAGGATCGACTGTATATGTGAAATAAAAAATTTTAATAACATTATATTACAGTTTACATTTAGTCAAAGTCGGTGCATTTTTACTGACTCTGACTTTGACTCCAGTAACCCAGTAGTTGCTTCTGACTCCACGTCTCCGACTCCACAGCCTTTTTCTGCTGATTTTTGCTCCCATTCTCTTTCAGTTACACTGGTTACCAGTTCAGTCCCGTATTAAGTTCAAAATCTTGCTTCTCACTTTCACAGTCCTGCATGACCTTGCTCCTCTTTACCTTTGTGAACTCTTGATCACTTTTCCCCTTCTCACGCTCTCTTAGGTGGTCTTGCCATAATCCACTTGCTGTCCCACACATCAGACTTCGAAGGCAAGTCCTTCAGTGCCATGGCCCCTAAACTTTGGAACTCTCTTTCCTGATCTGTCCGTGACTGTTCTTCCCTCTCTACTTTCACCTCTGAATTAAAGACTTTTCTCTTAAATGTGCATTTCTCTTTTTTCTCCACTACTTAATTTGTTGGGTTTATTTTGTAACGTGACCCTGAGATTGTTAAAGACACTGTATAAATATGGTGTCTTGTTTTATTTGTTCTACCTGTTGTTTTCGTGGTTCTTGTTCTTATTCTTCATGAGTGTAAACTTGTGTTTAGCACTGCAAGGAGATCAGGATGGGTTAGAAAGAAATACAATTCAATACATAAAACCGTAATTTTAATGAAAACAAGGACTACACCTCCTCTTTATACTGCCAGCCTGAAATTCTAGCAGCACAGGTGTGTCAAGCTTTTAATAACTCGTGTTGTTTTTGTTTTAAATTTTTTCATCTGCGGATAGAGAAATCATTAACTGTTGAATTGTGTGGTTGTTAACCTTATAAATTTCTGTTCTTTCATTTTTTTTTTAATTGTATCATTCTGATGTTGTACACATTAAACCTTGGTTTGTGCTCCCTTTTCCAGTCGATTTGGGAATCTTATTGAAGCATATGTTGTACCTGGACGAAATGTGGGCTACATTAAATACGCAGATCGAAAGAGTGCCAGCGATGCTATTGCAGCCTTACATGGTAAAGTTGTAAATGGAGTAAGACTAAAAGTGATGCCGGCTGATCCCCAGAAAGAAGAGTCGCACAAACGGCAGAGGACATATTAGGACATTTACAGAAACCAGGACACGGTAAGTGAACAGCACTTGTTCAGTTGGAGAAGAACGTTAAGGTACCACAAGGACATGACGTGACGTGACTTGACCATCTCTTCAGTTTTCACAGTATTTTGTGCATTTTGAAAAGTAGGCAAAACATCGAGTGGAAAAGTAAAAAGAACAAGAATCACACCAAGTCGTACACAATTCAAGTGCTGGTGTTTAACTGTTTTATTTACTTAGTACACTGTAATCTTTACCATTCATTTTCTAATGGACTTTATTTTACATCAACATTTCTTACATTTATCGCATATTACTACAAATTTTTTTTATTTTTATATTCAAACAAAATTGCACAGAATGAAAAAATTAATTGTTAACAATCACTTCATGATCACAGAGCAAAAGGAACATTCTTAAAATATAAGGAATGACTCAGTTGTGCTGTGGAAGTTGTTAATTTGTACATATGATGACCTCTAAAATGCAATAAAATCATATAGAGACGTTTTTAAATTTCATAAATAAATATTTAAAAAGTAAAGGTTGTGGCTTACCTTGCCTTTTTGTTTACTACCACACTTGAGGAATTTAGTTGTATCTGAAAAATATTAACATAGCACAACTTGTACAAAAACACATATAAAAGAGGCCAAAAGCACACATTTCTTTTTATCTTCAAAAAGATATGGGTTTGTTCATTCATAAATTAGATGTATAGCTTATTTATAAATACCTATCCTATAAAGAGCAAATTTTTTAAGGGCAGATTTCTCGTAACTGTTGACTGAACCGTAGATACATGGAAGGAATTGCTAAGGTAGTGTGGTAAAGAGTAGAAGTTTAGGGACCTTCAGATCTCAACTTGAAGTTATTTTAGAAAACGTACATAAATAGGATTGACAAAGCCTGTTGGACTGATTGGCCTGAGTGTGGCCTCGTCATTATAGTGTTAATTTTAAAGCAGTTCTGATGTACATACACAGAAACTTTATGTATGTGTATATAGTTATACATGCGAATATACACTATATGGTCAAAAGTATTGGGACACCTGAACTTTACACCAACAGGGACTTTAATGACATTGCATTACAATGCGTAGACTTTAATATGGAGTTGGTCCTCCCCTTTTCAGCAATAATAGCTTCCACTCTTCTTAGAAGGCTTTCCACAAGATGTCGAAGTGTTAATGTGGGAATTTATGCACATTCATTCTGTAGAGCAGTGATGTTAGACAAGAAGTCCAGGCTTACAATCTCCATTCCAGTTCATCCCAAAGGTGTTCAGTGGGGATGAGGTCAGGGCTCTCTGTGCAGGCCAGTCAGGTTCTTCCACACCAAACTTGTCCAACCATGTCTTTACACACTTTGTAATGTGCACTTGGGCACAGTCATACTGGAATAGAAAAGGGCCTTTCCCACACTGTTTCCACAAAGTTGGAAACATAGTGTTGTCCAAAATGTTTTGGTATGCTGAATCATTAAGATTGCCCTTCACTAGCCGAGCCCAAACCCTGAAAAACAGATCCAACACCATTATCTCTCCTCCACTGAACTTCATGGTTGGCACAATGCAGTCATACAGGTAACATTCTCCCGGCATCCACCAAACCCAGACCTGCCCATCTGACTGTCAAACAGAGAAATTTGATTTGTTATTCCATAGAACATGTTTCCACTGCTCCACAGTCCAGTGGCTGTGTGCTTTACACAACTCCATCAGATGTGAGACTTGTATGCATCTGCTCACCCATGGAAACCCACTCCATGAAGCTCCCTCTGCTTAGGTTAACGCCAGTGGAATTTTAGAACTCTTCAGCTATGGAGTCAGCAGAGCATTGGTGAGTTGTACGTACCTTGCACCTTACCAGTTGTTGACCCCACTCTGTGATTTTACATGGTCTACCGCTTCATGCTCTTCTTCCTAAATGGTTCCACTTTCCAATGAGACCACTTATAGCTGACCTTGAAATATCCAGAAGGGATGAAATTTCACAACCCGTCTTTATAACAAAGGTGGCATCCTATCATAATACCACACTTGAAGTCACTGAGCACTTCAGAATGACCCGTGCTGTTTCACAAATGTTTGTAAGTGGAGACCGCGTGGTCAGGTGCCGATTTTATACACCTGTGGCAATGGGTCTGGTTGAAACACCTCAATTCAATAATGAAGAAGTGGGTCCCAATACTTTTGCTCATATAGTGTAAGTAGCTGAGAGATATATATATATATACAGGTTTAATTCCATTAGAACAAAGTGCACAGGACTGCAAAACAATTCAATATGAATAGGATTTCATTATAATAGAAATTGTACTTAATGTAGTCTTCAAGCACATACAGTTGAAAAAGCTGACTGCGGAATACCAAGCTGGATGGCAACACCTTTTTTGCGTGTTGCCATCTTTAATGGCAGCGAGAAATTCCAACTTTTCCTGTTGAGTAATTTGCTGCCATTGGTGCCTATATGGATAGTGGGGTCCTCCTCAGAATGTTAGCAAAACAGTGCCCCTTGGTGTCCCTGACTTAGATGAGGATGGGTGTGCAGTCTTCAAGAGTTACATAAATGCCACCCCTTGATGTCCAGAGTGAGCACCCCTTAATATTCATAAATGGCCTTGGTTGATGTCGCCTAATAGATTGACTCATCTGTCTCGGACTGTCAGTTGTTCTTTTGTGGGTCACCCTTTTTTAAACCTGTAAAAATTTTACTTAAAAAGATAATGATAAAAAGTTTAAAGAAAATAAAGGTCACATTCAAAAATAGGACTCGTATGCATAAATTGGTGAGCACAAAATTGAAAGATGCGTTAAAATACAACAGTTTTTATTTATTTATTTTTTTAATAAAGATTATGGTGAGCAGGTGTTCATAGAATTTGTTATGAACCTTGCCAGGTATAAACAACTGCCATCTGGGCTGTCTGTTATTTCTGGATTGTGCCCAACTAACACCTTCCCCTGTTTTAGTCACTCATGGCTTCTGCAGACAGTGACCCTTGGTCATTCTGGCCATATGTTGATTAAGCAAACATCAGCATTTTAAAATAGCCTGCCTGGGTTGTGTTTTCACATGTTTCTGTCCATCTTCTTGGCCAGTTTCACCCTGTCAGCTTATTAATAACTTCGAAATAAACTTCCCAGATTACAGTTGCACACCTCAAACCTTTTACTGCATTGAGTAGCATAAACACGAGGGTAACTCAGCACTTTTGCTGAAGGGTGAGCCGAAAAAGAATCCACAATCTGGTCTGTGTGCTTGCTGAGGTGGAGCTCCACAAGCACGGCAGAAGTCGAATTTAATTGACAGTTGTCTTGCCCCTAGATCCTGTATATTTTTGTTGTATACTAAAAGCTGATTTGAGATAAAGGGTGTGTATTCTGTAAGGGGGGATGCAGGTAGAAACCCTGTCTACAGGTACCTGAGGGGCTACCAGATGAAGTACGTCAGTGGCTTTCAGGACCCTGAACTGGGTAGCAGGAATCTGTGAGGGAAGCGTGTTTGGGCTTTGTTGTGCTTTTGGGTAAACAGAAGTTCTTGGTTTCATGTGCTTCCATTTAAGGGGTTCAGGGTTTCTGCACAACTTCTAAAACCATGGGAGAGGTAAGTTGTTGTAGACCTGTGTTTATCAGCCCCTGTCGAACATAGAGTTGTTGACCATAAAGTTAGAAAGTGAATTATTAGCGAGAATTAAACTGTTGGAAGGAAGAGAGGCCAGGGTGTTAAACAGTTATTCAGCATTGTCCATAATTTATACTAGGGGTCGGTCCCCAGTACAGGTAGCCCTTGTGGAATATTTCATATTTTGTTATTTTCACCATTTTGTTGCAGTTTGTTATAAAATCCCCAACAATTCAACCTTTTATTGTTTGGGTTCATGGGTGTAGCTCAAGAGTGCCACATAATCTTTAGCACTGATGAATATTCCCATTTGTAAGTTAAAATAATGCTACAGGATTTAAACAGTTTTGAGGAAATCTGAATATCCCTGCTTAAAATACAGTACAATTCAATTATTTTTGTATAGCCCAAAAATCACACAAAGGGTGCCGCAATGGGCTTTAACAGGCCCTGCCTTTTGATAGCCCCCCAGCCTCGACTCTCTAAGAAGAGAAGAAAAAAACTACCCAAGAAAAACCCTTTTAGGGACAAGAAAATGGTGGAAAATTTGGGAAAGGTTGGGTGCGCATTCAAAAAAAAGGTGTCAATACAATACACAAAACAGAACACAAGTAATCCTCAATACAATAGTGCAATAGAAATATTACAAGTACAGAGCAGAATTCAACAGTAGATGATATCACATAATAGGATTTGTTTAGAGTCCTGGTGACCTCAGCCATCAAGCTGCCTCCCCCTATTGGCCATTCCACAGCTGAGTCAGTGCTGGGCCAGCCAATCCAATGAAAGGACCCTTCTGCTTGATAATTCCTGTGATCCTCCATCAGAGATGACTTTACCTTAGGCAGGCAAAACAACTTGACAGGTGGGCCGTGGCACCAAGTGCCACATTTGAGTACTGTACTGAGAAGAGAAACAGAATAGGTGAGGGTTAGTAACAAACAGAGGGGAAATAAGCATGGTGCCTATTTTGTATCTTTATTAATACTGAATTCTGTAATACAAGTATGTTTTCTTAGGTTGCATTTATTTAAGAATAAACACTGGATTTGTTTTCAGTTATTAAAGCTTGTGAAGGTATAGGCCTGCTTTTCCATAAGACCTGTGAGACCAAATGTGAAAACTTATACTATCAGTGCTCATGAAGCACAGCAAGAGAGCACCCACCATTTCTTTAGAGGACAGGATCCTTGAAAGATTCTGGACTAAAGAAATCATAAAATCATTCAACTTCCACAAGCAGTAACCATCTTGGCTCCCTGCATAGCAAACTTTCAGAATACCAAATACAAAGTGCACATTTTTCACACCCAGCTTTTACACTAATCTGTGGATTAGTTTTGAGGCAAAGATTTGCCCTTGTTGTGTTAGACATGTCATCATTTTTGATTGACTCTTCCATAAATTATTTTTTTGCACATTGACTGCTTGGCTGGCTTTAATGGAAGATTATTTGTGCCAAAATTCAATTCATTTATGTCGTGTCATAATTAAAAACATACCAGCTAAATGATTGACTGCTTTTCACTTTGGCATGCAATTTACTTATTTTAAAAATTAATACAAATATGTATTGCATTTTAATTCATGTCCACAGATCGCATGTCATAACTAAATGCAAAGTAAATGTATTGCATTTTGCTTAGCAGCTGCTCGGAGTTTATTGCACTTCATCTCAAGACCACTCATTTACAGTATCAAAGCAAAACTAAATGTAATCAAATGACCTATCGACATCAAAAGGTGGGAAAGGCGCATCAATGGTTGAGGTAAGAGGCATTGCATTCTAAACATTTTGCGTGTTCTGGCCGCAAGCATAGCTTTGTCAGTGTGGAGTGACTAACTGAAACGGTGAGAAGTATGTTTTATGTCTTGCTGGAAAAGTTTGCTCTTAATTTGTCTATAGAATGTGTATAGTCATGTAATTTTCTAACTCACTTAATCCAGACCAGAGTCACGGGTTGGTTGCTGGAGCCCACCTCAACAAGCATTGGGCACAAGCGGGAACAATTACCGAACAGGGCGCCAACCCATCACAGGGTGATCACACACTAGGGCCGTTTTAGATTACATTAGATACACTTAATTAGTCCCACGAGGAAATTCGGATGCATACAACAGCGGAAAAAACCAAGAATACAGACTCACAGGACAAATAACACAGCCATTCAATCGATAAATAAAAAATAAAAAAACTTAATGAGTACATCAGGTGGAAGCATTGAATAGCATTACCAGTTCACTTAACCTGCATGTCTTTTTACCGTAGGAGAAAACCAGACCACCTGGAGGAAACTCATACAGAGACGGGAATAATGTGTTAAATTTGCTTTCTATCACATATTGTGCTATTGTTCTTGTGATGGTCCTGTGAAATTTAGCAATAGCCAGTACTGTCATCCCCATCTGCAGGTATTTACCCACCTTATTTAAGAGAACTAGCAAAATACCCGTGCTTCGAAAATTAAACCTTTTTAAACTGAGGGAAAATATACCAATAATTATTTGTTAAGGATCTCTTTGTATACCACATTGTGAGTTCGGCCCTCCGGTTGTAATATGACCAAGCTGTGCGCTGAGCTTACTCTTGAGCATGCAACGTACAGTTGACCATGTGAAAAGTAATCTTGTTTCAAATCTCACAGCTTGGATTGCTGCTGTCATAATCGGTTTGAGTTTCATGGTTTGTTTCAATTATGACAGTATTTGTAGGATTTGTGTTGAAGAGACATTCGGCATCTGTCAAGCGTTGTAAGTATACAACCAGTTTCATCGATAACTTCACATCCAGCTTTTGAGAGTTTAAACATTTCTAAACATCAAAGTGTCCACTACTGAAATCTTCACCTGTGAATCTAAAATGTTTAAGAGGCATTGGCGGTTGTCGAAAGGAGTAAAATATTTGGCCATTTCGGTACACTTGAAAGCGACAACCGAACAATTCAGCGGCAGCCATCAACTCACATGCAGATCCATAGGTGAAGGGCTTAAGCATTTCACTCTTCTAGTGCTCCTGTGTAGTATAATTATCTCCTGTACCGTCATCAGTCCACACCTTGAACCTGTCCCAGTCATTCAATACATAAGACACAATGTTCCTCCGGATATCAAGAGTGAGCCTGATATGGCCGTGCAATATGTAACAAAGAGAATGTAAAAGGCAGGTGCCATCTCCGGGCGTGGAAACCACTCGGTAAGTGACAGTTCTTTGATCGATGGTGATCACCTCGATAGACATGTTAATGGGGGTACAGTTGGAATGATAAAGGAAATGGATACTTGAACAATGTAAAGTAAGTCTACACAATAACTATAATCGTAATAAATGAACAATAAAACAGCGGAGAAGCCGTGGATTAAATTAAAAGGCTGTAGTTATCAGCAGGGAGACGTGAATCCCGTGGCGTAGCAAGGAAGGGAATGTAGAGACTGGAGTGACAGACGGCCTTATATAGGCAGGCAGCCAACAACGTGGGAGGCGTTGGGATGGGTGACCGAGCTGCAGGCTATGGACGTATATATGTACGTAAGTAGGAATCAGTTAGCGTTGGGAACCCGTGTACCAAATTTCTTGAAGATGGGCCCATAAGTAACAAAGAGCTTTGAAAAGTTCAATATGGCGGCCGACAGTGGCATCATACCACCGAAATAAGTACGTACATTGGTTTTGGTTAGCGCAGGGAAGCCACCTACCATATTTCGTGACGATGGGGCCATAAATAAGAAAGTTCAACATGGCGAACGTTGTCAACCGTTATGACCGTTACGCGTAGAATTTCGAAATGAAACATGCTTAACTTTTGTAACTAAGCTGTAAGGAATGAGCCTGCCAGATTTCAGCCTTCTACCTACATGGGAAGTTGGAGAATTAGTGACGTTGGAAACTTCAATATGGCAGCCGACAGTGGTGTCATACCACCGAAATAAGTACATACATCGGTTTTGGTTAGCGCAGGGAAGCAACCTACCAAATTTCGTGAAGATGGGGCCATAAATAAGAAAGTTCAACATGGCGAACGTTGTCAACCGTTATGACCGTTACGTGTAGAATTTCGAAATGAAACCTGCCCAACTTTTGTAAGTAAGCTGTAAGGAATAAGCCTGCCAAATTTCAGCCTTCTACCTACACGGGAAGTTGGAGAATTAGTGATGAGTGAGTGAGTCAGTGAGGGCTTTGCCTTTTATTAGTATAGATATTGGAGTGTGAACGCTCAGTTGATGATCTACATAATTGCATGCTGCAGCTCTTGAATGATTTCTAAGGCTATTACTGTTGCAGCGAGAAATTCTTCTCCAGTTGCTGCTTCTTTTACAGAAAATAAAATTGTCATTGACTTTCCAAACTTCCACCTGTTCAATGAGACAGTGGAGAGATAGATAGATTGAACTTTATAGTGCCAAAGGGGAAGTACAGCACTGCTTTATCAACTCCCCTTTCGCCATATTTAGCGCTCAGTGTAAACACTCCTCTTACCCCATCTGTTGACACCTCTTGCCCCACCTTTTGACACTGATTGGTCATTTGGGTACATTTGGTTTTGACCTGATAAATGCAGGTCATGAATTGTAATGCGATACACTTGGAGGAGCCGCTAAATGAAATGTGATGTGCTTGCTTTGCCTTTAGTTATGATGACACACAATTTATGGAATTAAAATGCCATAAACTGACACACAAATTACATGCCATCATGAAAAACGAACAAACATTTGGTTGGGTAAAACCAAACGATAAAACTGTGCCAAAATGAATATGCATTGTATTTCAATGTAGTTGGCACTTTGGATTACATTTCATTTTGGCACAAATACCCTCCAATAGGATTTTCATTATTTTTAAAATTCATCCTAGAGTTGCTTTATTTTTTTATGTATCCATCCATCCATTTTCTAACCCGCTGAATCCGAACACAGGGTCACGGGGGTCTGCTGGAGCCAATCCCAGCCAACACAGGGCACAAAGCAGGAACCAATCCCGGGCAGGGTGCCAACCCACCGCAGGACACACACAAACACACCCACACACCAAGCACACACTAGGGCCAATTTAGAATCACCAATCGACCTAACCTGCATGTCTTTGGACTGTGGGAGGAAACCGGAGCGCCTGGAGAAAACCCACGCAGACACGGGGAGAACATGCAAACTCCACGCAGGTAGGACCCAGGAAGCGAACCCGGGTCTCCTATCTGCGAGGCAGCATTTATTTACTTATTTATTCTTTAACTAAGTTAACAAAAGAGCAAGATGTTTGCCTGTTTCTACGTGGTGAGGGGGATAACGTCTTGGATCAGTCATCTGTAAAAGGATAGCGGCTACAATGACTCACTACCAAATAAAAGCACAAACAATTTCACAGGTCTGCTCAGTCCGCACTCTAAAAATAACCCTGAACCACTCAACAGATACTAAAGCCTGCTTCTCTGTTAGAACACTGCGGCATATTGTACCCTTGATCAGGATGACCCTCCATTGTTTGTTCCCTTGGGTAGAAGATCTTGCTCAGCCATGGAAGTAAGCATTGCTTCAGGGCTTTTGCATTTTCTGCACTCAAGCAGGTTTTCGTATTGTACAGTATTAAGTATTATACTGTAGGAATGGGTTCAGCGTGGGTCACTGGACTTTCCAATATATGAAATCTTCCTGTTGGGGAGATTGCAGTGTTTAGGATTTTTGTTCTTGTGTGATTTTTCCCCCCCATCCCCCCAAATAAGGCTGTGAGACTGCATTGATCTGACACTCAATTTGTACAGGGTTTATTAAATATAGGTAATTTTTCACTTGACACATGCTCAAGGTACATCTCCAAACATGGTATCAAGTCCCATGTAGACCCCTAGATTCAAAAAATAAATAAATAAATGATTGTTGTTGAATATTTAAAAACTTTCGATAGTTATCATTATCTTATTATCGGCCAACCCAGCTTCCATGGCATCTGTGCATTCCAAGGTAATTTCACCTTTCATTTTTACTTACTTTTGCATTATTAACATTTTTGTTTTGTCATAACTGTCACTGACAGTTTTTAAACAATTAAACAAGGCACCAACCAGAGCATGTCCTCACATAAATTTAGTGATGATTAGACAAGTGCTTCCCAAGTGCTATCAAGTGTCGGGACAGTTGCATATTTTCCCATTTTCATCTTGTTTTTGATGCGAATATTTAACTTGCTCCTTCCATGTGCCCGTCCCTCAGTCATTCTTTTATTGGACATCGAGCAAAATCTTCAAGTATTCAGGGAGAATGGAGATCGCAAAATTCCTGACCTAACAGGCTGACATAACTAATCAACAAACGTTTGTGAAACTACTCATGTCACATAATTCACATGTCTGAGGTAGAAAGTAGACAGAAGTTTCGAGATCAGCTAGTTCTAGTCACTGGCCATGATAATGAAGTGTGGTGACTAGTGATCAGCGAATCCTTGTCTTGAATTTGGCAAAAAAGAAGGAAGTGTTCTGGAATCTTGGAAAAAACCATTGAAGTCATTGTGGAAGAATTAACGGAACTATTTTTGAGTGGATCCTAATGGTTCAGTGGTCTTTTAAGCGTCCCTGAGATCAAGGGAAGCATCTGGCAACTATGCTGTACAGATTATTGTGACCACACCACCATGCCTCCCTTAGATAAAATTATACTGCGAGTCCTTCATCTCTCTCCGCGTCTCCAACGCTTCTATCACTGTGACTAACTAACACCCACATAGACTGTGATACAAGGGATGAGCGTTATATACTTATAGGGTAGCTTCCCTGGTCCCTGCTTAATCTGCATTACATAGCATAGAGAATAACGTGCTTAATTCGTCTACGAAAATACAGCTTACAATGAATCTGTGAAGAACACCTGAGTATTTTTTATCCTGTTCTCATTATGGTCAGCCAATATACCTTTCAAATTAGGCAGTTTGGCATAGTGGTTAAGACTTTGGACTTCAAGCCCTGAGCCTGTGGAATCAAATCCCGCTACTCACACTGTGGTGACCATGAGCTTGTCACTGGACCTGCCTGTGCACCATTTGGAGAACATAACCAATTGCATCATGCATGTTGGAAGTCACTTTGGATAAAGGCATAAGTAAATGTAAATTTGTGCATGGTACAAATCAGGTAGCGACATCACACATGTGTGAACCAGATCAGGCAGTGGCATAAAGTGTGACGTGGAGTACACTTAACAGTGCAAGTGCATGAAAGTTCTGTGCATGCGTGATGCAAATCAGGCAGGTGGCACGATCCGTAGGTAGTGACATCCCTAACCAGCATGCCCGCTACACAGCTCTGTGATGTCATACTGGCTTTGTAAAGCATCATGGATGCTAGGGGGATAAAAAAAAAACAAGTTTTATCTAAGCCAGCCGCACAAAGAATTTCCAGGGAACTGTGCAGGTTTACAGCAAAATAGTGCTGCTGTATTCAAGTTGATTAGCTGATACAAGGCAGAATTTCACAAGACTCTATACACCTATGGCAGCAATCCAGTCATATGCTTACAACACCACAATGTGTTTCTGTCAAGTGGTGTCCTCACTGTAAAGAAACGATCCAATATGCAAAGTGGGGGAGGCGGGTCTTCAATTCAAATGCTCATTCTCGTTTGAGTTTGCTCCACTGCTGTTCATGGGAGGAATTCTCCAGAAGTGGAGGAACAATATTTTAGGAAAAAAAAATCATGCTTAGGATATTGTGATCAGATAGCAGGATATCTGATGTATGGATGTATGGATAATGCAACCTGAGAAAATTTTACTTGAGATTTTTTTTATGGATGTTTTCAGATTCCTTGTTGATTGTTCTACATTTGTTGATCCCCATTAAAAAGGTAATTATGTCCAGAACTTTAACTTATTTCTTTGATAAAACATGAGATAATTTTTTTTTTCTCTGCAGTCACTATAAACAATACAGCTTAAGTAACAGATTTCAGAAAAATTTTAATGCTAGAATCCCTGAAGCCTACGAAAAAAGTCGTAATCTCTAGCCACCTTAAACTACCTCGCACCTCCTCATCAGTGTCTTTGTTTTGCAAATTTGTCCCGTCCCCCACTAAATAAAAGCACACTTGTTTTGTTATACTTGTACCTTTTGTGAAAATATTTATTTGATATTTGGACTTCAGTCTTCACACATTAAATGTATCTGCGTTTTTCCAAAATTACCAAAGTTCAGTAGCTCTAGCATAAAAATGTGATTCAACAAAAGCAAGACGCGCTGAAAGGATTCCACAGACAACATATCTTCGTTTTTAAAAGTTTTAGTTAAACTTCAAAGTAAAACAGTTCACACAAAAAAGAAACAAATAGCAAAAAAAAAAGTTCTTGTTAAGAAAAGTTCTGTTCAAAGCTTAAATCTTGTTACATTTCTTTAAGTTTGCTTATTCACTTAAATCACTTACAAACGTTTCTGAACCGTTTCAAAATAGTCAGAAAACTGTGTGCCTATCCCATTTCTAAGCTGATTCAAATTAAGCAAATTCTAATATGAGTTTAGCTCAAAGTTTTAACTTTCTAAGATTGGCTCTTACATTATACACTTCACATCAACATTTTGTCATTAGTATAACATTAAAAACGTTTCTGTTTTAGTTATGTGTTTTCCTGTCCTCATACATTTATGCAGATCATTGTAGACACAGAACACACATGAAATGTATGTATTCCAAATAACGTTATATTATTTACCCTATACTATTCCAGAGGTATATCACACCCAGATAAACATACTTGAGCTGGGAGAACTTTTCGTCCGACTTGAGCTGCGTTGGTGCGGTGGATGGGATAGCAGGCTGCCTGCGGTCAGTGCTGATTGAAAAATTTACAAAACAAAAGCCGCTGATGAGGAGGTATGAAGGAATTTAAGGTGGCACAGACTTTTTTCGTAGGTTTCAGGGATTCTAATGTTAAGTCTTTTTCTTTATACACTGCTCATGCCATAGAATGTCAGTAGGGTTGAGGCCTGGACTTTAAATTGGTCATTCCAAAACCTTCATTCAGATGTAGATTTTAGATTTGCTAGTTTATTTAGGCTTATTGTCTTATTGTGTCATCTAATTTCAGTGAAACATAAGTTGCCAGGCAGCGTCCAGTCCTGTATCGCCATCCCTCCTCCATTGTTCTTGATGGTTGGTTATCAAGGCTCATCTTGTGCTACGCTATGTTGTTTTATTGTGGAATTGCACCACAATCCATCACATGTGACACATTTTGCACTGTGAACACTGCTGGTGACCAGCCGCTATCTTTTCTGCCCTTTAAGCAATACCAAAACTTCTGTTGTGGAGTGTAGTGGTGTTGCTATGCAGAATGGAGAGGACAGAGTAAGAGAAAGAGGGAGCTGATGGCACTAGAAAGTGATTTTAGGCAGTACCTGCCCACTCGACCCTAGAAATTATTCTGTTGCTCATGACATATAGACGTGGACAAATTTGTCGGTCCTCTTACAGCTCATTGAAAAGTGCTGTCTGCCTCGGAAAATTGAAGAAATGAAAAGCAATGGTCCTCTGTGTATCTTCATGCCTTTGATATGTTATTGAATAAATCAAAGCGAGTGTGACAAGGAGATCAAGCATTGTTTCTTCTACAAAGATCTTCTAAAATGGCCTTGAAGTTTTTGTTGGGGCCGCTAGAAAAGATCATAAAGAATTGGATTCAAATAGTTTATTAAATTTGTATCATGCATGTCTTCAATCATGCAATCACTCATTCAGCCAATTTAAATGGGAGAAAATTTGTCACTCTACTGTTTGGTGTCCATTGTGTGTCCAACACTGAACATGGACCAGAGAAAGCAAAGGAGGAGCTTGTCTGAAGATGTCTGAAATAAAATGATAGACAAGCATCTTTAAAGGCAGAGGCTAGAAGACCACCATCTCCAAGCAGCTTGATGTTCCTGTGGCAAATATTAATAAGACGTTTAAAGTCCATGTGACTGTAGCCAACCTCCCTGGATGTAACTGCAAGAGGTAACAATGTCCTCAGGATGAGCAGATGGATAGTGAAAATGGGAGACAAGATGCCAAAGACAACTTCCAAAGAGATTCAAGCTGAACTTCCAAGGTCAAGATCCATCAGTGTCTGATCGCACCAATTGTTGCTTTTTGAGCGACAGTGGGCTTAATGGAAGAACACCCAAAAGGATTCCAAATTCTTCTGGGACAATGTCCTTTGGAAAGATGAGACAAACCTGGAGCTTTTTGACAAGTCGCATCAGCTTTATGTCCACAGATGAACAGTGAAAATTTCCAAGAATTGAACACCATAGCTAACATGGAGGAGACTCACTTTTGTTTTTGGGGCTGCTTTTCTGTGGTTGACACCGGGTAGCTTGAATCTGTGCAGGGAACAATGAAATGTCAAGACCATCAAGATATTCCGGAGAGAAACATCCTTCCCAATGTCCGAAAAGTCAGTCGCGGGTCATGGACAACAAAATGAGCCAAAGTACACAGCTAAAAGCACACAAGAATGGCTAAGAACAAAACATTGGCCTGTTTATGAGCCCTGATTTGAATCCTAGTGAACATCTATAGAAAGAACTGAAACAACTGAAAAGACCCCTTCATACCTGACACACCTGGAGCAGTTTGCTCAGGACGAGTGAGCCAAAACGACCTGTGGACAGGTGCAGAAGTCTCATGGAGAGCCGCAGGGATTGCAGACTTTAAAGGTTGTGCAACCAAATATCACGATTAAGGGCCCCATCATTTTTGTCCATACCATTTTCATTTGTGTTATTATTTGAAATATTCTGTTGAATCAAAACTGTAAAGCTTGTGGTTGGTTAGCCCAGACACAAACAGGCAAACACAGAATATCCCGTAATCACACACGTTTATTTACAAGGTCCAGCACACAACACAGTGCCCGAGCACCAAACACCCTTGTTCAACTCGGATCTCTCCCTTCTGGACATCTCCTCCCAAGCGTTGCCTTCTTCCTCCCAACTCCGGCTCGTGTACTCGAGGGAGGCGGCCTCTTTTATAGTCACCCGGATGTGCTCCAGGTGCTTTGTGACGGTCTTCATGAGCACCCGGAAGCACTCCAGGTGTCCCTGGAATTCCTTCTAGCATCACTTCCGGGTTTGGCGGAAGTGCTGACATCTAGGGCTCCACAATCCTCCAGGCGCTCTCCTGTGGTGGCCACAGGCCCCAATAGGGTTGAGCTTCCATGCTCGGTTGCCATGGCCCCCATACAGCCCTCTCGTGGTCCAGGGGAGGTATAGTCCCTGTCCTGGTCCTTCTCGCCATCCGGCCGGGGTCCGCCACAAGCCACGTCTGATTTTTGTTAAATATGGGACAAACAATGCTGGGTACCAATGACTTTTGTCATTTTCAAGTTATTTCAGAGATAGTTGTGGGTTCTTCTTTTTTCCTGGAGGGGTTTCAACACATTTATCCATGACTGTTAGAAAAAAAGAAGCTTCTTCTTGAGTCTTTGTGATCGAGACATCACAGCACCAGTAGTCACCACAGTGCAAAACGTGTAACCTGGGATGATGGACGGTGGTTTATTATAGCAACACACGTGTATGTTCGGTTTTACAAAAACAGCACCGTGCAGGAAGACAAAAGGTTTACCTTTTTTTTCCACCTTAATGTATAGGACTTGATGTCATGTTGTTGGTGCTCTGCTTGTCAGGCATGCAGGTAGCCATTAAAACTGTTTTCTCAACAGTATGAAAGATGTTCAAGTGCATGCATGCATTCGCTACTTCCTCTTGACAGTTGTGATGTTTTTGTTTCTACAGAAATGTAATGTGACATGACCCTCAGCATGACTGGCGGACGTGATGACTGGACTGCATAACTACCGACAGTGACTTCTTTTCTGTGACATTGCTACTAGCTGCATTTAGTTTTTTTTTTTTTTGTTTTGTTTTTTTTCCTTTTACATTTGTTGGCGTCAACAAGTAGGGGAAAGACAGACTTTCCATAAAAGACAAGGTTAGCTCTTTATAAAACATTTTTACCCCGTTTATTTGAAATCTCTAGTGTTGGATGACAGTTGAAGATTGTATTCTTTTTTCGTGTCACATTTGGTTATGTCAGAATAATAATAAAAAAAAATTCTGTTTCAGATTGTTTCAAGTTGTGGTTTGTTTTTAATAAAAATAAGAGTTCTCGCTTTTGCTTCTCTTTATTCTGTTTAAAAACTACTGATCAGTGGTCATTCTGAGTGTTTATGACAAAATATTTTCAGAGTAAGCCTACAAAAATGAATATTAAGCTATTAAACACATTGGGCGACTTCTTCTCATGGGGTATGTCAGATTTGCTGACAGATGTTGCTGGACTATGTCAGGTTATCGACCGTAAATCCTTGAGTGTGTCACATTTAACGACTGCCTGAAGACCTTAAAGTACAGTCAGACCCGCCCCTATTTTGTTACAGCCAATAGCATACTGCCTGACGAAGCCTATGCTTTATGATAAATCAAAGAGTATGGCAAGTTCAGCTGCTATTTCTGCTCTCCCCCTTCACCCAACCATTCCATCCCAAGTCCAAGGAGGTTATGCTCAACCTTTATAATGCACTGGTTAGGCCTCATCTTGAGTACTGTGTGCAGTTTTGGTCTCCAGGCTACA
>JANRMT010062814.1:10483930-10505507 GCA_026402145.1 Polypterus bichir lapradei | reverse complement strand
TGGTGGTGCACTGGTAGCACTGCAGCTTCGCAGTAAGATACGAGGTGTGGCAGAAGAGTAATGAGTCTGATTTTTTATTTACCAAAGTTTTTATTTTTTTCAAACATCAATGTTATCCCCTTCAAAGTAGTTCCCTTGGGCAGCTACACACCGATGGAGACGTTGTTCCCACTGTCGGTAGCAGCGCTGGAAGTCTTCAACCGGTATGGTCTTCAGCATGTCCGTTACACTCTTTTGGATGTTTTCTAAAGTCCCGAAATGACGTCCTTTGAGGACATTTTTCAGTTTAAGAAAAAGGAAAAAGTCACACGGACTGAGGTCAGGTGAATAAGGGGGCTGGGGAACCACAGGAATGCGTTTTTTTTTCGATTGTCCTTCTGCTCAATTGTGAGGTTTTTCGGCACCATTTTGGCGCAGACCTTTCGCATGTGCAAATGTTCAGTCAAAATTTGATGAACGGTAAATCTGCTCAAATTTATTTGTTCACTCAACATTCTTAATGTTAAACGACAGTCTGATCTCACAAGAGTGTTCACACGTTCGATGTTTTCATTGGTTTTCGAAGTTGAAGGCCTCCCCTGAAAAACTTGAGCTCGGGATAAAGAATGTTCCCCATAGGCCTGTTTTAACTTTTCAAATGTCACACTTGCCGATTCTCCAAGCTTAACACAAAATTTAATGGCACAACGTTGCTCCAAATTCCGCTGTTCCATTTTGCATGATGCACAACCAAAAACACAACTTCGCTAATAGCAGTCACAAAAATCACGTAGTTAACGGAAGGAGTTGAAACTCGCACTGAGCTATGGGAGGGTACTGATACACGTGCTCTATCAAGGACAACAGCGCAGCGTTGCCAGATCGCTTGCAGTGTTGCCAGTCTCATTACTTTTCTGCCACACCTCGTAAGCTAGGTTTGTGCCCCAGGTCCTCTCTGCATGGAGTTTGTGTGGGCTTCCTTCATGTTTTCTGGTTTCCTTCCATTGTCCAACGATATGCAGGTTAGGTGAATTGGAGTCGCCAAATTGGCTCTAGTTTGTGTGTGTGTGTGTGTAAAGATATACAGTGGGTATAGAAAAGAATCCCCCCCCCTCGAAGTATTCCCAATTTTTTTTTTTGCTTTACAGCCTCAAATGAAAACACACAAACCAATATTTTTTCCAGCTTTACTTACTCAATGCAATCTATAACATCCAAATCAAAGATATCATAGCTACAGTTCAGAAGAATTTAAAAAATAAAAAACATGAAGTACTGTGATGAATAAAGGATCCCCCCTCCTAAACTCAATTAGGTGTAATGAGTGTGATTAGTGAAGCTGTTCCTGGCTCATTCGTTCCCTTGCTTGGTAAAGCAACTGACAGCAATCAACTGACTATCGGTGGCAGGCCACTTTCAAAAGATCTCAGGGATAGAGTTGTGGACAGACATAAGGAAGGAGATTGAGACAAAAAAATCTCTAATGCTTTATCAATCCCAAGGAGCTCAGTAAAGTCCATCATAAAGAAGTGGCAAGTGTTTGGTACTACTGGGACCCGACCTGGATCCTCCAAACTGGATGGAAGAGCAATTAGGAAACAGGTAAGCGAGGCTACCAGCGTCTCTGGCCGCTTTGAAAGAGTTACAGGATTTTATAGCAAAGAGTGGTCATTAATGGTGTGCAGGTGACAACAATTTCACAAGCGCTTCATAATTGTGGCTTGTTTGGGAGGGGCACACTTCTCAAGAAAGGCCACGTTAAGGCTTATTTGAGTTTTGCCAGAATGCACCTTGAAGATTCTGATGCCAAGTGGAAAAAAAGTCTTATGGTCAGACGAGACCAAAATCAAACTATTGGGCCTCAATATCAAATGGTGCACCAATGCAGCTCACCATCCGCAACACACCATACCCACAGTAAAGCATGGCAGTGGCAGCATCCTGTTGTGGGGGTGTTTCTGTGCTGCAGGGCCTGGGGCTCTTGTTAGGGTAGAACAAAAAATGGATGAGGCAAAATCCTGTCAAATTCTGGAGGAAAACTTGCTACTCTCTGCCAGAAACTTGAAGTTGGGCAGATTGTTCACCTTTACTCACGATGACGACCCGAAACACACAGCGAAATTCACTACACAGAGGCTGAAGGAGAAAAAAGTGAATGTCCTGGTGTGGCCCAATCAGAGCCCAGACCAAAATCACACTGAAAATCTGTGGAAAGATTTGAAGATAGCGGACCACCAACGCTCAGCATCCAATGTGACCGAACAGTTAAACTATAAAGAAGAGTGGGGGCAAATATTGAGTGGGCTCAATCTAGATGTGCAAAGCTGATACAGAAGAATCCCAACAGACTCAAGGCTGTCATTAAAGCAAAAGGTGGGTCAACAAAATGACAGGGGGGGGGATCCTTTATTAATCCCCTTTATTAGTCTTGTTTTTGATTTTTTTATAATTTTTCTGAGCTGTATGTTTCATTTGGATGTTAGAGGTTGCATTGTGTAAGTAAAGTTGGGAAGAAATATTTTTTGTGTGTTTTCATTTAAGACTGTAAAGCAAAAAAAAATGGGAATATTTCGAAAGGGGGGATTCCTTTCTATACCTACTGTATATACATAAATATACATACACACAGCGAGGAAAATAAATATTTCTCGGTGAATATATTTCTAATCGGGCTACTGACATAATATTTTCACCAGATGCTGGTAACAACCCAAGTAATCCACACGTATAAAATAAATCAAAACAAATAAGTCCATAAATTAAGTTACGGTGGCGCAGTGGTGGCGCTGCTGCCTCGCAGTTAGGAGACCCGGGTTCGCTTCCCGGGTTCTCCCTGCGTGGAGTTTGCATGTTCTCCCCGTGTCTGCGTGGGTTTCTTCCGGGCGCTCCGGTTTCCTCCCACAGTCCAAAGACATGCAGGTTAGGTGGATTGGTGATTCTAAATTGGCCCTAGTGTGTGCTTAGTGTGTGGGTGTGTTTGTGTGTGTTCTGCGGTGGGTTGGCACCCTGCCCGGGATTGGTTCCTGCCTTGTGCCCTGTGTTGGCTGGGATTGGCTCCAGCAGACCCCCGTGACCCTGTTTTCGGATTCAGCAGGTTGGAAAATGGATGGATGGACTTAGGTTACATGTAATAAAGTGGAATGACACAGGGAATAAGTTTGAACACCTGAAGAAACTGAGGTGCAAAAAGGCCTGGAATGCCAAGAAACCAACTGAAATCTGTGAGTATTGAGAAAGCAATCCTGGTAACTCCCTATCAGCGCAAATGAGTATCCGCTGCTTTAATCCTAATTGATGGTTTCTCTTTCCCAAGGTGTCACACAAGAAGCATCTCACAATGGGTAAAAGCAAAGAGCCCCCTCAAGACCTTCGCAACCGTAATGTTGCCAAGCATACTGATGGGATCGGTGACAGACGTATTTCTGAACTTCTGAATGTTCCAGTGAGTACCTTTGGGGCTGTAATCCGTAAGTTGAAAGAACATCATTTCTCCATAAACAGGCCACGACCAGGCGCTCCTCACAAGATTTGTGACAGAAGAATAATCAGAAGAGTTGTCCGAGAGCCAAGGACCACTGGTGGAGAGCTTAAGAAAGATCTGGAATTAGCAGGTCCACTTGTTTCAAAGAAAACAAGTAATGTACTCCACCACTATGGCCTCTACGCACGCTCACCACGCAAGACTCCACTGCTGAAGAACAAGCACGTTTAAGCTCGTTTAGAGTTAGCCAATGAAATACTCTGAGAATAGAATCTGGTCAGAGGAGACCGACATTGAACTCTTTGGATGTCAGTGCACACACCATGTTTGGAGGAGAAATGGCACTGCACATCACCCCAAAAACACCAACCTACCAACAGTGAAGTGTGGAGGTGGGAACATCATGGTGTGTGTGGGGCTGTTTTTCAGCATATGGCACTGGCAGACTTCATAAAATTGAAGGAAGGATGAATGGAGAAATGTAGAGGGACATGACTTAATACAAACATAGACATAGAATTAATAGACGCTGCATGACCAGCATCATCGTACGTCAATGTCGCCGCCATATTGCAAGTGGCACTGCTGTGGAGTGAAGTAATGGAAGGGGTGCCTCACGCATGTGCTGCTTGGAATTGTGCAAACCGCTGTACGCTGCAAACCAGATCCCAGGGAATTACATTTTATAGGTAAGACTGAACAATTGTTTTGGTTATATTTGGCCATTAGAAAATCCCGTTTTATAATCTTAGCACTCAAGATCACCTTACAATAAAATTAAACAACATTAGTAAAATTTATAATCTTAACTTTAGCTACGCCAGGCTAAGCTAGCAAAGCTATGCATTTATGTGCTCAAGTGAGCCTCCAAACAACATTTTGGCTAAACGTATTTAGTCGCTAACTATGTAGATTGTTGTTAGCTGTTAACATTTCTCAAACTTTGAAGGTTTCCCAAAGAAATCCACCTCAGGAAGCAGTGGGAGGTCAGGTAGTCCTTAGACGGGATTTGGAGAAAGCTGTCCTGTGATGTGCGCCATGCTAGTTTGGTAGCACCGGCATCATATGATCAAAGCTACCACCTGCTCATATTAAAAAAAACAAAGGAGGTTTGATGATTCCTTCTGAGGGTCCAGTCAAGGCGGTCAAAATAGCTGAGCGTGTTATCCGACATTCAACATTAGGGAAAGCTGTCAGTGTATCTTTGATCAATCAGTTTGTTCAGGCTGAGATTGGTTCAGATGAAGGAGCACATTGATGAAACACAGTTTGAAATTGACAACCATCATTTCACGCTCATGTCTTTAGTTGTGTCTGTCTTCCACAAGCTAAGGCTGCACCGTATTGCCAGACTGAATCCTCTCAAATTACAGGATCTGAGTGAGCGAGAGGAGTGTCAGTCCGTAGGAGATCAGTGAGGTTGTGGAGAGCTTTAAATGTTAAGAGCGGGATTTAGTATTGTATTCTGTAGTGAACAGGGAGCCAGTGAAGCTGAGAGAGAATCGGTGTGATATGTTAAGTGGATTTAGAGCAGCAGGTTATTATCCTGAGAGCAGAATTTTGAAGAAGTTGTAAGCGATGGATACGTTTTTGTGGGATGCCAGATAGAATAGCATTACAGTAATCTATACGTGAGGTGACTCGGGCATTAACTGATACTTCAGTACTGTGTTACGTAAGAACAGGACGATGGAAGAAGGCAGTCCGAGAAATGTTACTTATATGGGAGGAATTATTTAATAATAATAATAATTTTTATTATTTAATAATTGCCATTAATAGTGTATAAATGGATATAAATAATTGCATTTGAACGATTCGCCAAAATCTGTTGTATGTAAACGATACTGTTGTAAACGTTATTGTTTCTTTATCAGAAATCCCGGTTTCCACGTCTACCTGTATTAGTTTAAATGGCACTTTTGCCACTCGCAATATGGCGGATGCGCTGACATATCGTGTTAACTGGGCAACACAGTGAATTCGGCGTCTATCTGTATATGTCCTTGGATATGAATCTGCTGCCATCTACCAGGATGCTGAAGATGAAATGAGGTGCGGACATTTCAGCAAGACAAGGATCCCAACCACACAGCCAAGGAAACTCTCTATTGGTTTCAGAGAATAAAGAAAGTCAAGAAGCTGCTAGTCAGTCAATCACCTAACTTGAAAATCTATGGAAAGAACTGAAGATCAGAGTTCATAGAAGAGGCCCCCGGAAATTTTGAGATTTGAAGACACTTGGTGGGGTAGAATGGGCCAAAGTCACACCTGAGCAATACATGCCACTCGTTTCTCCATACAGGAGACGTCTTGAAGCTGTCATTACCACCAAATGCTTTTCTACTAAGTATGAAATAAATTTTAGTTATTGTGTTCAATACTTATTTTCCCTGCTGTATGTATAATATACAAAGTGTGTGTTTGCCCTGCAATGGACTGGCACCCTGTCCAGGATTTGTTCCTGTCTTACACCCAATGCTAGCTGAGATAAGCTCCAACCTACCACAACACTGGTCAGGTTTACGCTGGTTAGAAAAAGATATACGACTTCCACATAGTAATAATATTTTTGTTCCTGGCTTCCAAGAGTTATATTTCAACTGCTTATGTCTAAAGCCTATGGAAAAACGACTACATTCAGCACAAACTTTGATTGTATGACCACAGCCCAGAAAATTTCGTATTTATAGTGACAAAACAAGGGACTTTTTATCTTTTCGTTCATGCGGTCTGATAAAGAACAACACTTACATGGTAAATAGACAAAGACAGTCAAAACCACTCAAAAAGGTTCAGAAATGAGTAGGTTTTCTAGATTTGCGACTGTACTGCAAATCGCTTTCTCGAAGAAGCCCCCAAATGTAGTCCCCCATCATGTTTTCGCTATACTCTACTTGGTAACGACGTTCAAAGTCCAGTATATCCTGATGAAAGCGCTCGCCTTGCTCCTCTCAGTAAGCTCCCATGTTCTCCTTGAATTTGTCAAGATGAGCGTCAAGGATACGGACTTTGAGAGACATTCTGCATCCCATTTTGGCGTAATTCTTTATGAGAGTCCGAACCAACTGCACATAGCTTTCAGCCTTGTGATTACCCAGGAAGCCGTGAACCACTGCAGTGAAACTGTTCCAAGCCGTTTTCTCAGTCCTGTTCAGCAGCTTGGCGAATTGGTAGGATCCACCATGCAGAAGTAGCAGTTGCTTGAGTGGTCAGTCGGTTGCCACCAAATTCGCGGGATAGCAAACTTCATGGCTCTCTTTTCTCCCCTGTACCAACCTTCATGAGTTTTCTTGAAATATTCACATGTGAAATGAGGTGCCCAGGGCTTGTCTTGATCCCCGACAGGCATGCCGAAGTATGCCTTGTAGGCCTCGCACATCTTATGACATGCTTTCACGGAATACTTTCTCGCTCTTGTCTTTATAAATTGTCCACAGACGTAGCAAAATGCATCTGCTGGGTGCAAGCAACCTCTTGATGCCATCTAAATCAAATCAAAAAAATAACATAAACCGAAATGTTGGTTCGAGTCACCTGTGCTTTTATACTTGTATGACTACTATTGGACAGTCTGAGAACGTTCTAGAAAGCACTAAAAGTTTCTTGAATGTTCTAGATAATACTGGAAAATTCTAGAAACTTCTGGACAATTCTAACAGTTCAAGAATATTCTAGAAGACTACTCAGTATTGAATGCGAATCGAGAATTTTCTCGAAAACAGACAAATTTCAAAATATCATTGTCATGATCACAAAAGCAAAGTTTTTGTGGAACAACAGCTATTTTCTATTTTTTTTTAGGCATAACGGGTTAGGAAAACACACTTTGTACCCAGGAACAAAATAAAAATTTGTTACATAGTGTAATAATAATTCTTTTCATTTATTTAGTGTACTCACTCCTCAGAGCGTTTTAAATAGTGGAGGGGGGCACCAACCACCAATCATGTACAGCACCCACCTGGATGATGCAACAGCAGGCATTTTTGTGCCAGCATGCTCACCGCACATGAGCTGTTAGGTTGTGAAGTGGCGAGAGATAGTTAGCCAGTTAGAGACATGGGAATGATTAGGGGGACAGAATGAACAACCCGTGGTGGGCAATTTAGCTGGGACACATGAGCATTTGTTAGTTGGCAGCTCTCATGCACACATGCCTACCTCCACAACTAAAGAAAAGCAAAATTCAGTCCGCTTTGATATTGTCAAAAACGAGTCATGGACAAGTTGGAGTGAATGTCAGACTAGACCACCACCCTTCACAGGAAGGTGCCCCCATTTCATGAAGATTATGTAAATGAAGGCAACAACTGAAAAGTCCCATCCTGTGACGTGGCCTTTAGACAGAAAGTACGCATAGGAGGAAAATCTTTACTCCGGTCCTTCATGGGTGGTCTCTTCTAGGATTGTTAACTCTTTGTCATTTATATTTCTGAACTTGACTCTAGTTTAGTTAGTAAAGTTGTAAATGTGGAGGAATAATATTATCTATTATACAACCCGCTATATCCTAACTACAGGGTCACGGGGGTCTGCCGGAGCCAATCCCAGCCAACACAGGGCACAAGGCAGGAAACAAAACCCAGGCAGGACGCCAGCCCACCACAGGGCAACATGCAGCATCAACAAAGTGTGTTGTTACTACTCGCCATGGCCCACTTTATTTCCAACTGCCTGTATTAAATAATAATAATAATATTTCTCTGTTGTCTCTATTAAATAAATATTTTTAAATGATTTCACTTTTACATAATTTTTTTTAGCTTATCTTTCTATATAATACGCTACCGTGGCTGTCCGTTTGTCTGTCCAGGATTTTAAATCGCCTGTAGCTCGCAAACCGTTTGACCGATTGACCTGAAATTTGGTACACATATACTATGTGACGTCTACTATCCGCTTTTGGGGTGGCGATTGACCTCCAAGGTTATTACTCTTTTTATTTTTATTTAATTTTATTGTAGAATCACCCAGCAGGGCAGCCGTGTGGCACATGTATACGTGTGCCATTCTCATCCCTACCACCTTCGCTGTCACTTCCCCTACCTCTTCATATCTTAAATCATTCTTGAGGCAGATTGAAGACTTAAGTGAAAAATGAAAGAAAACGTACTAAGTAATTGCAGCACAAACACCGACTTAATCAGTTTTACCGTGAAAAGATGCCAACGGAAGAAAAGAAGCAGCGGGCCGCTAGGGTGGAGAAAAGAAGAGCAGCTTAGGAAACAGCAAGCGCATCAACCTCTGAGCAAACGAATGGTAAACGTACAGAGAGAGAGGATGAAAACTAGGAAAACTTAAGTCAAGGGTATTCACTGCACGTTATCGAGCAGTGCGCCGTTACTGGTATTAAATAATTTTCAAATGATTTTACAGGCGCCACGGTGGTGTTTCCTGAAGAGGCATTAGCTCTCTTGGAAATGTGTTCTTTTGAAATTGCGGCATATTAAGTAACCAAACAATATAGTAATATACCAGAAAAGGCGATATCCCTCCCATCGTGATTACGGCGGTACAAGAATCACATGAGAAAAAATATACTTTAGCTTACATTTACTGACGGTTAACGCGGTTACAGACGGGAGGCAAATGATAGACTTTATCCAGGTGGGAATCTGGATCAACACAGTCTGCCATTTCTCGTCCCCACGCTGGGAGGTTTTTCGGAACTTTGCCGACTCGTGCCTCAAAGGGTCTGGCTGTTGTCCAAGCCTTTTATACTGTTCTTCTTCAACTTGCTGGTCCTCTCTGTCTCCAAACAAGGGCAGGAAAGGGCTGAACTCCTCCTCCACAAAATACAGAAATATCATAGTGCTTACATGCCGGTTCTCATTCTCCCAACAAGGAAAGAAGACTTTGTACTGACAGAGGACAGAAATACTCTTCTGTGTTTAAGCTGACTATACAATCCTCCAGTTGTCTTTGGCTATCTAATCCAATGCTTGGCTAGCAATTCTAACTGCTGAGCCCCTGTGTGCCAAATTTAACATGCACTTGTGAATAAATCCATACCAGTGAGCATAGAGACAGTGACATTAATATTAAAGAAAAATGTAGTATAACAGGTGGCGCAGTGGGTATGGCTGCTGCCTTGCAGTAAGGAGATCTGGGTTCGCTTCCCGGGTCGTCCCTGTGTGGAGTTTGCATGTTCTCCCCGTGTCTGCGTGGGTTTCCTCCCACAGTCCAAAGACATGCAGGGTAGGTGCATTGGCAATCCTAAATTGTAGCTAGTGTGTGGATGTGTGTGTGTGCGCCCTGCGGTGGGCTGGCGCCCTGCCCGGGGTTTGTTTCCTGCCTTGTGCCCTGTGTTGGCTGGGATTGGCTCCAGCAGACCCCTGTGACCCTGTAGTTAGGATATAGCTAGATGAATGAATGGATGATTTTACTTTTTTTTTCATCATAACCAATTAAAATCCTTGCTTTATGTTTTTAACTTATGTCTCTACTTTTATATAATATATTAGTCTGGGTGTGTAAGAAGCATGTATAAGTTTATATATATTGTGGAACGTGGCCCGGACACAGACAGACAGACATCGTTTTGTCGCCCAACACACACATTTATTATGTACAATATTTACACAAGTCAAGTGCACAACCCAGTGCCTTCAGCACCGATTCCTCACTCTCCAGTGCCTTCCTTCTGGCCGCCTCCACTCCTCTCTCTCCAGACTCCCGTCCAGTTCCACGTGGCTCCAGCCATCGAATGAAGGGAGGTGGCCCCTTTTATACCAGCCTGGATGGGCTCCAGCTGCTTCCCGACACTCCCCTGTGTGGCGGAAGTGCCGGCTGCGCACCCGGAAGCCCTCCTGGTGTCCCCAGTCTTCTTCCACCCAGCACTTCCTGGTGTGGCGGAAGTGCTGAGGTCCAGGGCTCTTCAGGCACCGGGGCGCCCCCTGGCAGTGACCACGGGCCCCTACAGGGTTGAGCTTCCAAGCTCTGCACCCGTGGTCCCCAGTGCAACCAGGGCGGTCGCCCCCTCGTGGTCTGGAGGAGGCGTAAGCCCTCCTCCGGTCCTCCTGGGCGTCCCGGCTGGGTACCACCCCCAGCCGTCCACCACAATATATAGTAATATAGAGAGAGATTTTAAGAGTGTCCCGTATTTCTATTTTTCTAATCTGGCCATCCCTAGTTCAAGAGGCTCCGAAAAGTAAGAAGGGAGCGTGGAGCAGGAACCCGCATCGTCACACTCGGTCGTTTCTTTTGTTTCCACGTGAGCCTCTCACTCCTTGGACTGATAAATCTTCCACTTGCTAACTTTCTCCCGAGCTCTCTAGCTTTATAAATCTGATTTTGAAACAAATGAAGCCGCAAACACGGCGACAGTGAGTAATGCACTCAATATAAAGAGACATTAGGATTTGCACCGATCAGAAGTGTTTACTCCGCAGGGGGCAGTTTGGATGAATTTGTTTTGTTTTTGTTTTATTTTTTTGTTTTTGCTGTAATAAAATTCATACAGAAAATAACTTTACTTGATTACAGGTCTCCACGGTGACTCTTAAGTTATCCGTCAGTAACCCTTCGTTGTTTATGCATATGATTCCTTGGCAGCATTCCTTGAAGAGATGGCCTTTTCCCAGCGGCACCCTTTAGCCTCGCTGGTGTGAGATGGCAGACGGCGCGCAGCACCCAAACTCGGTAAGTCATCTGATAACAGATGGGTGGCATGCTCACCAGTTTTAAAAAAAGTGTCAAACTTAATGGTAAAGATGGTTATCTAGTGGGACAACAAGGGGGTGATGTTAATGACAGCCTCAGCTGGGTCTGGCAGTAGGATGGGGGGGGGGGGGGGGGCGTGCTGACCGCTGTTGGGGTCCAGAGCTGAGCTACTGCTGCCCAGAGTGCTTCTGCTGGGAAAGGGAAGGCAGTGTGGCTGTGGGTTCAAATCATACTGATGACCCTGAGCAACTCGCATGACCAGCCTGTCCTCCAATTGGAAAAGCATAAAGAAGTGGTACCAATTGTGTCATAACCCTAGGTGTCAACCAAATAAGGAAATATAAATATGTGCAGAAGACGCCAGCCGTCACCCGGGTATGCTGTATTTGTGCCAGGGGTTAGTAAACAAATGGATGGTGTTTTTTTTGTTTTTTAATGTTGACACCTTTTTCATAGCTGGGTGCCTCATTTGTCATCTGCACTACCTCTCTGCTCTCATGAGCTGACAATTTGTTCTTTTTGTTTCTGATGGGATTCCATAATTGCTGTTAATCCTAGCTGGGCTGACACCCTGAACATATCCATCCATCCATCCATTTTCCAACCCGCTGAATCCGAACACAGGGTCACGGGGGTCCGCTGGAGCAAGGCACGAATCCAATCCCAGGCAGGGTGCCAACCCACCCCAGGACACACACAAACACACCAAGCACACACTAGGGCCAATTTAGAATCGCCAATCCACCTAACCGGCATGTCTTTGGACTGTGGGAGGAAACCGGAGCGCCCGGAGGAAACCCACGCAGATACTGGTGAGAACATGCAAACTCCACGCAGGGAGGACCCGGGAAGCGAACCCGGGTCTCCTAGCTGCGAGGCAGCAGTGCTACCACTGCACCATTGTGCCGCCCACCCTAAACATATTCCCATTTTTTTTTTGCTTTACTGCCTTAAATTAAAACACACAAACCAATATTTTTACCATCTTTACTTACTCAATGCAATCTCTAACATCCAAGTGAAAGATATCACAACTACAGTTCAGAAAAATGATAAAAAATCAAAAACAAGAAGTACTGAGATTAATAAAGGATCTCCTACAAACTCAATCAGGTGTCAGTGCCCACCATTTCCATTGCGGTTACTGGCTTCCTTCCACCGTTGATCAGTTGTAATGAGTGTGATTAGTGAAGCTGTTCCTGGCTCATTCATTCCCTTGCTTGGTAGAGCAACTGACAGCAAACAGCTGACTGTGGGTGGCAGGCCACTTTCAAAAGATCTCAAGGATAGAGTTGTGGACGGACCTAAGGCAGGAAATGGAGACAAAAACATCTCAAAGGCTTTTTCAATCCCAAGGAGCCCAGTAAAGTCCATCATAAAGAAGTGTTTGGTACTACTAGGACACTTCAAACTGGATGGAAGAGCAAGGAGGAAACTGGTAAGATAGAGTACCAAGAGGCCAATGGCCACTTTGAAGGAGTTACAAGATTTTATGACAAAGAGTGGTCATTGTGTGCATGTGACAATAATTTCACAAGCGCGCCACAATTGTGGTTTGTTCGGGAGGGCCGCACTTCTCAAGAAAGGCCACATGAAGGCTCGTTTGAGCTTTGCCAGAATGCACCTTGAAGATTCTGATGCCAAGTGGAAAAAAGGTCTTCTGGTCAGACGAGACCAAAATCAAACTATTGGGCCTCAACACCAAATGGTACACCAATGCAGCTCACCATCCACAACACACCATACCGACAGTAAAGCATGGCGGTGGCAGCATCCTGTCTTTGGGGCCTGGGGCTCTCGTTAGGGTAGAAGGAAAAATGGATGGAGCAAAATCCCGTCAAATTCTGAAGTAAAACCTGCTACCCTCTGCCAGAAAGTTGAAGATGGGCAGAATGTTCACCGCACAGTGGCTGAGGGAGAAAAAAGTGAATGTCCTGGTGTGGCCAGTCAGAGCCCAGACCTAAAATCACATTGGAAATCTGTGGAAAGATCTGAAGATAGCAGACCACCAACGCTCACCATCCAATGTGACCGAACTTGAACAGTCAAAGTGTAAAGAAAAGTGGGGGGCAAATATTGAGGGGGCTCAATCTAGATGGGCAAAGCTGATAGAGAAGAATCAACAGACTCGAGGCTGTCATTAAAGCAAAAGGTGGGTCAACAAAATATTGATTTTGGGAAGGGAGGGGTCCTTTATTAATCTCAGTAGGTCTTGTTTTTGATTTTTTATCATTTTTCTGAACTGTAACTGTGATATCTTTCACTTGGATGTTACAGGTTGCATTGAGTACATAAAGCTGGGAAGAAATATTTTGTGTGTGTGTTTACATTTAAGACTGTAAAGTAAAAAAAAAATGTGAATATTTCAAAGGGGGGGGATTCTTTTCTATACCCACTGTATCCAGTGATTTCACAAATAGATGTTTAATCCTACATTAACACCCACAAGAATTACAAAAATACAAAAGATAGACAGATAGAAGTGATAAGCACTATATAATAGATACAGAAGATAGAAAAATAGCCATGAAAGGCACTATATAATAGATAAATAGATGTGAACTGAACTATATAATAATAATAATAATGATAGATAGATGTGAAAGGCACTATATAATAATAATAATGATGCTAGATAGATGTGAAAGGCACTATATGATAGATAAATAGATAGATATGAAAGACACTATATGACAGATAGATAGATAGCTATGAAAGGCACTATATAATTGATACATAGATATGAAAGGCACTATATAATAGATAGACAGATAGATAGATATGAAAGGCACTATATAATAGATAGATAAATATGAAAGGCACTATATAATAGATAGATGTGAAAGGCACTATATAATAGGATAGATAGATGTGAAAGGCACTATATAATAGATAGATAGATGGATGTGAAAGGCACTATATAATAGATAGATAGATAGATAGTGTCACAGGTGGCTGGGAGTGATACCCAGCCGGGACACTTCGGAAGGCCAGAGCAGGAATTACACCTCCTCCAGACCATGAGGGGGCGACCACCCTGGTGGCTTTGGGGACCACGGGAACTGAGCTTGGAAGCTCAACTCTATAGGTGCCCGTGGTCACCGCCAGGGGGCGCCCCAATGCCTTTGGAGCCCAGGCCCTCAGCATTTCCGCCACACCTGGGGTGTGCTGGGGGGAAGAAGACCAGGGACACCCGGAGTGCTTCCGGGTGCGCAGCCGGTACTTCCGCCACACTGGGGAGTGCCGGCAGAAGCTAATTGGGAGGCACCTGGAGCTCATCCGGGTGGGGATAAAAGGGGCCACCTCCCTCCATTTGATGGCTGGAGTCAGGTGGAAGAGGACAAACAAAGTCTTGGAGGAGAGGAGTGGAGGTGGCCTGAAGAGAAGAGAGAGGCATTGTGAGGTCGGACTTTGGGGGAGTTTTGGGGTTGTATTGCACTTTTGTAAATATTAGTTGTGTAAATAAACGTGTGGTGGTGCTTTCAACATGTCTACCTGTCTGTGTCCGGGCCGGCTTCCACAATAGACAGATGGATGGATGTGAAAGGCACTATGTAATTGATAGATTGAGAGGAAAGGCACTATATAATACATAGAACAAACAAATTTTATTTGTTCAAGGGGAAATTTGGCTTTTTGCAGAAGCTCATTAAATAAATGAATACATCAATAGGTAGATGACTTAATGTACACACACACACCATGGTTTGAATAGACATACTCATAGAATGACTGAAAAGAAAACTTCTGACTTGGCAGTCCCAGTCCCCGTGAGACTCTATACACGCGTATTGCTGATGGAATAAAGGACCTCCTTCTCCTCCTTCTGCTGAATGATTCATTGGCTGAAAGGTCTCGGTGTTGGTGTGTCACAGAGAGGATGTGTGGCATTGTTCATAATGGCACTCGGGTTAGTTTTAATCCTCTGCTCCAACATGACTTCCTCCAGAGGGTCCAGAGTGTGTAGCATAACTAAGCCTGCCCTTTTAATCAGCTTGTTAATTTGGGTGGTCCTCCCTTGAAGTGATATCACCAGGCCAGTCACAGAGCTGTAGACGACATAAAAGATGTCACCACCCACATAAATGATCTGGCCATTATTTCTTCTCTGTGTATAACTTTCCTTTCATTATGGTGATAATTCTCTTGTTGGGTCCAAGTTTGGTAACCACTTTTCCTATTTGGGTCCTTCAATTAAAACGTTTAACAACTTCCTGATATATTAGTGAGGGGGGGGTCTGTCATTTCTGCTGCCAGAAATCCAATCTGGGGATCCTGTGGGTCATATAAGTGAGCGGACAGTCTTGTGGTTGGCTTATCTTGTACCTGGAATTTGAATTTGTCTGTTCCTTTGCACCACTGGACACCCAAGGCACGTTCTGCCGGAAGTAAATTAAAGGCTCAAGTCCAAATCCTTTTGCTAAACAGCTTGGTCTTCTTCAGGAATAGATAATGAGACCGCTGTATTGGTACTCACCCATTTGGTCAGGTGGAACCTCCTTATGAACCGTATAGCTTGAAGATGTCTTCTAAATGTATTGCTTGTTCTTCAGTTCCTCCTGATTTGAAGTAATCGTCCCCCTAGATATTGTGAAGAATTCTTTCTCCTCTGCTACTGTTGTCCTGTAGAGGTTCTTTGGTGCAGTTCTTATTACGTCTTATCCTAAATGTTGTAAGTCTCCTTGGATAAAGGAGTCCGCCAAATAAGTAAATGTTAATGTAAATGTTGAAGTTCTTTGGGTTTGCTGATGTTATGTTGCAGACAAATCTTAAAGTAAACCCAAACCCATCTCCTCTGTCTCATCCCCTTTTTTTAATACACCCCATAATATACATACTTGGCTCTCTCTTACTGAGCAAGGTTTGGACTAATGGCACACTTGTCTCACTCCAATGCAGACAGGTCTTCCACTCTTTGAGTCCAGCACATGGTTGCCCATTGAAGAGCAATCCTTTATTGTGACCCCACCCTAGGCAATGGGATCCCGTTACGGCCATTTTGAGAGCAGTGAGCGTAATAGAGGGAGCCCAGCTATGGTGAGTGCGAGGTTTGTTTCAAAAGGATGGAGCAGATATCTTGCTGTTGGTTTTTTTTTTTTTTTAGGTGTATTTATGGCCATCCTTTTGGAGACGGTGACACAAAAGCAAGTGACAGAGCTGGAGGTGGCAGAGTTAAAGATGCTAAGATTTGCTTTTGGTGTGACGAGGATGGGCAGGATTAGAAATGAGGACATTAGAGGGTCACCTCAGGTTGGCAGACAAAGTCAGAGAGGCGAGATTGCATTGGTTTGGACATGTGCAGAGGAGAGATGCATGCTGGGTATTTTGGGAAAAGGGTGTTAAAGATAGAGCTGCCAGGTAACAGGAGAAGAGGAAGGCCTAAGAGAAGGTTTATGGATGTGGTGAGAGAGGACATGCAGGTGATGGGGGTAACAGAACAACATGATGAGAACAGGATGATATGGAAGAAGATGATCCACTGTGGCGACCCCTAAAGGGAACAGCCGAAAGAAGAAGAAAAGAAAATGAGGAAGAAGAAGGAGGAGGTAGGGGTGGAGCTGCCAGGTAAGAGGAAACGAGGAAGGCCTAAGAGGAGGTTTATGAATGTGGTGAGGGAGGACATGCAGGTGACGGGGATGACAGAGCAAGATGGACATGACAAGCAGAGATGGAAAAAGATGATATGCTGTGGCAACCCCAAGGGGAACAGCCGAAAGAAGAAGAAAAAATGAGGAAGAAGGAGGAGGAGGGTAGGGGTGGAGCTGCCAGGTAAGAGGAAACGAGGAAGGCCTAAGAGGAGGTTTATGGATGTGGTGAGAGAGAACATGAAGGTGATGGGGGTAATAGAACAAGATGGAGAGGACAGGAAGATATGGAAGAAGATGATCCGCTGTGGCGACCCCTAATGGGAGCAGCCGAAAGAAGAAGAAAATAAAATGAGGAAGAAGAAGGAGGAGGTAGAGGTGGAGCTGCCAGGTAAGAGGAGAAGAGGAAGGCCTAAGAGAATGTTATCCTTTAGGTTAACAACTAGTGTAAGATTTTTGTCCATCAAGGTTGCGAATTGTTTTGTTTGAGCCGTGTGTTTTACTGGCACCACAGGAAGACCTCTCTGGGGTCTCACGTAGTCATTAATTATTTTATCAGATTCCAAAGAGGCCATGTTAGGAGGACTGAGACTCTTTAGATTACATTAAGTGTGTGTGGCAGTGTTTTTTTTTTGTTTTCAAGCCAAGGACTTGTGTTGCTGGCATAGCAAAATGGGCAAAGCCAATCTGCCCCACTGTAGGCACTAAAAAGGTCTTAATCCATGGTGATTTTGTGTTCACTCCTAATTCCAGCTCATTTTTAGATATGTGTCCTTCTATTTTATGTTCATGTCCTCCATTTTTGGATTTTTTTTTCTAAAGTGCTGCTTTAATAATGGCCACTTTGAAAGGCACCATATTGATTTATTAGCTCACATTGCTTTTACCAAGTCAACCACCTGAGAGAACAACACTCTCTGCCCACTTTAATAAAAAGTTAGTTTTTTTTTTTTAATGTCTCTGATGTAAAAGGGCAAGTCTGGCACGTCGCTCTCGTTTTCCAGTCACGTCGACAGATACGGTCAGTTTCCATGGCAACACTGGTGCCCATTTTCCATGCCGTCTTTCTAACTAAACGTCTTCACTCATTTGCTTCTCTGAATGACACCCCCTTCAGCTCACGCTTATGGCGGCCTGGTGCAAATCCCAAGTAGAAATGGGCGGGAAGGCGGGTACTAACCTGGACGGCGTGCTCAGTCGATTGCACACACCTGCCAGTTCTTTCACTAATGAAGCCCAGCCACGTGCCTGCAGGATTCTTCAGATTCTGTTGGACGGGTGGTCAGTTGGTGTTAGGAGAAGGGATAACAGACAGTAAACTCCAGCCTTGCTATCCCATCACCCCAAAATGGGCAGCCATATATAAAACACTAGCCGTGTCAGCCCGTGCTGGACAAAGCCTGGGCTCCTAGAAACCAAGGATTCTGGCACTTCAATCAATCAATCGCCTCGCTTGTGTATTAGCAGCTCCTCGTCTGTTTCATTTTGCCGACATGCTCATCTCTGTTTTGTATCAGCGGCTAAGCGAGTTTCTCTCTCCTTGAAGGTTTCGTTTTGCTGATGTGCTCACCTCACTTGTGTATTAGCGACTAAGCGAATTTCTCTTTCCTCAGCGGATTCACTTTGGCGACAGAGTCGCTTACTTTGAGCTTCATGCTGTAGCCTTGCACTTCCGGGCCGGACAGACAGACAGACACACACACACACACATTTCCATGCGTAGACGTTTATATATAAGACTAGCTGTGTAAGCCCGTGCAGTGAACAGTCTGGGCTCCTAGAAACCATGGATTCTGACACTTTAGTCAATCACATCGGTTGTACATTAACAGTTCAGGGTCTCTTTTCTCTGCAGTTTCGTTTTGCTGACGTACTCACCTCCGTTGTCTATCAGCGACTAAGCAAGTTTCTCTCATCTTGGAGGTCTCATTTTGCTGATGTGCTCACCTCACTTGTGTATCAGCGGCTAAGCGAGTTTCTCTTTTCTCGATGATTTCACTTTAGTGACAGAGTCGCTTTCTTTGAGCTTCATACTGTAGCCTCGCACTTCCAGACAACAACAACAACATTTATTTATATAGCACATTTTCATACAAACAGTAGCTCAAAGTGCTTTACATAATGAAGAATAGAAAAATAAAAGACACAGTAAGAAAATAAAATAAGTCAACATTAATTAACATAGAATAAGAGTAAGGTCCAATGGCCAGGGGGGACAGAAAAAACAAAAAAAACTCCAGACGGCTGGAGAAAAAAATAAAATCTGCAGGGGCATCAGGCCACGAGACCGCCCAGACCCCTCTGGGCAACAGACACACACACACACACACTTCCAAGCATAGACGTTTATATATAAGATTAATTAACCAGGCAGTTTGTTATTTTATGAAAACTGTGGGCAAAGCCAGACCATCTGCAGAACTTCTGATGCATGAAGTTCAAATAGAAGGACATGACTTCATTAGTAGCCAGGAACTGAAGACCACAGCTGGGTCGGAGGTCCAAGATGTTAGTCAGCTCCTAGTCCACTGCCTGCCATCAGCTTGTCACCAAAGTCAGGCCTGGTTGGTGACCAGCCCAGTGACTGAAGGAACACAGATGGAAACTTGAGACTTAGGTGGCCAGTACCACAGTGGCATGTGACTGTGATATGACGCATTGTGAGTAGAAAGCAAACCATGAAGGCCCTAATGGTGGCCTCCTTAGTGTTACATTTACCTCCGGAAAAATGCCAAGAATGTTCAATTTATTTTCAACAATAAAACAGAAACATGGAAATACCAACACGTCAACATATAAATAACAGCAGAAAAGGTCTGTCAAATGTCCACTGCTGTACTGATGAAGTCCATCACATGACATGTCACCAATGCACAGCCTGATGTCACACTAGATGCGTCTTTCTTTGTGTACTTTTGTCATATTTTTTCTTTTCCTTACTCATGAGATGGTAGAACATCAGTGCCTGAACCACACCATCGACGTGCCCCTTGTGTCATTGTAGGCTACCACAGCGCAAGGTTTAGTGACCTCCACGTTTCGCCTGACATGAACAGAGTGAGCAGTGCTTAGGGGGTTCACATCTTGCTTGTCCCTCCACTTGTGGGCAGTTTGCCATTTACAGCCGTGGCCAAAAGTTTTGAGAAGGACACAAATATGAATTTTTACAAAGTTTGCTGCTTCGGTTGTTATGATGGCAATTTGCATCGACTCCAGAATGTTCTGACGAGGGATCAGATGAATTGCAATTAACTGCAATGTCCCTCTTTGCCATGAAAATGAACTTCATCCCAAAAGACCACTGCATGTCACCCCTGCCATCAAAGATAGATATATAGATAGATATGAAAGGCACTATATAATAGATAGATAAACAGATAGATAGGCACTATATGATAGATGGATAGATAGATATGAAAGGCACTATATAATAGATAGATAGATATGAAAGGCACTATATAATAGATAGATAAACAGATAGATAGACATGAAAGGCACTATATGATAGATGGATAGATAGATATGAAAGGCACTATATAATAGATAGATATGAAAGGCACTATATAATAGATAGATAAACAGATAGATAGACATGAAAGGCACTATATGATAGATGGATAGATAGATATGAAAGGCACTATATAATAGATAGATAAACAGATAGATAGACATGAAAGGCACTATATGATAGATGGATAGATAGGAAAGGCACTATATAATAGATAGATAGATAGATATGAAAGGCACTAATAGATAGATAGATAGGAAAGCTGTGGTGGGCTGACACCCTGCCCAGGGTTTGTTTCCTGCCTTATGCCCTGTGTTAGATGGGATTGGCTCCTGCGGACCCCCGTGACCTGTAGTTAGGATATAGCGGGTTGGATAATGGGTGGGTAGATATGAAATGCACTATATAATAGATAAATAGAACTTTATTTTTTTCTGGGGGAAATTTGGCTTTTTGCAGAAGCTCATTAAATACATTTATAAATAGGTAGATAAACACACACACACACACACTATGGTTTGAACAGACACCAGGATGACTGAAAACACAAATTCTGCCTGGTCAGTCTCAGTCCCAGCGAGAGACTAAACAGGTGGACTGCTGTTTCTTGACACATTTCTGCTGAATAATTCGTTGTCTCTCACAGAGAGGATGTGCAGCGTTGTTCATAATGACACTCAGTTTTGTTTTAATCCTCTCCTCCTCTACGATCTCCAGAGGGTCCAGAGTGTGTCCCATAACTGAGTCTGCCCTTTTAATTAGTTTGTTGATTCGGTGGTCCTCTCTTGAAGTGATGTTACCAGCCCAGCAGACCACCCTGGCCATCACAGAGTTGTAGAAGATGTTAAGCATGTCACTTCACACGTTAAAGGAATGCAGTCTGCTCTGCCCTTTCTTAAAAAGTTCCTCTGCGTTATGAGGCCTCTCCAACCTGTCATTGATGTGGACCCCGATACTTGTAGCCAAGCCCCACCCTACACCTACTCCTTGAGTGGTTGTGGAAGTCAATGAGCAGTTCTTTGCTTTTGCTGATGTGAAGTTACAGACAGTTCTCAAAGTTCTCCCCCTGACTCCTCTCCTCTGTTTTGTCCCCCTTATTGGTAGACCCCCTAAGTGCAGAATCATCTGAGAATTTTTACAAGTGGCCCGACCTGCTGTTCTGTTTCTAGTCGGAGGTGTCACACAGTGAAGATTAAAGCAGACAGGCCTGTGCCTTGTGGTGCTCCAGTGTTGCTCACAAAGTCCTCGAGTCTCACAAATCTGTGGTCTGTCTGACAGACAGCTCATCATCAGGACACCACAGGCTCACCCACCTGCCTATCTCCGAGTTTACCCCTTAACAACCTTTATAATGCACTG
>JANRMT010062814.1:10417048-10438111 GCA_026402145.1 Polypterus bichir lapradei | reverse complement strand
CTTCACTCAAGCCCTTTAGCTGCCTCCCATGCGCACGTGTGTGACAAGGCCCCCCCCTTAGCCCAGACCCGTCAGGTCGGGCGACCCTAACCGAGAGGTCGTGAACCCGAGAAAGAGCATCAGCGTTGGCATGGAGAGCACCCCGACGATGAACGAGCGAAAACTTGTACGGCTGTAGGTCAAGAAACCACCGGGTGACCCGCGGATTCGACTCCTTGTGCAGGGCCATCCACTGTAGAGGTGCATGGTCCGTGACAAGGGTGAATTCCCGGCCCAACAGGTAGTACCTAAGCTGAGTAATCGCCCATTTAATCGCCAGAGCCTCCCGTTCCACCGCTGCATACCTGGTCTCCCGGTCCAACAGTTTCCGGCTCAGGAACATGATGGGGTGTTCCACACCATTGACGCTTTGGCTCAGCACGGCGCCCAGGCCTGTGTCCGAAGCGTCCGTCTGGAGGATGAAAGGCAAAGAAAAGTTCGGTGCCATCAAAATAGGTGCGGATGTAAGGGCCTGCTTTAAGTCACCAAATGCAGCGCCTGTTTTTTCAGTCCATACCACAATGTTCGGGGCCCTCTTCTTTGTTAAATCAGTCAAGGGCGCCGCTCTCTCCGAGAACCGGGGTACAAACCGGCGGTAGTACCCGGCTAACCCGAGAAAGGCTTGGACCTGCCGCTTGGTTCGCGGACGGGGCCATTTCAAAATGGCATCAATTTTGGAGCACTGTGGCCTTACGGTACCCCGACCCACCAGGTAGCCCAAATATTTGGCCTCGCTTAATCCAAAGAAACACTTCTTGGGATTAATCCGGAGCCCGGCCTCACCAAGTGTCCGTAATACCGCTTGGACATGCTGTAGGTGTTCCCTCCATGTGCTGGAATAGATGACTACGTCATCCAGGTAGGCAGCACTGTATGAGTTATGAGGCCGAAGCACTTTGTCCACCAGACGCTGAAAGGTTGCTGGAGCCCCGTGTAACCCAAATGGAAGGACACGATACTGCCAGTGCCCGCTAGGGGTACTAAACGCGTTTTTTTCCTTCGCGGAGTCCGTTAAAGGAACCTGCCAGTACCCTTTTGTCATGTCAAGTGTGGTCAGATATTGAGCCTGTCCAAGCCGTTCAAGGAGGTCGTCCACGCGTGGCATTGGATAGGCATCAAATTGGGAGACCTGGTTAAGCCGACGGAAGTCATTGCAGAACCTCCAACTCCCGTCCGGCTTACCGACGAGCACAATGGGGCTGGACCAGGGACTATAACTTTCCTCAATTACACCTAGTTCCAGCATGCGCTTGATCTCAAGCTCCACTTCAGCCTTTTTTGCCTCGGGAAGACGATACGGGCGTTCTCGGACAACAACCCCGGGCTCTGTCACAATGTTGTGCTCAATCAGAGAGGTCCTTCCGGGGTTCTCACTGACTACCTCCCGAACGGTCCGGATAACTGTTTCCAGCTCCTGCCGTTGTCTGGGACTCAAGTCCGTGCCGAAGTTAAGGTCGTGTGTGTGAGCGAAGAGCGAGCGGGGCTGGCCGGAGGAGGGAGCGGGGTCCCTGTCCTTCCACGGTTTCAGCAAGTTCACATGATAAACCCGCTCCTTCGGCCGACGATTGGGTTGACTCACCAAATAGTCGACCAGTCCCTTCCTCTCCTTAACTTCGTAGGGGCCCTGCCAGTGGGCAAGCAACTTAGAGTGGGAGGTAGGCACTAGGACCATGACCCGATCTCCCGGGCGGAATTCCCGAAGAGACGTGCCGCGGTTGTAGTACCGGGCCTGTGCTGCTTGAGCCTCCTCCATGTGACTTTTAAGGAGAGGCCGAATCTTTCCAAATCTATCGCGTAACTGCGCGATATACTCCAGTATGTTTGTAGAGGGAAGAGCCTCTTCTTCCCAGCCTTCTTTCAAAATATCTAATATGCCCCGAGGTTGTCGCCCATACAGTAGTTCAAAAGGGGAGAACCCCGTGGAGGCTTGTGGGACTTCCCAATAGGCAAAAAGGACGAGGGGGAGGAGCTGATCCCAGTTCCTTCCATCCTCGCTGACCACCTTACGCAGCATTTGCTTGAGAGTTTGATTAAACCTCTCTACTAATCCGTCGGTTTGAGGATGATACACCGAGGTCTTTAAATGCTTTATTTTCAGTAATCTGGCAGTCTCCTTGAACGTTTCCGAGGTGAAAGGGGTCCTCTGGTCTGTCAAGACTTCCTTGGGGATCCCCACGCGCGCGAATACCCCTAGTAATTCCCGTGCGATGGCTTTAGAGGTAGCTGAGCGCAAGGGAACAGCTTCAGGATATCGTGTAGCATAATCAACGAGGACTAAAATGTACTTGTGTCCTCGGGCTGAGGGCTCTAGGGGTCCCACCAGGTCGACCCCGATTCTGTGGAAGGGAACGTCGATCAGTGGAATAGGAACGAGAGGAGCACGGTCCCTCCTAGGAATTTGTCGCAGTTGACACTCCGGGCAGGAAGCGCAAAAGCGACGAACCTCCTCATTAATTCCTGGCCAGTAGAAACGGAGCTTGGTCCGCTCCAGAGTTTTCTCGGTGCCCAAGTGGCCACCTAGGAGGTGGGCGTGTGCTAGTTCGCAGACCTGCCGCCGGAAGGTACGCGGCACTAGCAGCAGCCTCGTCTCCTGCCCGTCATGCATTGCTACACGGTAAAGGAGGTCGTTGTCTAACACAAAGTGAGGGCCCTGTGGCATTGACTGATCAGTGCGCTGGCCATTGACAAGGACCACTGCATTTTTTGCAAACTTCAGGGAGTCATCGTTCCATTGCTCCCTTCTAAAAGAAGCCGGCGTCTTTTTAAATTGAAACCGCAACACGGAGAGAGGGTCAGCGTCGACCTCAATGGGCGTGGTTTCCTCCCGCTCCGCCGCGGCGTTGGTGGATGACGTGTCCGCACGCGACGGCCCGGGGGTTGCCACGTCACTCAGGGCGACTGCTTCGTCTCTCTCTGCCGGCTGATTACACGGCGTGGAGGCAGCTTGAGACGGTTCATCTCCGTCCATAATGAGGCCCAAATTAACGCAGAGAGTGGTATGTGTCACACCGCTTTTAATTTTAGACCAGTCCCGCCCTAGTATCACCGGGTGTGGAGGATCCGGTAGGACCGCTACGGTGAGTTTACAAACTGACCCTCCGTAACTGATGATACAAGCGGCGGTCCTGTACCAGCGGATTTCTCCGTGGACACAGGTTATACCGGTCTTAAACTTTAGCCACTGTTGCGGTTGCACAAAGCGGCGGGCAACAATGGAAATGTTGCTGCCGGAATCCAACAACACGGTGGTCTTGTGTCCGTTGACGATCACTACGCCAGTATGGGGGACCGCCAACGGATTAACCAGAGCACACCAACCCCTCCTCGCCCTCCACCTGCATTCCTCCTCGTCTCCAAGCGGTTTGCGCGCCCGCGGCACCGCGGACGCCAATACAAGCTCCGGGTTGTACAGGGAGGGGCTAGGTCTTGGGACGTACCCCGGGTGAGTTTGACATAAGGACGGTTCTGCTCCCCCAGAGTGTGAGGCCGCCCTCTGTGTCTCCAGAAGCTCTATGAGCTCTGCCATGTTCTTAAACTGCTTGCCCCAGACCGGCTGGGTGAAGCCACGGGGAAGCGCTTCCAGGAGCAGATAGCAAGCTACCTGCTCTATTATTTGGTAGGGCGTGTTTTCAAATGGCCGTAGCCAGTGCCCTACCGTTGCCCATAAGGACCAGGCTTGTTTGTTGGCCGGCCGCTCAGGGTCCAACCTCCAATTTTTTATTTTATTCACCTGCCAGTCTGGGGCACCCCTAGGTGGTAAATGGGGCTTTGGTTTCACAGGGAGGCAGGCACTCTCCCCCAAGAGAGCATACTGAGTCCCTTTTGCCTCCCCCCTCCAGGGCAGCCCAATTCTGTGAGCCCCACCCGCACACTCCCTGGCCTCTCCAGGTGGCCTAGTTATGCGTGCTGGGAGCGGAGCCCGCACCGGGTCACGCCGAACCACGGGGCACCCTCCCCGCCTGAATACTCGGCCCCGGTACGCTCCCACCTGGGTGTATTGCAGGTCCTGTCCCCTTCTCTTCTGGGACTTCTCCATCCTGCCGACTACGCCACTGTAATAAAACGAGACAAAGACAGATAAAGGTTTGGGGCAGCCACCCGTATAATGTGGTATCCTGGCTGCAAAAGTCGTTTTCAACAAATAACCAGCACTGAAGTGCAATCAACTGAGTCCAAAACAAGACTGAGGAAACAAAGGAAAAGGGGCAGGTTTTAAAGGGGAAGACAGGAAGTGAGGTCATATGGATCTGGCACGTGGTCTTCCACCATTGGTTCATAGCCGGACGTGACATCAGAGGGACTGGAGCTGGTGTGGCCGACTTCCATTGGCTCGGTCCCGGAAGTGATGTCAGGAGAGCCAGGTGGAATCCCCCGGGAATGGTCTACAGGCAAGGGAGAAAAAGAGTCAGTGCACTCTGCCACACCCCGGCATGCCTCCGAACTGCCTTCACTCAAGCCCTTTAGCTGCCTCCCATGCGCACGTGTGTGACAATATATATATATATATGACAGCAACACTCATCACTCACAACAGTGACAAAACAATTACATTGACAATCATGTTACATTATTTTCAAAATGTTTCCTTTTCTTTTTCATTGCTTCTTTAACACACTACTTCTCCGCTGCGAAGCGCAGGTATTTTGCTATATATATATATATATAGATATAGAGAGAGAGAGAGAGAGATGACAACAACACTCATATCAATGACAAAACAATTACATTAACAATCATGTTACGTTATTTTTAAAATATTTCCTTTTCTTTTTCATAACTTCTTTAACACACTACTTCTCCGCTGCAAAGCGCGGGTATTCTGCTAGTACTCAATAAACTCTCCACCACTCCCAGACGCGTTGCCACCCTTCCACCCAGCTCAGCTTGTCGTCTGGGAGTTCTCAGCGTCCTTTTATATTCCCTGACCCGGAAGTGTTCCAATCCCCAGTCCATGTGATCTCCTATCACTTCCAGGTCAGATCAAAAGACCTTTTCTTCACCCTGGAAGCACGTCATTCCCCTTGTCCATGTGACTCGGACGTACTTCCGGGGCGTATGGCAAATAAACATCGTTCCTCCCTGCAGCGTCTCCTAGTGGCCCCCATGGTATCCAGCAGGGCTGTGCGTAAAGACTCCAATGTCTATTATGCCCTGCTGGTCTTCGGGGCACCTCCATACTGCAGGGAGGACTCCACCTGGCGGCGTGGGGGTATTGGCCGGGATGAACGGCCGGCCATACACCACAATATATATACATATATATATATATATATATATATATATATTTATCTTCTTATATAATACGCTACCGTGGCTGTCTGTTTGTCTGTCCAGGATTTTAAATCACCTGTAGCTTGTAAACCGTTTGAGCTATTGACATAAAATTTGCTACACATATACTACGTGACGTCTACTGTCCACTTTCATGTTGACAATTTTTATTCTTCTTCTTATTTTTATTTTATTTTATTGTATAATGAACTCTTGGCAGCGAGCAGCAGGGCGGCGGTGTGGCGCTTGCGTACGGGCGCCGTTCTCATCCCTACCACCTTCACCGTCACTTCCCCTACCTCTTCATATCTTAAATCATTCTTGAGGCAGATTGAATACTTAAGTGCCAGTTTCAGTGAAAAATTAAGGCAAGCGTACTAAATAATTGCAACACAAACTCCGACTTGATCAGTTTTAACGTGAAAAGATGCCGACGGAAGAAGTGAAGAAGCGGGCCGCTAGGGTGGAGAAAAGAAGAGCTGCTCAGGAAGCAGCAAGCGCATCAACCTCTGAGCAAACGAATGCTAAACGTGCAGAGAAAGAAGAGGAAAACTAGGAATGCTCAAGTGAAGGGTATTCACTGCATGTTATCGAGCAGTGTGCCGTTACTGGTGTGTGTATATATATATATATATATATATACAGGGTCTCCCAAAAGTCACTGTACACTTTTAATAAATTCCTAAAAATTACACAAGAAACTCATCAGTCAGTCAGTCATCGTCCGTATCCTAACACAGGGTCACGGGGGTCTGCTGGAGCCAATCCCAGCCAACACAGGGCACAAGACAGGAAACAAACCCCGGGCAGGGTGCCAGTCCGCCGCAGTAAACAAGAAACTGAGTTTATTAATATTTCTAGCATCAACAAAGGAGTAGTTGCACTTTTACTTGCCAGGCTTGCCACCTCGTTCCAACACCTTGAAGACGAGTTGTATACCTCCACATGAGCGCCTCCATTTTTCAGCCACCTTCGGACGCAGGCCTCTCCGACATTTTGCAGCATCTCTTCCCCAACCTCGCTTCAGGCTGTGCAGATTCTTTCCTCAAGCTGTGACGGGTTACGGGGCTTAGTGGCATACACCTCGCTTTTGATATAAACCAAGAAAAAAAAAAAAAAGTCACAAGGTGTAAGGTCAGGGGGGAGCGTGGATCCCATTCGAGGTGACCCCTTCGACCAATCTATCAGTTAGGAAATCTCTGACTGACCTGGCAAAGTGCGGAGGGGCGCCATGGTTAAGGGAATGATACGCTTACAACAACTGCAAAGCCCAAGTTGTCATATGCTGATGGCTTAAGTCTCTCCGAATGATTGACTTATTTGTATGGAGTGTTATTTGATTTTAATAAAATCAATTAAATCCAAAAAAAAGGTTCTGTATAATAGATAGGAGTAAAAGACATTTTGTAGTAAAAAGATTTATCTGAAGGGTACTGTATAACCGAGCTTGATACACAGATATGAAAGGACTCCTGGGACTCCCGTAGACTTCCACCTGTCTATGGATTAAAGACTTCCTGACAGACCGAGTGCACACGAAGGGTTAAAGTGGGCCCTCACATCTCCTTAGTCGTCAGCATCAGCACCGTGTGCTGAGCCCCCTGCTCTTCACGCCGTACCCACATGACTGCGCCAACCACCACAGCAACACCATCGTCAAATTTGCAGACGGTACCACTGCGGTGGGGCTCATCTCTGGGGAGGATGAGTCAACCTAACAGGGCGGCTGACAGCGTTGGTGCCCTGACAACAACCTGCTCCTGAACACAATTAATACCAAGGAGCTCATTGTGCACTTCAGGAAAAAGAAAACGGACATCGCACCGCTCTACATCGGAGGGAACTGTATGGAGAGGGTGTCAGATTTCCGCTTCCTGGGAATCCACATCATGGGAGACCTGTCCTGGGGTGTGAAGACAGCTGAGCTGGTGAAGAGACTATCAGCAAAAATGACATCCCCCCCAAAAACTGCTGGGTGTCCTTCTATCGCTGCTCTGTGGAGAGTATCCTGTGCTAACTGCCTCTGCGTGGGGTTTTTACAGCTGCACAACAGCGCAGAGGAAGACACTTCAGCGGATCGTAAAGACTGCCTGGCAGATCATCGGCTGTCCTTTACCCTCTCTGGATGAACTGCACCGCTCTCGCTGCCTCAGGAGAGCGGAAAACATCTTAAAAGACTCCTCACACCCCGCTCATGACATCAGGCAGAAGATACAGGAGCATCAAAACAAAGACTAGTAGACTGAAGAGCAGTTTCTACCCTGTTGCTATTAGGGCACTGAATGCCACCTCATCACCTCCAATGCAGCAGTGCAATAGATGGCATCTTGTGCGGTCGTGTTTCATGTGCCATTAAGGCCTTATCGTGCTTGGTTGCTAACATTTCTTTCTATAGCACATTTTCATACAAACAATGTAGCTCAAAGTGCTTTACATGATGAAGAAAGAGAAAAAAGACAAAATAAAAAAGAATTAAAATTAGGGAAACTAATTAATATAGAATAAAAGTAATGTCCGATGGCCAGGGAGGACAGAAAAAAACAAAAAAAACTCCAGGCGGCTGGAGAAAAAATAAAATCTGCAGGGGTACTGAGGCCACGAGACCACCCAGCCCTCTCTAGGCATTCTACCTAACACAGATGATCAGTCCTCATTGTATTCAGTATACATTATTATATTAATATTATAATGATGTATTTTATTCTGTAATTATTATATTAATGTATTCAATATACATTATCATATGCTGAATGTTTGTGTTTCTTCTTCTCCTTTCCTAGCCTTTTGTAATTATATTTATTTATAATTTGACACCACAGGGACTGCACCTAATTTCATTGTCTTTGTTACAATGACAATAAAGATATTCTGACTGCGGTGGGTTGGCACCCTGCCCGGGATTGGATTCCTGCCTTGTGCCCTGTGTTGGCTGGGATTGGCTCCAGCAGACCCCCGTGACCCTGTGTTCGGATTCAGCGGGTTGGAAAATGGATGGATGGATGGATGGATATTCTGATTCTGATTCTGATAGATGGCTATGTAGGAAATGCACTATTTAATAAACAGATGTAAAAGCACTAGAAAAACGGATACGTAAATATTGGTAAAATGTTTGATTTTTCTGCGGTGGGCTGGCGCCCTGCCCGGGGTTTGGTTCCCCGTGTTGCCTGGGATTGGCTCCAGCAGACCCGCGTGACCCTGTAGTTAGGTTATAGCGGGTTGGATACTGGATGAATGGATGGATGGATGTTTGATTTTTTTTTTAATTTGATATAGTTTGTTAATCACTGAGGGGAATTGTATTTTTGGAAAAATGTTCCGTATAATAGATGTAGACAGGTATGACGGGAACTATAGAAAAAAACAAATATTAAAGGCACTGAATAATTGATAGCTTTAAAAAGACTGCAGACAGATAAAACACAAAGGTGCTACCTACTATACCAATATGTGGACAGTTATGAAAGACACCATGTGTCAGATATGTAGATATGCATATAGATATAATATATACATGTAGAGGCGGCACGGTGGCGCTGCTGCCTCGCAGTAAGGAGACCCGGGTTCGCTTCCCGGGTCCTCCCTGCATGGAGTTTGCATGTTCTCCCTATGTCTACGTGGGTTTCCTCCCACAGCCCAAAGACATGCAGATTAGGTGCATTGGCAATCCTAAATTGTGGGTGTGTGTGTGCCCCGCGGTGGGCTGGCACTCTGCCCAGGGTTTGTTTCCTGCCTTGCGCCCTGTGTTGGCTGGAATTGGCTCCAGTAGACCCCCTTGACCCTGTAGTTAGGTTATAGTGGGTTGGATAATGGATGGATGGATATACATGTAGATATAATTAATAGATTGCTAGGTAAGAAATGCACTGTATAAAAATTAATATAAAACACACCATAAAATAGATGCTTAAATATGTGTTAAATGTTCTATATAATAGATAAATACAGGTATGGCAGGCACTGTAACAAAGAGAGACAAATATTAAAGGCACTATATAACTGATAGATTTATAAAGGCTATAAACAGACAGGTATGAAAGGTGGATGAATGTCGACATGGACATTACTTTATGGTACATCGAGAGATACAAAGACACAATATAATTGATAGATAGAATTCTATAAGATAGTTTTGAAAGGCATTATGTAATCGAATAAGACATTAAATTCACAATATAAGAGATATATGGACATGAAAAGTGATTTACAATAGTGAGACAGATAGATGTGAGAGTCACAATATAATAGTGAGATAGATATGAAAGACACTATATACTGTACTAGATAGATTATTTTTAAAAATCCTTTTATTAAACAGAAAAAAAAAATAATAGCAGTTATACATCAAATCAAATATCTTCTTCTTCTTTCGGCTGCTCCCGTTAGGGGTTGTCACAGTGGACCATCTCCTTCCATATCTTCCTGTCCTTGTCATCTTGTTCTGTCACACCCATCACCTGCTTGTCCTCTCTCACCACATCCACAAACCTTCTCTTAGGCCTTCCTCTTCTCCTCTGTCTTTAGCATCCTTCTCCCAATATACCCAGCATGCATCTCTCCTCTGCACACGTCCAAACCAACACAATCTCACCTCTCTGACTTTGTCTCCCAACCCTGAGCTGACCCTCTAATGTCCTCATTTCTAATCCTGTCCATCCTCGTCACACCCAATTCAAATCTTAGCATCTTTAACTCTGCCACCTCCAGCTCTGTCTCCTGTGCCACCGCCTCCAACCCATATAACATAGCTGGTCTCACTACCGTCCTGTAGACCTTCCCTGTCACTCTTGCTGATACACGTCTGTCACAAATCACTCCTGACACTCTTCCCCATCCTGCCTGCACTCTCTTCTTCACTTCTCTTTCACAGTCAAATATAAGAAACAAAAATTGAAAATCATTGTAGAAAAAAATAAAGGAAAGGTACCATCAATCAAAACAACTGGCTCTTGAAGGGAAGCCCCCATCACCAGTCCATAAATACCCACCGCCCCCCACCAACTTATCCGCAGTGCACAACACTTTCCCAGCACCCCACATGCTTTTCAAAGTGTTGATGTCCTCTGTAAGTTCATAATATGTGAATTCAATTTTTGACGTGTTTTTAACTAAGACCTGAAACATCAGCTCAGCTTCAGTACTTAATGCATTCTTAACTTTATTTGGCCATTTTAAAAATAGATCATTCAGCCTGCCCCAGGGGAAAACAAAACAGATTTTCTGAGATATCACCACTCCAAAAACAAGTGGATTCTGTGAAAACTTCAATTCAAACCTTTTTAAAAATAGAGTCTAGGAAGTGCAATGCACAGAGGTGTTGATGTACAGTGCAGCCGAGTGTGAAACAATAAAGCAGAACCAGAAAGGACAAGAGTTGTAGCAACGGCTCCAACGTCACCCACCATTGCAGATCCTCGACCCTTTTCTCTACTGCTGGTTTGTATAGCGCCTTACACACAGGTAATGCTGTGACATTTAGATTCAAACAGTCACTCCACCATGTGTCTGAGAAAGGCACTATAAGATAGATAGATAGATAGATGAGGAAGGCGCGGTTTAATAGACATGTGAAATGCACTATATAATAGATAGATATAAATTTTAGTATAGTCGGCAGGATAGATAGATAAATATAAAAAGCAATATATAATAAATAGATAGATATGAAAGGCACTATCTGATAGATGGATAGATAGATAAATATTAATTTTAGTATAGTAGGCAGGATAAGATAGATAGATAGACAGCTAGATAGATGATATGACACTATATAATAGATAGATAGATAGTGTGGAAGATCAGCCCAGCTACACATACACACAGTCTCAGAATGTCCTAAAACACACACATTTATTATTTTTCTGCACACAACACAGTGCCCAAATCCCCAACAATGCTCACTGTCCTTTTCTTTCTCTGTCTTTTCTCCTTCTCTTCTGCCACTTCTACTCCTCTTCCACAAGCTCTGTCCTCTGCCTCCCGATTCAGACTCCCCAAATGTAGTGAGGCGGCTTCTTTTATACCACACCCGGAAATGCACCAGGTTCTCCCTGATCAACTTCTGGCAGCACTTCCGGGTGTGGTGGAATGCTGCAGACCAAGGCTTTGGGGCTGTCCAGGTCAGTAGTCTTCCCGTGGCCCTGATGCAACCCAGGGGGCCTGCCCTCTCATGTCCCGGGGGAGGTACTGCTGTTGACATGTCCTTTCCCCTGGTAGTCTCCTCAGAAGGGTGTTCCAACCAGCCAAGGACCCCGGCTATCCATCACAATAGATAGAAAGATAGATAGATATTAATTTTAGTATAGTAGGTAGGATAATAAAGATAGATAGATACATATTAATTTTAGTATAATAGGCAGGGATAGATAGATAGATAGATAGATATTAATTTTAGTATAGTAGGCAGGATAACAAAGATAGATATTAATTTTAGTATAGTAGGTAGGATAACAAAGATAGATATATAAATATTAATTTTAGTATAGTAGGTAGGATAACAAAGATATATATATATAGATATTAATTTTAGTATAGTAGGCAGGATAATAAAGATAGTTAGATAGATACATATTAATTTTAGTATAATAGGCAGGGATAGATAGATAGATAGATAGATAGATAGATAGATAGATAGATAGATAGATATTACTTTTAGTATAGTAGGTAGGATAACAAAGATAGATAGGTACATATTAATTTTAGTATAATAGACAGGGATAGATAGATAGATAGATAGATATTAATTTTAGTATAGTAGGCAGGATAATAAAGATAGATAGATAGATAGATAGATAGATAGATACATATTAATTTTAGTATAATAGACAGGGATAGATAGATAGATATTAATTTTAGTATAGTAGGCAGGATAACAAAGATAGATAGATAGATAATTACGTTTAGTATAGTAGGTAGGATAATAAAGATAGATACATATTAATTTTAGTATAATAGGCAGGGATAGATAGATAGATATTAATTTTAGTATAGTAGACAGGATAATAAAGATAGAAAGATAGATATTAATTTTAGTATAATAGGTAGGATAACAAAGATAGATATATAGATATTAATTTTAGTATAGTAGGCAGGATAATAAAGATAGATAGATACATATTAATTTTAGTATAATAGACAGGGATAGATAGATAGATACTGTAGATATTAATTTTAGTATAGTAGGCAGGATAACAAAGATAGATAGTTAGATAGATACATATTAATTTTAGTATAATAGGCAGGGATAGATAGATAGACAGATAGATATTAATTTTAGTATAGTAGGCAGGATAACAAAGATAGATAGATATTAATTAATTTTAGTACAGTAGACAGGATTAAATAGATAGATGATATGTCACTATATAATTAGATAGATAGATGGGGCTCTACATCAGATAGATATACACAATTAGATTATTATTATTTTATCATCAATATGTTTTTCGTGTGGCTGCAGTGCCTCTTTGACTTTCCTTTGCCTTTCTCCGTCCATTTTTCATGACTGCTTGAATAACGCAAGGTGCTGCAGGCAGAGTTTTTTTTTGTTTTTTCATTTTGCAAAGTCAGTCAGTAAATGGCCTGACGATGAGGCAGCAGCAGCACTCTTCAGAGAAGCCTTAGCCTGAATTTCTCCCAGCTTGCGCTGACCTGCGGCGCAGTTATGGAAACCGAGCTGCATAATCTCTAACGTTCAATTAACTCTCATAGGGTAAAATCAACCCTTCAAAGTGTACACGTTAATATCGGACGTTTGTTAAGTATATACGCCTAAAGTGCTCTGTAACGCTGGTGATTTTGTCGTGTGGTGCCTCTTGATTGATTGGTTTATTGTGAACAAGACTGCTGTGTCAGCACGCGTTCTGACAGCACCCACCCCTAATGTGAAAATCATTAGCCATCCAGTTAAACCAACAAACATTTTTTCCACGTCAGGGTTGCAGGGAGCTAAAGCTCGTGTCTGTTGTATTTTTGTAATAACCATTAGGGACGTACTTCATTGTACTTCCGGACCTTGTCGGTATCATCAGCAGAGTTTAAGGGGTGTGGGGTTGTTGGGCCCCCCCAATGGATACACTATGTCACTAAACTAAATCTCCAATAAATGGTACTTTCTTTTTTTTTTCCTCAAAATCTTTTTTTTTTTTTTAAGGCCAGTGATAATGTAAAAATGTTAGTAATCTTCAAATACGATAATTACAATAATTAATTGTATAGCTGCTTTTGTACTGACAAAGAGCTTAGGATGCTGACTTATTGTGTGAGTCTACAGTTCTAGTCATACGACTGACTCCCTCTTTCTTAGTTCTTTGGCTTCTTCTCTGTTGCTTTTGATACCGGCACTTTCTAATCATTCTTGTAGCTCTATATATGTAAACTCCAACATCTGTCTGTCTGTCTGTATGTCTGTCCGCTTTTCACCAGAGAACTACTTAACGTTTTTTTACTATAATTTGCTTGAACATTCCGGTTGATTTAGCGACTTCTGTCATTGCGCTCAGTATCAGAGTTCGCTTGTGGCGCTGATTTATTTGTACGAATCCGAGAGACACGCAGCAGGCTGAGAGGTGGGAGGGTGGTGCCCATCTCATGTCACGCGCCAGCCTCGGGGTGTACCTTACTGCCGCTTAGCTAGTGAATGAGAGAACTACTTCACGCATTTAGATCGGGTTTTTGTCTAGAATTTGCTTGAACATTCCGGTTGATTTTGCGACTTCTCTCACTAAGTATCAGAGTTCACATGCGGCACTGATTTATTTGTGTAAATCTGAGAGAGAGGCTGTGGGCCGATGGGAGTGGGAGGCGGGACCTCAGGAGTGGGGAGCTGGGCGGGGCCTCCTCACTCACGCGCCAGTCTCCGTTCGAGTCGTTCTACCTCTCGCCACGTCTTGCCTCTGCTTAGCTAGCGGTACCTGTTTGTTCAACAGACATTATCATCTACAGATTGTCAAGGAGTAACGTTTGACGTTTTTGAGAGAGACATCAGAGCTCTGTGTCTTTTCGAGGGTAGCTGCTAATTGGTAGAGATATCACAGCCATGTGCTTTTCTCCCCACGCGGGTGACTCTCTCCCGTCAGGGCAGAACACGATCAGATACAATGGCAACATTTGACATTAGAGCGCACTGTAAGAATGCTAGGGGTTACTGTCGCCCCGTTAAACCCAACAGACAGACACGCAGACACAGGGTAAAAACACCAAGAATAATAATCCATCCATTGTCCAACCCGCTATATCCTAACTACAGAGGTACAGGGGCCTGCCGGAGCCAATCCCAGCCAACACAGGGCGCAAGGCAGGAAACAAACCCCGGGCAGGGTGCCAGCCCACCGCAGGGCACACACACACCCACACACCAAGCATACACTAGGGACAATTTAGGATCACCAATGCACCTAACCTGCATGTCTTTGGACTGTGGGAGGAAACCCACGCAGACACGGGGAGAACATGCAAACTCCACGCAGGGAGGACCCAGGAAGCGAACCCATGTCTGCTTTCATGTCCTAGTGAGCTGAATGACTTCCGGCCTGTTGCTCTGACGTCACATCTGATGAAGACCATGGAGCGGCTGTTGCTTCACCACCTGAGGCCACAGGTCCGCCACACCCTCGACCCTCTGCTGTTCGCATACCAGGAGAAGGTGGGAGCAGAGGATGCCATCATCTATATGCTACGCCGATCCCTCTCCCACTTGGACAGAGGCAGTGGTGCTGTAAGAATTATGTTTTTGGACTTCTCTAGCGCCTTCAACACCATCCAAACTCTGCTCCTTAGGGACAAGCTGACTGAGATGGGAGTAGAGTCACACCTGGTGGCATGGATTGTGGATTATCTTACAGACAGACCTCAATATGTGTGTCTTGGGAACTGCAGGTCTGACATTGTGTTGAGCAACACAGGGGCACCACAGGGGACTGTACTTTCTCCGGTCCTGTTCAATCTATATACATCAGACTTCCAATATGACTCAGAGTCCTGTCACGTGCAAAAGTTCGCTGATGACACTGCTATTGTGGGCTGTATCAGGAGTGGGCAGGAGGAGGAGTACAGGAAGCTAATCAAAGACTTTGTTAAATGGTGCGACTCAAACCACTTACACCTGAACACCAGCAAGACCAAGGAACTGGTGGTGGATTTTAGGAGGCCCAGGCCCCTCATGGACCCTGTGATCATCAGAGGTGACTGTGCAGAGGGTACAGACCTATAAATATCTGGGAGTGCAGCTGGATGACAAATTGGACTGGACTGCCAATACTGATGCTCTGTGTAAGAAAGGTCAGAGCAGACTATATTTTCTGAGAAGGTTGGCATCCTTCAACATCTGCAGTAAGATGCTGCAGATGTTCTACCAGACGGTTGTGGCGAGTGCCCTCTTCTACGCGGTGGTGTGCTGGGGTGGCAGCATAAAGATGAAGGACGCCTCACGCCTGGACAAACTTGTTAAGAAGGCAGGCTCTATTGTAGGAGTAAAGTTGGACAGTTTAACATCTGTGGCAGAGCGACGGGCATTAAGCAAACTCCTGTCAATCATGAAGAATCCACTGCATCCACTGAACAGTGTCATCTCCAGGCAGAGGAGTAGCTTCAGTAACAGACTTTTGTCACTGTCCTGCTCCACTGACAGACTGAGGAGACCCCACACTATGCGACTCTTCAATTCCACCCGGGGGAGTAAATGCTAACTTTACTCAAAGTTATTGTCTGCTTTTTTTTATTTTTATTTTTTTCATTTTTCATTTTTATTACTATTTAATTTTATATTGTTTTTTTTTTTGTATCAGTATACTGCTGCTGGATTATGTGAATTTCCCCTTGGGATTAATAAAGTATCTATCTATCTATCTATCTATCTATCTATCTATCTATCTATCTATCTATCTATCTATCTATCTATCTATCTATCTCCCACAGTCCTTTATACTCCCTAACCCGGAGGTGTTCCTGCCCAACAGTCCACAAGTCCTTATTCCTTCCGGGTCAGGGTAAATAGTCCTTATCTTTACCCCGGAAGCACGTCGTTTCTTCATGTCACAGGATTATGACGCACTTCCGGGTTATAGGGCATATATGAGTCCACGGGCCTCCCGACAGCGACTCCCAGTGGTCCCCAAGGTATCCAGCAGGGCTTTGCATAAAAACTACATAGTCCATGAGGCCCTGCTGGAATTCGGGGCCCGTCCATGCTGTCGGGAGAGCTCCTCCTTGTGGCCTGGGGGTGAGGGCCGGAATATGAAGCCGGCCATCCACCACAATATATATATATATATATATATATATATTTAGCAGTCAGTCATTATCCAACCCGCTATATTCTAACACAGGGTCACGAGGGTCTGCTGGAGCCAATCCCAGCCAGTACAGGATGCAAGGCAGGAACGCATCCCGGGCAGGGCGCCAGCCCACGGCAGTATGTGATATCATGTACTGTTAAATTTTTCTCCGTACTTGTAATATTTTTTATTTGTATACTGTATTGAGGATGACTTGTGTTCTCTTCTGTGTATACACACACACACACACACCAAGCACACACTAGGGACAATTTAGGATCGCCAATGCACCTAACCTGCATGTCTTTGGACTGTGGGAGGAAACCCTCGCAGGCACTAGGAGAACATGTGAAGACAAAAATTCCAACAGACAGACTGAGGGTACTAACGGTAGTTTGGAATTAGCATGAATGGAGCCATGAGTTCAATGAAGTTTTAGGACAGAAACAACAACAACATTTATTTCTATAGCACATTTTCATACAAATAATGGAGCTCAAAGCCCACCGCAGGGCACACACACACACGAGATATAGGATCATCAAAGCACTTAACCTGCATGTCTTTGGACTGTGGGAGGAAACTCACGCAGACACGGGGAGAACATGCAAACTCCATGCAGCAAACCCAGGTCTCCTTACTGCGAGGCAGCAGAGTTACCACTGCGCCACTGTGCTTCCCAAGAATAATAATAATAATAATTCATTTTATTTATAAGGTTTTTTACATTTGTAGTAAATCTCAAAGTGCTACTTAAAAAAAATGTAACAAAGGCAAAACAAGATAAAAACAGAGATAAATAATTAGTGGCATTCTTGTTAATATGCGTTCCTAAATAGAAAAGTCTTCAGCTGTTTTTTAAAACAGCCCACAATCTGCTGAAGTATTTTAATGCTTCTTCTTCTTCCCTAACAGTGCCTCCAAAGCACCACTGCCACAATAAACACAATAAATCAATAAAAACACAATATTCTTCTCCTCCACACATCCCAGCAAGCTCTGTCCTACTCCTCCCGACTCCGGCTCCCTTGCTGGGTCTCCAACCATCCTTTAAATTGTCTTTGACCTGGAAGTGCTTCTGTCCTTCTTCCTATGTGACTTGCTAGCACTTCTGGGTCAGATGGAGACTTGGCTTTTTCCTCAGCCCGGAAGTACTTTGCGGCTCCCGTCCTCATGACGTAAGAGTACTTCCGGGCTATAGGTGAGGCAGAGCTGCTCCGGTCCTCTCACAGCTCCCCTTGGCGGCACCCACGGTACCCAACTGGGCTGAGAAACCGCACTCCAAGCCCCAGGATGCCCCGTGGGTATCCAGGACACCGCTACACTCCAGGGGAGCCACCACTCAGCATTTTGGGGGAGGCAGTGTCCTGGAAAAGCTGCCTTCCCCCATCCTTCCATCTCAGGGGCGTCCCGGCCAGGATGAGCTGCTGGCCCTCTGCCACAGTTACCTACCTTCTGTTTGGCCAGAATTAAATCTTTTTATTGATTTTTTTTTTAATTGATTTTTAAAGTTTGTCCTTCTTTTCTCCACCCTAGCGGCCCGTTTCTTCTATTCTTTCGTTTGGCATCTTTTCATGTTAAAACTGATTAAGTCGGTGTTTGTGTTGCAATTACTTAATATGTTTTCCTTAATTTTTCACTTAAACTGGCACTCAAGTCTTCAATCTGCCTTAAGAATGATTTAAGATATGAAGAGTTAGGGGAAGTGACAGCGAAGGTGGTAGGGCATGAGAACGGCGCCCGTACACATGCACCACACCGCCGCCCTGCTGGTTGCTGCCAAGAGCTGATTCTACAATAAAATAAAATAAAAAGAGGAATAACCTTGGAGGTCAATCATCACCCCGAAAGCAGATAGTAGACGTCACGTAGTATATGTGTATCAAATTTCAGGTCGATCGGTCAAATGGTTAGTGAGCTTCAGGTGATTTAAAATCCTGGACAGACAAACGGACAGCCACGGTAGCGTATTATATAAGAAGATTAAGAGTCATGTGTGGATACTTGGTTAACGCAATTAAGACGTCTTATATGTAAACTGTTATCAGAAAATAAAATATGAAGGAAAATGTTATATATGATCTCATCTTTTATATTAATTATATATATATATATATATTATATTATATGTATTTACAAATGAAGTCAGGATGTCCTAGTTTAACAGGTAGGCAGTTTGAAGCCCTTTTTCTTTGTTCCCCTGCAATGTTAATGTAAGTGATATTTAATTTTGTAACTTTATATTACAAACTAGCTGTGCTACGTGTCTAAGATGGATTGAAATCAAAGTAGACCTCAGCATTAACCTTTGCAGTGCACCATCTATTAGAATGTATTTTGTAATGCGTGTAATAGTAAAATGCATTGCATGTGTCATTCCAACAGATGGTTCATCACAAGTATCTGCAGTAATAAAATGCATTACTACACATGCTTGAGATACACAGTCTGTTGGAATGACATATGCAATGCATATATGTCTCTGTTACATGCCATTTGGCATGGGATTCGCAAAAGCAGTGCTACTGATTGTGATGTGCCATCTGTTAGAATGACAAATGTAGTATGACATTTGGCATGGGATTTGTAAAAGCAGTGTTAATGATTGAGATGTGTCAATTATTGGCGTGGCCGATACTATGCATTTTATTACAACTGTTTGTGATGCGCCATCTGTTGGAATGACAGAGACATTGCAAATGGACAGACACACAGACAGAGCTATATTCATGAAAACATGAGCAGCAAAGTAAACAGTGTGTCCTATACAAATAAAAAGGCAATTGGAAACTGGAAGACACTCTGATAGGATGAGATCTGGCAGAGCCAAAGTCAGAAGCCAATCAGAAGACAAGTTTCACCAGCTTGAGTGATCACAGACATCGGACAGCACAACAACTTCAGCACAACTTGACAATGCAGGTCAAAACAAGCAAATGTCAGTTTGTACTGTGAAGAGGAGGCTTTGTGGTGCAGGTTTGACAGGGCGAGTGGCAGTCAGAAAGCCAATCCTTACAGGACACAATAGGGCCTTGAAATACCAGCTGTGGACTGCTGCAGACTGGACAGAGGTGCCTATCACGCAAGCTGGTAACCCACAGAAACTTGTCTTCTGATTGGCTGGTGTCTTTGGCTCTACCAGATCTCTTCCTGTCAGAGTTTCTTCCAGTTTCCAGTTGCCTTTGGATTGTGTAGGACACCACTGGACTCACTGACACTTGGATTGTTTTTGCAGTTTCTCTAAATGAAAGGTCTACACCTCTAGTGGTAACAATGCTCCGTCTCATTTCATTCATTAATTGCCGTTTTCTTGCCATTATCACTGGGATATTGTCCAAGTAGTACTTCAGAGGGTGTGATAACGCAGTGTGTTCCAAATCTGCTTTAAGACACACAAAGGCTTTTTAAGTAATCGACACAAGTTGGGACACCTGCACAAATTGTCTTCTTCAACTTGCAAGGCTTCATTTACTTTAATGGCTGGCAGAACACCTGTAGGTTGTAACCAGTAATTGTTCCCTGAAGAAGGCCCATTGTCATTGTTTTCAGTTTTTGCTAACCTAAACTTAAAATTTAAAGCCTTTAACAGTTTTCTGCTCACCTTTTCACCATTTTAGGCCATTCATTGCATTTCAGCTGATTAAATTTGAAAACAAAATCTGAGAAAACTGGGGTGTTGTTAAACGTGTAACTGCTTGTGTACATCTGGAAGCGTTGATTAGTCGTAAACAGAGATGAGCCGGGCAAATGAGGGCACACACAGTCAGCAGGGGCTTGGTGCAAAATGCTTCTATTAAAAACCAAAGAAAGAACTTTTCATACATAAACTAAGCACAGGAAAACAGTCAGATGCCTCAAATATGGAGAGTATCTAGTAGATATTCCAAAGAAGTTATTATTTAAAACTCACAAAATAGAAATGTTTGAATAAATGTCCTGGGAATGCTCTATAAATAAAAATGAAATCTGAATGGGGGTCCTAAAGTGCAGTGCACAAAAACTAATCCATAAATTAATTATTTATATTAGCTGTGCTACCCATCTAAGACGAGTTAAAATCTAAGTGACTAATGTAGAGCTTAATGCTTGCAGTGCACCGTCTATTGGAATGTATCTTGGAATGTGTGTAGTAATTAACTGCATTGTATTTGATATTCCCACAGACACAGCATCTCTAGCATTTACAGTATAATAGTAAAAGGCATTGTTACAAATGTCTGTGATGTGCCATTTGTTGGAATGAGAAGCACAAAGCAACTAGATGGGTACACAGAGACACAGACATGTCACAAAACCTTAAGTGGGACAATAACATCACATGTAATTCAATCCATCTATTATAAAGTGCATTTCACATCTATCTATCTATCTATCTATCTATCTATCTATCTATCTATCTATCTATCTATCTATCTATCATATAGTGCCTTTCATATCTATCTATCTATCTATCTATCTATCTATCTATCTATCTATCTAT
>JANRMT010062814.1:10389095-10412048 GCA_026402145.1 Polypterus bichir lapradei | reverse complement strand
AACTCAGTCTTTGGTGTGCCCACCCTTTACTGATCGCTCCACTGTCATGCAGTCTCTGGTGGTCCTCGCCCGCCTCTTCTCCACTCATCCCAGTCCCACTGTAGACTTTGGCCGTCTTACTTGTGTGGTCCCCGGCCGGGCTCTAGCCCAGGAGGACGAGAGGAGGGCTTGTGCCTCCTCCAGACCGCGAGGGGGCGTCCGTCCTGGTTATGTTGGGGGCCTCGGGTAGAGGGCTTGGAAGCCCAGCCCTGTAGGGACCCGTGGCCACCGCCAGGCGGCGCCCCAGTGCCTTATCATCCCGGGAGCCCGGCACTTCCGCCACACCAGGAAGTGCCGGGGGGAAGACGACAGGGGACACCCGGACGGCTTCCGGGTGCGCAGCCGGCACTTCCGCCACACAGGGGTGTGGCCAAGACTAATTGCCGGGAAGCAGCTGGAGCCCATCCGGGTTCCTATAAGAGGGGCCGCCTCCCTCCAGTCATCAGTGGAAGTCGGGTGGAAGAGGACGGAGCCGGAGTGAGGACTGGAGGCGGCCAGGAGGAAAAGAGGCACAGGACTGTGTGGCCTGGACATTGGGGGAATCGGTGCTGGAGGCACTGGGGTTTGCGCACGTGATTATTGTAAATATTTTTGTATTAATAAACAGTGTGTGGTGGAGCCAACGATGTCCGTCTGGCTGTGTCCGGGGCCAAGTTCACACTTGTAATACTAGGCCGGCAGCCATAGCACCCGCACTTCAGAGGAGGTCACCCACCTGACGCTAAGTCAGTACTTGGATTCAAAACAAAGCTTCAACCTTCTGGAAAATGGATTGGGCGGCACACCAGGAAACACCCGACTGATTGGTGAGACCTCGATGGTGCAGGATGAGCACCTTGTGTGTTGTCGCTATGCTCATTTTTGCCATTGGGTGAACCGCCATGTCTACCACAACCACCCCTTTGTAGTGTGATGCTCCCCTGCCTTGTTTTATTCTCTTTACACGTCTGCTTCTGTTTTGGAAGTCTTTAGTGTGCACACGATGTCTGAATTGTTTGATCTGTCATTTTAAACGCTGGAGTAAATGGAGGAGAAAAATGTGACTTTGTCCCAAACATGATGGGAGGCTCGCTACACAGCGCCACATAAAAGTATTGCCATCCCATGGAGGTTTGCACATTTTCTTGTTAATTCAACAGTAACTCACAGTGGCTTTAAATTGGCTTATTTGACACTCCTGTCAGCTAACAACAGAACGCTGAGGCTACGATGGACAAAGTCTCACCAAATCTGGACAGTTGAAGGCTGGTAAAAAGCAGACGAATCACGATTTCTACTGAGGCCCATGGGTGGTGGGCTCAGAACTTGGTGCCCCATCTGTCTAAGATGCTGCTGGTGGTGTGATGGCATGGGGAATCTTTCCTTGGCACACTTCTACCTTCAGTCCTCGCTTGAATGCCACGGCCTATTGGAGTATTGAGTTGCTGACCATCATGTCCATCCCTTTCATGGCCACAATGTTGTAATGGCTATTTCCAGCGTGCACCGTGTCACAAAGCAAATGTGACAATGAGTTCCGAGTTCTTCTCTGGCCTTCCCAATCCAATAAAACACCTTTGGGATGTGGTAGAGCAGGAGATGAATGTGCAGCTGATAAATCTGCAGAAATTGTGTGATGTGGTTATGTCACAGCATGGACCAGAACCTCAAAGAAATGTTGTGGAATCCACGCCATGAAGAACTGAGGCAGTTTGAAGAACGAAAGGAGGCCCAACCAAGTATTAGTATTGTGGTCCTAAGAGTGTACTCAGTGAATTATACAGCCATGTTTGAAGGGACCCGTACCTTTCTAGGGCCAGGTTTATACTTCTGCTACGCAAGTGTTGTACTCTTCATACTTGCGCACGTACTTTACGTAAATCTGGAAGATTCCACCAGGTGGCAGTGCGAGATATCATCAGGTTCAGAAAACGCTCGGCTTTGAATTGCCTGAAAATCTGAGGATACTTTGCCGCAATATCTCTGAAAAGGATGTTTAATGATTACATCCTGCGGTGGGCTGGCGCCCTGCCCGGGGGTTTGTTTCCTGCCTTGCGCCCTGTGCTGGCTGGGATTGGCTCCAGCAGACTCCCCCGTAACCCTGTGTTAGGATATAGCGGGTTGGATACTGGATGGTTGGATGGATGATTACATCCATCCAACATTTAAAAAAACAACTCAAAACTCATCTGTTCAGGAAGGGTTTTAGCTCCATTTGACTTCATTCCCCTTCTCTCAGTTTACCACCATGTCAAGATGCTCATGTAACCTGTATGTGTGTGTGCTGGACCATCAATTCTGTTGTCTGTTAGGCTTTCTTTGAACTTACTGTCTTAATATTCTTTATTTATTTATTTGGTTTGTACAATGCTATACGCTGTATACCCTGCTGTTTTCTCTTATTTTCTGTAAGTGCCTTGAGCATGGGAAAGGCGCTATATAAATAAAATGTATTATTATTATTATTATTATCCATCAGTCCAGGGATGCGCCCATTGCAACAAGCAGAAACAATTCTTGGATGGGGCATCAGCTCATCGCAAGGTGAACACAAGCACACACAACAACAACAACAACAACAATAACAATATTTATTTCTATAGCACATTTTCATACAAACAATGTCGCTCAAAGTGCTTTATATGATGAAGAAAGAGAAAAAAGGACAAAGTAAGAATTAGAATCAGAGAACACTAATTAACATAGAATAAAAGTAAGGTCCGATGGCCAAGGAGGACAGAAAAAAACAAAAAAAAAAAAACTCCAGACTGCTGGAGAGAAAAAATAAAATCTGCAGGGGGTCCAGGCCACGAGACCACCCCGCCCCTGTAGGCATTCTACCTAACATAAATGATCAGTCCTCATTGTATTCAGGGTTCTCATGGAAGGACTTGATGATGACAGTCATGTGGACTTCAGGCCTTTAATCCATCAATGTAGGGACATCACGGTGCTTTGATCAGGTGGTGGTGGCGCAGGTCGCCACCCCAGAAAACTGGAAAAAGAACAGAAGAGAGAGTAGGGGTCAGTACGGATTATGGAGCCACCATGAATAGTAATGATAATTAATTGAATATACAGAGCATCAACAACAACAACATTTATTTCTATAGCACATTTTCATACAAATTATGCAGCTCAAAGTGCTTTACATAATGAAGAAAAATAAAAGACAAAATAAGAAATTAAAATAAGACAACATTAGTTAACATAGAAAAAGAGTAAGGTCCGATGGCCAGGGTGGACAGAAAAAACGAAAAAAAAAAAAACTCCAGACGGCTGGAGAAAAAAATAAAATCTGCAGGGGTTCCAGGCCACGAGACCGCCCAGTCCCCTCTGGGCATCCTACCTAACATAAATGAAACAGTCCTCTTTGTAGTTAGGGTTCTCACAGAGTCACTTGATGTTGACGGTCATACAGACTTCTGGCTTTTAATCCATCCTTCATTGTTGGAACATCACGGTGCTTTGAGTAGATGTTGGTGTCGCAAGCCACCACCAAAAGGACACCGGAAAAAGAAACAGAAGAGAGAGTAGGGGTTAGTACAGATTTTAGAGCCACCATGAATAGTTATTATAATGAGTTGGATATACAGAGTATCAGGATTTTGATTACAGTGAAGTTATGAGAACGCCAAGTAATGTGTTTTCAGCAGTGTTTTAAAGTGCTCTACTGTATTAGCCTGGCGAATTCCTATTGGCAGGCTATTCCAGATTTCAGGTGCATAACAGCAGAAGGCCGCCCGCCTCACCACTTCTTTTAAGTTTTGCTCTTGGAATTCTAAGGAGACACTCATTTGAGGATCTGAGGTTACGATTTGGAGCATAAAGTGTCAGACACTCCGATACATAAGATGGAGCGAGATTATTTTATGCTTTATAAACCATAAGCAGAATTTTAAAGTCAATCCTGAATGACACAGGTAACCAGTGTAGTGACATCAGAACTGGAGAAATGTGCTCGGATTTTCTTTTCAGGATTAAACTAAAATGAAGTTATGAGAAAGCCATGTTAAAGTAATGTGTTTTCAGCAGTTTTTTTTAAGTGCTCCACCGTATCAGCCTGTCGAGTTTCTATCGGCCTGCTATTCCAGATTTTAGGTGAATAACAGCAGAAGGCCGCCCGCCTCACCACTTCTTTTAAGTTTGGCTCTTGGAATTCTAAGCAGGCACTCATTTGAAGATCTAAGGTTACGATTTGGAGTGTAAGATGTCAGACACTCCAATATATAAGATGGCGTAGATTATTTAAGGCTTTGTAAACCACAAGCAGTATTTTAAAGTCAATCCTGAATGACACAGGTAACCAGTGTAGTGACGCTAAAACTGGTGTGATGTGCTCGGATTTTCTTTTCCTAGTTAGGTTTCTAGCAGCTGCATTCTGCACTCGTTGTAATCGATTGATGTCTTTTTTTCGGTAGTCCTGAGAGGAGTGCGTTACGGTAATCTAGCCGACTGAAAACAAAAGCGTGAACTAATTTCTCAGCATCTTTCAATGATATAAGAGGTCTAACTGTCACACACATACTGGCGTCATTTTAGCGTCACCAAATCCCCAAACCTTCATGTCTTTGGAAGGAAGCACACTGTGGAAAAACAGCAGGGAATCATGCAAACTCCAGGCAGGGAACACCAGGGATGTGACGCCATACTGCGAGACAGCAGTGCTACTGCTCTGCCACAACATGTCTAATTATTAACAGTATTCATTATTTAAATGAAGTTAACGCTTTATCTGCAAAATGTAACATACATATTTTAATGCTTTTCATCATGAAAGTGATATCAAGTATAAATCTAAGGATTCTAAATGTACAGAGAGCAGGAATATCGTAAATGTGACGTGTTCAGTGTGGCGATCACTGCCTGCCGCTGCTGTCAGCGCAGGAGGAATCCTCAGAAGCACACAGTGATTAACCACCGGGTCAGTTTTAAGATGACGTTTACGACGGTCTACTTCAGTGATAAAATAAACTACGAGGTTAAAGTTGACATTTTGAGATTTAAGCCGAAATTTCCACTTTAATCACAAAATAGACCTTTTTTTCCGTGTCTTTAACTTTTTTTTCTCTGTGGCTCAAATACGCCGCCGGACATTCCGATGATTTTGTGAAGGTGCAAAAAACGGCACAGAAGATGGTGGGTGAGACTTTTAAAACGTATCGTGTCATTACGATGGGGAATATGCGACGCTTGAATATAAAAGCACCACGAAAGCATCTGTATGTCGGCATTTTGCTTCACCACATCGAACCATTCATCAAACATCGAAGTGCGGACATCGATCCCGTAGGATCCTCTTACTTGCTTTCTGTCACATGTAGATAATAAACTAAAGACTCTGACGTCACATTCGGACTTTCACACTGCAGCCGCCGACTGCAACTCGTACATGCGTTGCATTAATTTTTGCGGACCCGCTCAGAGGACGCGTCAAACGGACGCTGGGAACGCGTGGCAAATATGATGCATGTGCGTGCGCGCTCTGAGTGTGAAGTATAAACGAGCCCTAGGAGTGGCTCTGCTGTACCAGATGGGATGCTGTTTCATTACAGTGTACACCTACGCCCATTCCTCCATTTTTGTGCCTAATGAATCTTCATAATCCAGTTTCAGCGTCACAATCAACTGGAGCCTACCCTGGCAGCGTCAAGTGCAGAACTTTCATTGCTGTTGTGGACACTCGAGGGCATTGTTGCTCCTCAAACCTCGACAACCACACACCAAGAATTGAATATATGGGCAAAGGTGATATGTCAGAAGTATGTAGATATTGTTCGGATTTAAACTTTAAGTTGGAGACTTGTAGATCGTCTAATTTGTGTTGCCATCAGGGAAAAGTAGGGTTTCTTCCCAATGAAGAGGTGTATCCACGAGAATTAAAAGTTTTGTTGTCTGGTGAAAGTGAAATCCACATACGTGAGTGGCGGAGATGCTAAGTGCCTGGGGCGTAGCGCAGGCAGGGAGGTTGGCGAGTGAAGCGTGCAGTGGGCACAGCCCCCTAGTAATCTATTAAAAAAGTCCACCACGATCTCTTCCACTCATGGTGTCGACAGCGAGACGGCTAAACCAGTAATCAAACGTTGCTTGCGCGTCCCTCTACCAAACGCTTCCCGCACTTGATCAACTCGGCCTACTGTAGCAAAGTGAACCAAAGACTCAACTAAGAAATGACGGTGGGCTCTCCGGACACGAAGGAGTCCTAAGCGACGAGCCATCAGTTGTTCCCAAGTCAAAACAGAAGCCAACCCAGTGACTAATGGGATTCATAGGAAGGGATTATGCTGGCGAGCCTTTTCAGGTGATGATGGTGGTCTATGGATTTGACCTTGAAGAGGGATTTTAAAAGGGTTTCTCTTAGAAACATCTCAAATGTATTGTCGCAGATGGCTGGGGGGGGCGACCCGGCCAGAATGCCCAGGAGGACCGGAGGAGGGCTTATGCCTCCCCCAGACTATGTGGGGGTGACCGCCCTGGTGCCTTTGGGGGCCACGTGATCACCACCCGGAAGTGCTGGGGGGAAGAGGAGCAGGGACACCCGGAGTGCTTCCGGGGATGCAGCCGGCACTTCCACCACACAGGGGTGTGTCGGTGGAAGTTTTCCGGGAAGCACCTGGAGCACATCTGGGTGATTATAAAAGGGGCCGCCTCCCTCCATTCGATGGCTGGAGTCGGGTGGAAGCAGGACGACGTCTGGGGGGAGGCAAGGAGGCGGACTGAAGAGTGAAAGGCATTGTGTTGGTGGCCTGGACTTTGGGGACTTTGGGGTTGTGTGACACTTTTTGTACATATGGAGCACTTGAATAAACGTGTTGTGGGTGAGTTGAACGTGTCCGCCTGTCTGTGCCGGGGCCGGCTTCCACAATATATATACAGTATCTCACAAAAGTGAGTACAACCCTCACATTTTTGTAAATATTTTATTATATCTTTTCATGGGACAACACTGAAGATGTGACACTTTGACACAATGTAAAGTAGTCCGTGTACAGCTTGTATAACAGTGTAAATTTGCTGACCCCTCACTTTTGTTGCCAGCGGTTTACACATTAATGGTTGTGTGTACGCGGGTTCCCAACGCTAACTGAATCCTACTTGCGTACATATATACGTCCATAGCCTGCAGCTCGGTCACCGTGTGAGGCGGCGTTGGGTCCCTAATCCCAACACCTCCCACGTTGTTGGCTGCCTGCCTATATAAGGCCGTCTGTCGCTCCGGTCTCTTCATTCCCTTCCTTGCTTCGCCACGGTATTCACGTCTCCCTGCTGATAACTACAGCCTTTTTATTTAATCCATGGCTTCTCCGCTGTTTTATTGTTCATTTATTACGATTATAGTTATTGTGTAGGTATTTTAGACTTACTTTACATTGCTCAGGTACCCATTTCCTTTATCATTCCAACCGTACCCCCATTAACATGTCTATCGAGGTGATCACCATCGATCAAAGATCTGTCACTTACCGAGTGGTTTCCATGCCCGGAGATGGCACCTACCTTTTCCATTCTCTTTGTTACATATTGCACGGCCAGATCAGGCTCACTCTTGATATCTGGAGGAACATTATGTCTTATGTATAGAATGACTGGGACAGGTTCAAGGTGTGGACTGATGACGGTACAGGAATAATTATACTACACAGGAGCACTAGAAGAGTGAAATGCTTAAGTGTACCGAAATGGCCAAATATTTTACACCTTTAGACAACCGCCAATGCCTCTTAAACATCTTAGATTCACAGGTGACGATTTCAGTAGTGGACCCTTTGATGTTCATGAATGTTTAAACTCTCAAAAGCTGGATGTGAAGTTATCAATGAAACTGGTTGCATGCTTACAACGCTTGACAGATGCCGAATGTCTCTTCAACACAAGTCCTGCAAATACTGTCGTAATAGAAACAAACCATGAAACTCAACCCGATTATGACAGCAGCAATCCAAGCTGTGAGATTTGAAACAAGATTACTGTTCACATGGCCAACTGTACGTTGTATGCTCAAGAGTAAGCTCAGCGCACAGCTACAGCTTGGTCATATTACAACTGGAGGGCCGAACTGTCAACGTGCCATACAAAGAGATCCTTAACAAATAATTATTGGTATATTTTCCCTCAGTTTTAAAAAGGTTTAATTGTCTTCTTAATAAAAATTTTAAGGCAGTACTTTGCCGCTGCGAAGCGCGGGTATTTTTCTAGTATATATATATATATATATATATATATATAGTGAAACAGGCCCTGGACACAGACAGATGGACATTGTTCGTTCACCCAACACACATTTATTATGACCACCACTATATACAATATTTACAATAAAGTCAGTGCACCCCCAGTGCCTCCAGCACCGATCTCCCAAAGTCCAGGCCTCACAGTCCTTTGTGCCTTTCTTCTGGCCGGCTCCAGTCCTCTCTCCAGCTCTGTCCTCTTCCACCCAACTTCCGCTCTCGTATGCAGGGAGGCAGCCCCTTTTATCACACCCCGGATGGGCTCCAGCAGCTTCCCGGCATTCCACCGCGGACACGCCCCAGTGTGGTGGAAGTGCCGGCTGCGCACCCGGAAGCCCTCCGGGTGTCCCCAGTCTTCTTCCCCCCAGCACTTCCTGGTGTGGCGGAAGTGCTGGGCTCCAGGTTTCTTCAGTCACTGGGGAATACCTGGCGGTGGCCACAGGCACTTCAGGGTTGGGCTTCCAAGCCCCTTACCCGAGGCCACCAATAAAACCAAGGCGGTCGCTCCCTCGTGCTCGGGAGGAGGCACCAGCCCTCCTCCGGTCCCCTCGGGCGTCCCGGCTGGGCTCCACCCCCAGCCGCCTGTGACAATATATATATATATAATATACATATATACATATACATATACTGTGAAAAGGAACAGACTCGATATACGTAAAAAGGTTTGGGGCAGCCACCCGTATAAAGTTCCTGGCTGCAAATGTTCTTTTCGTTCGCTACAGAGCTGTTGATAGTACAGAGTCCAAGATAGAACTGATGAGGGTTGGGAAAGATGGCGGCTTTAAGTGATCAGACCGGAAATGATGTTCTTCTGACATCAGCCTGGGCACCGGAACCGGAAGTGACATTCTTGACTCAGATAGGTTTTCCCGCGGCTGGTCTGCAGAGATAACATGAGAAGGTTTAGTGTACCTCGCCCTCCCCTGGCCTAGCGTGGAATTACCTTTACTTGGTCCACACAACGTACCCCTACTCGCACGTGTGTGACAATATATATATATATATACAGTATATCTACTCTCTATATATAAAATCCTAAGCATAAAAGTGCAACGATTTTGTGCAAAAATTTGATGTCACGTTTTTTGTCATGCTTTTAATTGGGCTTATTTTAAAACCTACGTATATATGTTTGGTACCATTCTTTTCAGAATTTATCGAACTTTAATGCGATGTTTTTAGATTTCACTTTCTTATTCTGTTTTTAAATTATACACTAAAATATCAAGAAAGTTGTGTTTTTTAATATCAAGAAAGTCGTGTTTTTTTTTTTTTTTTTTGATAGAGTAAACTTTCTTTCACAGAAACAAACTATTAAATAAAACGATCTCTTCATAACACCAATGTTTGTATTTAGGTGATTTAGTTAGCTGATGGTCGAGTTACGATGACCCATTGCATACCACTTTAGCTTTCACGTGTTATTTTAATGAGTAATTTTTAAAAAAAAAAGTTTTTTTTTTATCTATAAGAATGTCTGTTAAAATGAATAGATTGTTTATTTAGACTCTTATAAATACTCGAGCATAGTGGACCTCAGTTTAACGGGAATACTCCAATCGGTAAGAGAGCAAATATTTTATTCTCATTTCATGATTTTTACTCCGTTAAATAATAATTAATTTTTCTTTTGGATATTTATAGAATTTCGTGATTTTGACTCCAATAAATAATATTTTTTCTTTTGTACATTTACAGATTTTACTAATAGTTTGGCCGCAACTGGGAGTTAGGTGCCAAAGGTGCCAGTGGGCTTGGCCCCCCTAGTACTATATATATAATTATGATAATGATGGCAGAAATAAAAAAAAAATATAAAATTAAATGTATTACCAGGAACATGATGGCGGAGGTAGTAGCTTATTGTTCCCATTACATCTTTATATTTGCATGGCATGTTCAATGTTTACACGTTATTGTTATTAAACTGACGATGTATTAATTAAAGTAAAATTAATAATAGTTATTGAATGAATATGCATTATATTGAATACAGTTTTTAATATCTTAAGCACTTTGAGCTACATTTTTTGTATGAAAATGTACTATATAAATAAATGTTGTTGTTGTTGTTACATAGGGTGGTCCGTATCTAATTATGCAATTTTCATTACGCTATAACTTATTTAGTTTATTACATAGAAAATCACCTGAAAAATCCCAGACCATCAAGAAGTGTGCGACATGAAGAATCGTCTTTGTGCCAAACTGGAATCGTCCCCGCATATCAAAGTCATCCAGACGATCTGGATCTGCATAATTAGATCTGGACCACCCTGTACATTTATATTTCCATAATACAAAAAATTTGGATGGTTGTTTAAATAAAATACTACTTCTGATTCAGTAATTATTCTCAAATTTCATATGTGTTTGCTTTTTATCATTATAAATATCTATACAGAATGTGAATCATCTATCTGTAATTATAACCATAGTTTACTTGAAAATTCACAAAAGTATTCAGTTAAAGTACCACTTCCTGTTGCCGGAAGTAGCCCAAAAGTTGATAAGATTCCTTATTTTTGATATAAAGCAGGTGTACAAAATCGCACTTACTGAAGTCAAGGCATTTTCGAGTTATCATGTTTACACACAGACGGACATAATTTCAAGGGAGGAGGAAGAGTGACGTCAGGAGTAGAGAGCTGGGCAGGGCCCTCCTCACTGTCCTGTTTGACTAATACGCGGGCGAAGCCGCAGGGGATGGCTAGTATATTAATTATATACTCATTCGTTGGTTTTGTGTCTCTGCTTATGAGTGTGTACGGGTCGGGCCGAGGCTGGGTGCGTCCCTGTAAACTCCACCAAAAAAAGAAATAACGACGGCATGAATCTTAGCTGCACCGAACCGCTACAAGCTCTATCTCCTGGACATCTTATACAATTTACCTTTATAAATTAGATTAGATTAGATAAACTTTATTATTCCCATGAGGAAATTTAGATACATACAGCAGCACAAAAATAAAAAAAACAAGAATATAGACTCACAAGACAATCAATACAGCTGATCAATCAGTCAATCATTAAATAAATCACTTTGGGTGGAAGCATTGAATTGCCTGATAGCAGAGGGCAGAAAAGACCCCCAGATGTGCATTTTAGTACACCATAGATAGAATGCAACTGGCTGAAAGTGCTCTAAGAGAACAACTCCTGGAGGAGATTTTTCATGATGGCATCCATTTTTGCCACCATCTTCTATTCCAGTGTCCAGTGTGCCCGGGGTTGACCCAGTGATGGTGCTGGCTGTCCTTATATGTTTGTTCAGGCGTTGTGCTTCTTTGGTCCTCAGGTTGCCTGCCCAGGAACATATTATCCCAGAGGTTCTCACTTGGATTTAGGTCTGGGCAACGTGTGGGCCAGTTAATGGCATTAATGCCTTTTTCATCCAGGAACTGCTTTTGCAGCAGGATGATATAAATAGACGCTGCGTAATGGCACCAGCGTAATGGTTCTGAGTATTTCATCCCAGGACCTAACAGCAGTCAGGGTATTGTTACCTAGCATGGGGAGGTCTGTGTAACCCTCCAAGGACATGCCTTCTCAGACTGTCACTGACCCACCACAAAGCTGGTCATGCTAGATGATGCTACAGGCTGCCTAACGTTCAGAACGGCATCTCCAGACTCTTTCATGTCTGTCACATGTGCTCAGGGTGAATCGGCTCTCATCTTTGAAGAGAATGGGGCACCAATGGTGGAGCTGCCAATTGCGCATTCTTAGCGAATGCCATTTGAGCTGCACGGTGATGGGCTGCACTAGTAGACGTGGGGCCCTCATGCCAGCAGCTGTGGGGCATCTGTTGGTGAAGAAAGGTTTATGCATCTTGACTTTGCTGACGAAGCTGTGATCTTCATGGAGTCAATGGAGGCTCTGATCAGGGGTCTCGAGAGATGGAGTGAGGAGTCTGAGTGGCTGGGCTTGCGAGTGTCCAGATAAAAACCAAAGATCAGGCCTTTAATGACCTCTTGGGCATGGCCTTCAGCAGTGTGTCTGTCTGCAGAGAGAGTGTCGAGCTCATCGAGAGGTTTACTTACCTCAGCAGTGACATTCATGTCTCTGGTGACTCTTCATATGAAGCCAGTAGACAGATTGGGAGAGCATGGGGGGTCATGAGGTCGCTGGAAAGGGGAGTGTGGTGCTCCTGATATCTGTAGAAGGACGAAGGTGCAATTCTTTAGAGTCCTGGTCCTCCCTGTTTGTGAGACATGGACGCTATCCAGTGACCTGAGATGAAGACTGGACTCCTTCAGTACTGTGTCTCTCTGGAAAATCCTTGGGTACCATTAGTTTGACTTTGTGTCGAATGAGCGGTTGCTCATGGAGTCCCGAATGAGGCACATGACCTGCATTGTGAGGGAGCATCAGTTACCGCACTACAGCCATGTGGCGCGTTTCCCCGAGGATGATCTGGCTCATAAGATCCTCATTGTTGAGGACCTGAGTGGCTAGACCAGGCCAAGGGGTCGCCCATGTAACACCTGGCTGCGGCAGATAGAGGGTCATTTCCGAAGGGTGGGACTGGACCACGTGTCTTCCTGGGGTGTTGCCAACCGGGATCCCGAGTTGTTTCGTCGTGTGGTGGGTGTGGCAACGCGCTGTACCAGTGCATGCTCCCCAATTTGACTTGACTTGACTTGTATTATTAGTATTCTAAAGAATAGTAATCATGTACTGTAGTATCTCTGTATCCGTAGGGAGGCCTAGGATAGCATTCAGTTTGGAAACACGCTATATAAAGTGGTGGTCATTGTTTTCTGTCTCTCGTGTTGGATTCTCTCTTAGTTTACTGTTCGTTATTTCACTTACATCTCAATCCAGAGTTTAATGTTTCACTTCAATGAGGCGTCTGTCTAATCTGATGATGAACGGCCGAGGAGAATCTCCTTTTGTGCAGAGTCGACTGTCGGAAAGCCTGCACTTCTGACATCTTTCTCATCAAGAAGAGCACACGTCAGCGCAGACAGAGTCTCTCCCTCTCCATGTCAAATGAGCCAAGCGCAGAATTCTGCTGCTTTGCAAAAGCCAGCCAGCCAGCCAGCCACTTATTTCCCTTGCGCATTATTCACTGATTCACAGCATCTTCTGTCATCTGCCGCTGCTGTCTTGGACTGAAGGTCACAAACAGGACACCGCGCTCAGAGTGGGGCTACAATGGTGAGGGGCCCACAAACAGGACAAATAAAAACCAAAAGTCTATTTAAAAACGGTGCTTGAAGTGGGCTACTCGGTGCTACCGGCACTTCCGTGTTTTCCCATTTGGAGTACCAGAAGTTTTTTTCCCAGAGTTTGAAAGCTGCTGCTACACACCACACAATTGCCACTTACTCTTGTTGACTAATGGACATTTCTCCATCTTCGAGGGGGACCAACCAACCCCATTTTTAAATCCCTAGAGCACTAGTTAGTTTAGTTTTTTTAGTATTACTTTCTTAATGTAATTTTATGGCTTTTTTATATACTTTATCTTATCTCGATCTGATTACTTGTGGTTTTAGATCTCATAGAAAGTTTTTTTAGAAAAAATTATTATGACTGTCTTATGCATATGTCTATTATGCATATTTAAATATTTGATCATTTTTTATGTAAATTTTAGACGGTGTAATTTATAATATTTATAGGAAATTTTAAGGAGATCATGAAGTAATTGTTTGGGATGTTTTAAGTATTTTATAAAAAGCTGATTTATCCATTATAATAAGAGGCGAGGCACAGGAATAAAGTATTTTTATACAACCAGAGGTAGTGTACCCATGCGTTTGTCCCCTTCGGGGGACACATATCTCTACAAACCCTAACCTAACCCATAGAGTTTTTTATTTACTTAAAAGGTAGAGGGCGTGTATATTTTTAAATAAGATTTTATTTATGGGATTAAGTGTGCCAACCTTCGGGCTTCTATCCCCTACCCTACCCTACCCCTAACCCCCACCCCACACCCGTACTTTAAACTCAGTCAAACTGGGCTCTAAGGTTTAAAATAATTTTCACTGAAAGCCCTTATGTTAAGTCTGATTTTAATCTTTGTTTTATAGGTCCTGTCCCCATCCCTTACCCTTAGCTTAAAATCAGTGAAACTGGGCCCGGAGGTTAAAATAAATCTCCCTTCAGATCCCTAATGTTAAGACACTGTTTTGAACCCTTGCCTTTGATGTCCTAACCCCACCACAATCCTAATCTTAAAGTTAGTGGAGTTACAGCCCAAATCAGAATTAGTTTATAAGGCCCTGATGTTAAAAATTGTCCTCAGGGCACGTATTTTAATCATTTATTTATTTTTGTTTTAAAATGTTTTTAGTACCTTATTTAAACTATTTATAATATTTATTAACCCTTTATTAACTATTTATTAAAGCTTGTTTTTAATTGTATATTTATTTCATTTTTAATGCAGTTTTGACTTTGACCAGTAGGGTCAGAGGGTTAAACCCTCTATGAGAATCGAGATTTTTACTGCAAAAGTGATGAAATATTGTAGGATTTTATAGATACTGATTAAAAAAAACAATATTTAAACAATATTTGTATTGATTTAATTGTGAAGGGTGCATATACCTTTAAATAAAATGTCATTTATGGGATCAGTGTGTGCCAGAGCGTTTGCCTTTTGGGCTTCTATCCCCTAATCTAATCCTAATAACCTTAACCCTAACTCTTGTGGCCACCAGGGGTGCTCCAGCTCCCCAAACACCCGACACAACATCTTGGACAGCAGGTTTAAGGCACAAAGAGAGTTTTTATTGTGGGAAGCTCTTCTCTGTAATCTTTTCCCACGCCACAAGTACACAGCAATATACAGCTCGCTGTAATACTCCTGCTTTTCTCTTGTCTATCTCTGTCCTGATCACTGCCTCCTCCACTCCTCCCAGCAAGCTTTGTCCTTCACTCCTCCCGACTCTGACTTTCAGAACAGTAGCAGGCAGATCCTTTTATATCCCACCGAAAAGCACTTCTGGTGTTCTTAAGCTGTAGTTCAGAAGCATTTCTGGGGGAGCTCCCCAGTCCCAGCAGCACCCCCTGGTGCCACCAGTGGAACCCAACAGGACTAAGATGACAAATTCCAAGTCCCATGATACTCTGTGGGGAAAACGTGGTGCTGCTGCAACCCAGGTATGGGGTGCCGTCTAGCAGTTTGGGGTAGACAATGCTGTCTCCCCCGTCCTTCACGACTGAGTATGTCCTGGCTGTCCCTCACACTAACATACAGTGTGACAGTAGGGGTCGCTGTTGACCCCTGAACCCCGCAGTCAATACGTCCAAACACCAGGTAAAAGTCCCAATAATGAATTTATTATTACAATAATGTGCACAAAGCACCTCCACCTCCACGATACACAATAATAAATCAATAAGCACAACAATAATAAACAATCCTCCTCTCCACCCAGCAGCTCCGTCACACTTCCTCCCAACTCCGGCTCAGTCTGCTGGGGTTTCCCACAATCCTTTTATATTCCTTGACCCAGAAGTGCTTCTGTCCCTCAGTCCATGGGATTTTATAGCACTTCCGGGTCAGATGAAAACGTCTTCTTTTCTTCAACCCGGAAGTACTTCATTCCTTCCGTCCCCGTGATTAGTGAGTACTTCCGGGCTATAATGAAAACACTCGTGCCTCCCTGCAGCGTCCCCTGGCGGCCCCCACGGTATCCAGCAGGGCTGTGAAGCTGAACTCCAATGTCCATGATGCCCTGCTGGAATTCGGGGCACCTCCATGTTGCAGGGGGGACTACATCTAGTGGCGTGGGGGTATTGGCCGGGATAAACAGCTGGCCATATATCACAACAGTAAATTCAGAAAGTCTTCAGACCCTTCACTTTTTTTTGCACATTTGCTGTGTTGCAGCCTTGTGCTCAAATCATTTCAATTTATCCCACCCTCCCCCACAACATTAAGTGATACTCAATACCCCAGAACGAAAAAAGCAAAAACAGGATTACAGAACTTTTTGCAAATTAATTCAAAAGGAGTGGACCACCAGGAGGGCGTACCGCTCCCCGAACCCTGACACAGACAGGGTGAGACACAAGTCTTGCCAAGTTGCACACCTTTTATTCAAGTGGGGCCGGCGTTTTTCTTTTGCCCCCCTCCCCACTACACAAATCGGTAATAAGCACCAAATAACATACAGTCTGTTCTTCTGCTTTCTTTCTCTCAGTCCCCACTCCTCCTCCCGCAAGCTTTGTCCTCCACCTCCCAACTCTGGCTCCCTTTTGTGAGGCCAATCTCGTCCATTTATATTTGCCAACCCAGGAAGTGCTTCTGTTCTTCCAACCACGTATTCCACAAGCACTTCCGGGTCAGGCGGAAACGTCATACCATATTTCACGGACTGTATGTCTCTTCCACAGCACCCACAGTACCCAAAAGGGCTGAAAAATCAAACTCCACATCCCATGGTGCCCTGTGGGAATCCGGGGCACCACTGTAAACCAAGGAGGCTGCCACCTAGCATTTTGGGGGGAGGCAGTGCCCCAAAGCAGCCGCCTTCCCCCATCCTTCCATCTTTTGGGTGTCCCGGCTGGGCCAGCCATCCCTTACAAAGGAAAAACTGAAATGTCCTATTGACACACAAGTATTCAGACCCTCTGCTTTGGCACAGGTACATCCCCTTCTATTGATCATCACTGAGGTGTTTCTATACCCTGTTTTAGAATCCATCTGTGGTTCACTCAACAGACGAGACCTGAATAGGAGAGGCACACGCCAGTCTATTGAAGGTCCCATAGGCGACAATGACATGAGGTTGAAGGACCTGTAGATCTTACAGACAGCAACTTAGAATATTTTGCAAAATTATTAGAAATAAAAAACTGAGGTACCTCATCAGACCCCTTACTTCGCTCGCCAACCCCCAGGTGGGCGCTACATGCTAGCCACCTTATGGCTCTGCCGCTCGCGTATGGGGAAGCGGATGTACTATTTAAACAGATTGTTATTTTCATGGGAATTGTTACATATGCATAATAGAACTAACTATTTGACATTACAGCAAGTAATTACGCATAGTAAAAAATATTAAAACGTAATAAATTGAAAGAAAATTATGTTTCATGTTGTGTTAGAGGTATTCGTTGCGTTATACGTTTTTGTTCCGTTTGGCTTTACAATGAACACGCAAAAACTTTTTAAACTTACACTTTTACTGTAAAACTTCAGTTAAAACAATATTTTGAATTAACTTTTCATCAATATCGCATTGAATTTTGATTCCATGTTTGGACTTACATCGTGACAACTCAACGTATAACTGCCCGTGAGTAAATATCGTTTTTTTCTCTCTAATAAATAAACCAACTTTTTTGAATGTTCGTCTCTGTGATTTGTTAATTGTCACAGCAAAAGCTATTCTAACGAGAAACTGTAAACGTTTTAATACGAATGGCATACTGTATGTTACCCCTGAAGATGTACTACATGACCTTTCTTGTCACCTGTTAAAATTTGACATGTCAGAATTGTTCGACCAATTTTGAATACAAATAATCTTGTTCCATTGCATAGCCCATAACTCAGACATAAATTACGCAATAACATTACGATACATCCTTCTTTCTACAGTAATTCGGCCGTTGGAAGACCGGACATTGTTAACGGTTGTAGATATTCTTCATGATATTGTAAGTTGATGTTTTCATCTCCTGCTCCATCACCACCAACTGTTTCAGCAGAGTCTGTTGATACGCATTTAACCAATTTGCTGTGTAAGTGATCGACAATTTTCACGTTAATTCATTTGACTTCATCGTTTCTCGGTGCTAGGATTGCCTGTGTACTCATTTCTTCTGTTGATATCCCTTCGTGATGAAATTCTCCAATAAGATTTGGACGTAATACATCTTCTTTTATTGGGAACTTAAAGTGAGGAAAACGTAAAAATTTATAAGAGGTGAGAGCGCAGGAACTGTGTCTGACAAAAGCATTCACACGACTGAGAGGTGAGAGGACCGCGGGCGTGGGCCGTGAACCGTAAATGGTTGAGAGGAGGGCGGGACTTTAAAAAAATCTCTTGCCAATAGTCTCGTCTCGTCTCAAGATTTTTTTTTATAATAGAGAGATTTATAAAAAATTCTCAAATCCTATTGTCTATTTGTCATTCCGGGGTATTGAGTGTCGCTTGATGACAGGGATAAAAAATAAATTTTAACCCTTTCGGCCCTGGATTTTCTGTTTTTATGGGAAAAATTATCGTGTGAGATATTCTACCTTTGGGGTGTCTAGGAAGCTCAGAAATGAAATAAAACAAAAAAGAGATCACTATTATTATACAACAGCTGCCAAATGCTTCAATCTTCTTGAGGAGATAAAATTAAAAGTGGTGTGCACAGTTCGGAAGCGTCCATTTTTCACTACCATGTTTCACGGACTGTATGCCAGTCTCTCCAGTCTGCGCTAATAGCAGCAACGGCCTCAAACGTATCTGTGCTTTACTAAAACGGCTGCCTATTTATGTACTAGTAATAGGATGTCAGGGCCAAAAGGATTAATGATTTTAGCTCAAGGCTGCAACAGAACAAAATGTGAAAAAGAAAAAGGGGGCCGAAGACTTCCTCAATCCACTTTACCTCACTACACCTCCACTCTTATCAATCATATGCTAAATCATTGGAATGTGTGTGCCAGGCGTGCATTAATAGGGCAGCAGGGGGCACAGTAATCCATTCCCATAGTTCCAACACTTACTCCACCACTTAGCGGGGGACTTGTGCTCTCCTCACTCAGGTAGCTTTGCTTTGGTTGTTGCGTCATTTTGGGGCAGGTGCCGGGCATTGGGTCACGGTCAAGTGAGGAGCAGGCTGGGAAGGATTTCAGATTCACTTGTGTGTAACTGAAGAGAGGCACAGAGATTCATGGGAAGCTGTCAGGCTATTTGATGCTTTCCTCATTCTGAGCCGATGGCTGAGAAGTGGTGGTGGTGGTGCCTGGGCACTGTGCCAGCATGCTGGAATCGGGACAGATTTAGGGATTCCTGGAAGATAACGCAGCAGAAGTTGTATTTTTAAGCAGATGACACGGCACAATCATAAATCCTCAAATCTCTAAGCTCTGCAGCTATGGAAATGTGGAAAAAGTGCAGGCTACTGACATCTAGCAGGATCAGGACTAGTAATAATAATAATAATAATAATAATAATCCCTGAACCCTGCGGTGGGCTGGCGCCCTGCCCAGGGTTTGTTTCCTGCCTTGCGCCCTGTGTTGGCTGGGATTGGCTCCAGCAGACCCCCATGACCCTGTAGTTAGGATATAGCGGGTTGGATAATTGATGGATAATCCCTGAACCTGAAGGTGGAAAGCCTTCAGGCCACAAAGATACAACATGGTCAGACTCTATAAAGTGTCAAGTTAAAGGTCTCGAAGCTGTATGAGCTTTGGATATGTAGAATAACATCAGGCTGCTGACACCTGACAGGATCAGACAATAAAATAAACTCGAGATATGACAACACAAAAGCTTCAGGCTGCAGAGATCCAACATGATTACGTGCCATAATGTAGTAGATAGATAGATAGATAGATAGAAAAAAATAGATCAATGTGAAAGGCACTATATAATGATAGACAGATAGATAGATAGATAGATGTGAAAGTCACTATATAATGATAGATAGATAGATATGTAAGGCACTATATAATAGATAGCTAGATAGATATGTAAGGCACTATATAATAGATAGATAGATAGATGTGAAAGGCACTATATAATAGATAGATAGATAGATAGATGTGAAAGTCACTATATAATGATAGATAGATATATAGATGTGAAAGTCACTATATAATGATAGATAGATAGATATGTAAGGCACTATATAATATATAGCTAGATAGATAGATGTGAAAGGCACTATATAATAGATAGATAGATAGATACAGTAAATAGATGTGAAAGTCACTATATAATGATAGATAGATAGATGTGAAAGTCACTATATAATGATAGATAGATAGATATGTAAGGCACTATATAATAGATAGATAGATCGATAGATAGATAGATTTGAAAGGCACTATATAATTATAGATAGATAGATAGATACTTTAATAATCCCAAGGGGAAATTCACATACTCCAGCAGCAGCATACTGACAATAAAAAAAACATATTAAATTAAAGAGTGATAAAAATGCAGGTATAACAGATAATAATTTTGTATAATGTTAACGTTTACCCCCTCGGGTGGAATTGAAGAGTCGCATAGTGTGGGGGAGGAATGATCTCCTCAGAGTACTAGGGTGTTGTACCGTGTTAGCCATTATGGATGTAGTGAGACGTTAAGCCAAGTGACTCCTTTTATTGACTAGCTAAAAAGATTACAATATGGAAGCTTTCAAGGAAACTCAGGCTGCTTCTTCAGGCAAAATGGAATACAGAAACTGGAGCTCCCTGTCTTTATGTCCTGACACTGCACTCTGTGTGGGAGAAACTGGGCAAACACTCCGCCAGAGAATGAATTTCCACAGGTTCCACATCAAGCAATGTTAATGTTAATGTCAATGTCAATTTATTTATATAGCACATTTAAAACAACATAGTAATGCTGCAGCCAAACTGCTTTGCAATAATAGAATAAAAGAAAAATGAAAAAAAAGCATGGCAGCACAGATGTTCCTGTAGCAGCCATGGACACCATGAGAGGGCCTTTAAAGTTGCAGTCGTTATGGACAACTTCAGAACACAGCGAGAGAGAAAACTTTTGAACACATTACATGGTTTGATCAGAGACAAGAGTTTTATGGCCAGATATGAGGATTGTTTGCATCTCTCAGAGTGACACAGACAACCTGACTACTGTACAGATCCACATTGTATGGAAAAACTCATCAGAAACTTCAAAAGACTTTGTTGGACAGTCATCATATCCAAAGATCTTGACCATACATTGTTCTTGTCTCTTGTTAAATGAATCTTAGCCTGAAGTGGTCTATTCATTTTTTACATTTAAGATGGCTCACTTAAAGGTTTTCCAATGCTGTCTCAATTCTAGTGTGCATAGAAACACAGGGAACTTCAGTTTCTGCATTCCATCTTTGCCTGAAGAAGGGGCCTGAGTTGCCTCAAAAGCTGTCATATAGTGCCATAATATAAAAATCCAGGTGTTTTTCCGTGCTGTAAAATTGTGGAAAAGCTTCAGGCTGCAGATACCTGACAGGATCAGACTGAAAAATAAATTTGATGTATGATGATAGGAAAGCTTCAGGCCACATGACTGGATGCCATCCATCCATTATCCAAAGACGTCTCTATGGGCTGTAAAACTGTGGAAAAGCTTCAAGCCGCAGAGATCCAACATGGATGCCGTAATAATAATAAAAAAAAACAATCCAGATGTTTGGCAGGCTTGTAAAACTGTGGACAAGCTTCAGACTGTAGAGATCTGACAACATCTGACTCCATCAAGCTTAAACCACAAAAATCTGAGCTTTGTGCATTTAGAAAAACCTTTCGGCCACGGACTGAAACAGATTATTAAGGCGTGTCAGCTGTGTACATCCACCTTAATAAAAGGACAAGTGTCTCCCTGTGTATCGGTGGAATACGAAAACACTTCAGGTCACTGACATCTGACAGGATCACACTGCTTATTACAGTAGTAAAGCCACACTTGGGGGGGGGGGGGGGGTCTTTTGGCTTTGCGCCCCCCCCCCTCCACCATAAACGATCGTCTGTGAGGGAGGAGTGAAAGTGTTTGATTCGTCTAAAATTTCGATCTCCGGTTTTCGATGGATCTCGATGTTTTAGGGTCCCCTGATACCAAAAACATCGATATCTTGATGATGGGTGTGTATGTGTCTGTGCGTCACAGTTTCTTGAGGATGGTCTAAAGCTAAAATAGCTGGATGGAAAAAATACCAAACTCGAAACTTAAGGCCTGTTATGAGATGACGATGCGCTGATTAGTTTTTGACTGAAATCTCGCAAGAGAAAGAGGCACTTGAATTCTGCATTTCATTAGGAATTCTTCTCATTAATTTCTATCATAATGACCTATTTTATGATGGGAAAGATTAGCATCTGAGCGGTAAATAATTACTGACATTTTCTAGAATATTTCGGGTAACTTGGTTCCTAGGGCACAAAGCCTATCGACGCTCACATCTGAATTTTTTAGCTTTGATGTAACAGAAGCACACTCCATCATGCTGATGGCAGAGTTTTCAGAGTTCTGTCAGATGCTGAACTTCCCGTCACTGAGATATGACACAATTATACTTTAATCATAAAAACTAATTTTACTGAGATCTGTTAGCTCAGTAAATGTGGACAACCTTCAGGTCACTGACATCTGACAGGATCAGACTGCTTATTACAGCAGTAAAACCACACTGGTGGGGGTCTTTTTGCTTTGCGCCCTCCCCCACCATAATCGATCGCCTATGAGGGAGGAGCAAAAGTTTTAGATTCGTTTAAAATTTCGATCTCCGGTTTTTGATGGATCTCGATGTTTTAGGGTCCCCTGATACCAAAAACATCGATATTTTGATGATGGGTGTGTATGTGTCTGTGCGTCGCAGATAGATAGATAAGGAAGGGACTATATAATAGACAGATAGATAGACAGGTGTGAAAGGCACTATATAATAGATAGATAGATAGATAGATAGATAGATAGATAGATATGAAAGGCACTATATAATAGATAGATAAATAGATAGATAAGGAAGGCACTATATGATAGATAGATAGATAGATAGATA
>JANRMT010062814.1:10354369-10389085 GCA_026402145.1 Polypterus bichir lapradei | reverse complement strand
AGATAGATAGATAGATAGATAGATAGATAGATAGATAGATAGATAGATAATGAAGGCACTATATGATAGATAGATAGATAAATGTGAAAGGCACTATATAATAGATAGATAGATAAGGAAGGCACTATATAACAGATAGATAGATAGATAAGGAAGGCACTATATGATAGATAGATAGATAGATAAGGAAAGCACTATATGATAGATAGATGTGAAAGGCACTATATAACAGATAGATAGATAAGGAAGGCACTATAGATAGATAAGACAGAGAGATAGATAGATAGATAGATAGATAGATAGATAGATAGATAGATATGGAAGGCACTATATGATAGATAGATAGACAGGTTTGAAAGGCACTATATAATAGATAGATAAGGAAGGCACTATATAACAGATAGATAGATAGATAGATAGATAAATAGATAGATGTGAAAGGCACTTAAGGTGTTGTGACATGTCTGTGTATCTGTATGCCCGTCTAGTTGCTTTGTGTTTCTTTTTCCAACAAATGGCACATCACAGACATTTGTAACAATGCCTTTTACTATTAAAAATGTTTGAGATGCTGCATCTGTGGGAATATCAAATACAATGCTGAGGATGGTCGAGAAATAAAATGGCTGGACGAAAAAATACCAAACTCGAAACTTAAGCCTGTCATCAGATGACGATGTGCTGATTAGTTTTTGAGCAAAATCGTGCGAGAGAAAGAGACACTCGTGAGGAACCCTCAAATACCGTAATTCTGCAATTCATTATGAATTCTTCTCGTCAGTTGCTATCGTAATGACTTATTTTATGATCAGAAAGATCAGAGTCAGAGCGGAAAATAATTACTGAAATGTTAGGGAAGAGTTTGGGTAACTTGGTTCCAAAGCCTATTGACGCTCATGTCCGAATTGTTTAGCTTTGATTTAACAGGATCAGACTCCATCATGCCGATGCCAAAGTTTTCAGAGTTGTGTCTGATATAGAACTTCCCGCCACCGAGATATGACATAATCACACTTTATAATAATAAAACCTCACGTTTCTGAGGTCTGTCAGCTCTCTAAATATGGACAACCTTCAGGTCACTGACATCTGATAGTATCAGACTGCAGATTAGTAAAGCTGGACATATGAGAGGCCTTTCAGCTTTGGAGGTGCTGTGATTTGACAGAACCTGACTCTATCACGCTATGACTCCAAGGTTCCCAGAGTTATGTCAGATACGGAAGTTCCGGCAACTGAGATATGACATTTGAACATTAGAACACTCTATAGACGAGAACAGGCCATTCAGCACAACAAAGCTCGCCAGTCCTGTCCACATATTTCTTCTTAAAAAACATCAAGTCGAGTTTTGAAAGTCCCTAAAGTCTCACTGTCTACCACACTTCTTGGTCGCTTATTCCAAGTGTGTATCATTATTTGTGTAAAGAAAAACTTCCTAATGTTTGTATGAAATTTACCCTCCACAAATTTCCAACCGTGTTCTTGATGGACTCATTTTAAAGTGACTGCCTCGATCCACTGGACTAATTCCCTTTTAACCACTTCACTCAGGTCTCCTCTTCATCTCCTGTAAAGACTCAGCTCTTTTCATCTTTCCTCATAACTCATCCTCTATAGCCCTGAATCAGCCTAGTCGCTCTTCTCTGGACCTTTTCTAGTGCTGCTATGTCCTTTTTGTAGTATGGAGACCAAAACTGCACAGAGGACTTCAGATGAGGTGTCACATGATCATTCTAATATGTAGACCACACAATAATAAAGCCTCATGTTTCTGAGGCCTGTCCTCTCTGTAAATGTGGACAACCTCCAGGTCACTGACATCTGACAGGACCAGTCTGCATATTCGTAAAACAAGATGTGTGTGAGGTTTTTGAGCTTTGGAGGTCCTGTCATTTAACAGGATCAGACTCCATCATGCTGAGTTTCCAGAGTCCTGTTAGATACAGAAGTAACCGGAAACGGAAATATGACGTGATCATTCTAATACACAGACTACACATAAAAAGCCTCATGTGTCAGTTCTGTAAATGTGGGAAACCTTGAGGACACTGACATCTGACAGGATCAGACTAATTATTAGTAAAGCCAGACATTTGTGAGGTCTTTCAGCTTTGATTTAATGGATCAGACTCCATTGTGCTGACACCAACGTTTACAGAGTTCTATCAGATGCAGAAGTCCCCACCACTGAGATATGGTATGATCCCAAACGTTTCTCGGGTCTGTCAGCTCTGTAAATGTGGACAACCTTCAGGCCATTGACATCTGACAGGATCATCCTGCATATTAGTAAAGCCAGATCTGTGTGAGAGGATTTTGAGCTTTGGAGGTCCTGTCATTTAACAGGATCAGACTCCATCGTGCTGATGCCAAAGTTTCCAGAGTCCTGTAAAATACAGAAGTTCCTGCATCTGAAATATGACATGATCACACTAATATGCAGACCACATAATGAGAAAGCCTCACGTTTCTGTGGTCTCTCAGCTCTGTAAATGTGGACATCCTTCAGAACCACTGACATCTGACAGGACCAGTGTGCTTATTACTATAGCCAGACCTGTGAGGTCTTTCAGCTTTGATTTAACAGGCTCGGACTCCATCGTGCTTACACCAATGTTTCCAGAGTTCTATCAGATGCAGAAGTCCCCATCACTGAGATATGCCATGATCACACATGTTTCTGAGGTCTGTCAGCTCTGTAAATGTGTATAATGAAAATACAGAACAAAATTTACAGATTTTTGTACCCCACAACATACAGACAGAACTCCAGCCTGGATTTGAACCCTGGACCATGGATCTGTGTGGCAGCAGTGCAGGCTGCTGAACTGTCATTACTTTGAATTCTCCTGGTGGTGAAAATTGGCGTAAGGTTTTTTCCCCCAGAAAAGAGATCCTTAGAGATAGTAGTGACCTTCATTTGGAGTGTCTCTCTTTTATTTTGCTCAGTTATTACACATCCTGTACCATCTTTTTTTTTCTTTTTTTAATCAGAAGAAAAGGCCGTAACAAATGAGACTGACGTAATCAGCTGCCCTTCATTCAGTCCTAAAGGACGAAAAGAAAAACACGCGCTTCAGTCACAACAGATCTACAGAACAAGGCCAGGGGAGAATCTGCTTTTGAGCTTTATGGTGGGGTTTACTATTGAGGATGAAGGGAGTAGAGTTGGCGAAGGTGGAGGAGTTTAAATACTTGGGATCAACAGTACAAAGTAATGAAGAATGAGGAAGAGAAGTGAAGAAGAGAGTGCAGGCAGGGTGGAGTGGCTGGAGAAGAGTGTCAGGAGTGATTTGTGACAGACGGGTATCAGCAAGAGTGAAAGGGAAGGTGTACAGGACGGCAGTGAGACCAGCTATGTTATATGGGCTGGAGACGGTGGCACTGACCAGAAAGCAGGAGACAGAGCTGGAGGTGGCAGACTTAAAGATGCTAAGATTTGCATTGGGTGTGACGAGAATGGACAGGATTAGAAATGAGAACATTAGAGGGTCAGCTAAGGTTGAATGGTTGGGAGACAAAATTAGAAAGGCGAGATTGGGTTAGTTTGGACATGTGCAGAGGAGAGATGCTGGGTATATTGGGAGAAGGGTACTAAGGATAGAGCTGCTAGGTAAGAGGAGAAGAGGAAGGCCTAAGGGAAGATTTATGGATGTGGTGAGAGAGGACATGAAGGTCATGGGGGTAACAGAACAAGATGGAGAGGACAGGAAGAGATGATCCGCCGTGGCAACCCCTGATGGGAGCAGCTGAAAAAAGAAGAAGAAATGCCAGGTTTACTATTGTTAACAAGTTAGGAAATGTACACATCGTTTAATCTGCTCCCTCACAGGGTGAACCCTGGACACACTGAAAGATGTTGTAGGGAAAGAGGATAGTGGCAAAATTAGATGCCATCTTAACACTAGAATTACCAGAGTCTTGTAGATCCGGTCCACCTTAAAACCGTTCGCACCTCTCCGCCAGCGTCTTTTGTCATCTAAATGTGCTGCAAGCAGCCGGCTATTCTATCCCCCCCACCGACTTAGAATGGGCACGAACTTCTCCCAGCTCATGCCTTGATTGATTATCTGGGAGTGAAGTGGAGTTTTAGAGTGGAAATAATAGATAGTTATTTGGAACACACTCATTTCATGTGTGTTCCGTTTCTACAGTAATCTGTGTAAACACATTGTTAAAACAGAAACTTTTTCATATTTTAGTAATAAATGTTACAAAATGTAGGCATAAACTATAAAATGTGTGAAGCCTGAAGTCCAAAGATCAAATAAACACTTTCACAAAAGGTTCAAGAACAATACAACAGCTTCCGTGGCGTACCGGTAAGATTTGCTGAGTCAGAACGCAGCAGGCTTGCTGTGCCTCAGAAACCCGAGTTCAATTCCCCGCTGGGGAGAAGATGTTATTTTATTTTTCTTTTTAACCTTCGCCACTCTGCCTGCCTGCCTGAACTCCCTGTCTATCTATATAGTAATAACAGTAATTTTATTATTATATAGCAGCTTCCCTGTCTGCCTATCATATAGTGCCTTTTCTTCCTATCTTTTTATATATCTATCCCCTTAGCTGTTTTTTTTATATATCTATTATACAGTGCCTTCCCTCAATCAATCAAGACATGAGCTGGGAGAAGTTCATGCATGTTCTAAGTCGGTGGGGGGATGGAATAGCCGGCTGTTTGCAGTTTGTCTTTATCGACACATTTAGAGGACAAAGGACACTGGCGGAGAGGTGTGAATGGATTTAAGGTTGGCCATATCTACGAGTTTTTTTGTAGGCTCTGGTAATTCTAGTGTTAAACAATCCCCTCCATTTCATCCAGGAGGAGCACTGCCTTGGACCATTTTTAGCCACAACGTTATGCTGAAGAACGCCTCTGGGGGTCTTTTTCTGCCTGCAGGCATTTCAATGCTTCCACCCAAGGTACTCATTAAGCTTATTGATTGATTGATTGATTGATTGATTGGTGGTATTCTCTGTCCTTTAAGTCTGCAGTTTTGTTTTTTATATTTCTGCTGCTGCATGCATCTGAATTTCCCCATGGGATTAATCAAGTTTATCTTTTCTAATTTAATCCAATTCAAAAATAATGAGAAGATAATAGAAGGCCATTAGAACTGTCTGGATGAGAATATGCTATTTAGCCCAGCAAAGCTCATCATTTCTGTCCACTTAAACCTTCCAAAATAACATCAAGTCAAATTTTGAAGGTCCCTGAAGTCCTACTGTCTACAACACTACTTGATCTGTGAAACAGGAGAACAATCTGGACATAAACAGGCCATTCAGCCTGACAAAGCTTGCCAGTTCTGTTGAAGGTCCTTAAAGTCTACCACACTACTTGGTTACTTATTACATGTGTCTGTGGTTCTATTTGTTAAGAAAAACTTCCTAATGTTTGTGTGAAATTTCCCCTTAACAAGTTTCCAGCTGTGTCTCCGTGTTCTCGATGAACTCATTTTAAAGTCGGCGGGGTCCCCCTTGATGATTTCAGCCCGAAACACTGCACTAAAAATGTATATACAGTCATTTGGGTGTCATCCCCTTTTGATTGTGTCACCTGGAGGGGTCCACAACCTCCTACTGTAGTATTTCACGTAGGGCGCCCCCTGAAAACCCCACACCCTACCACACACACACACACACACACAGATCTAGTTCACATAATTACGTCTGATTGATGCCCTACTGCCAGTCACTGCATGGGATCCCATCCACATAAGTAAGAGTGATGCCTCAATCCGGTCACTCCTCAGTGCTCCACATAGACACTCACCATCACCAGCAATAACAAACGTACGAGTGTCCCAGAGACGCACATTTAGTTATAGACCACTTACCCACCTAGGGGGTCTTACTTCTACTGCACGCGTTCTTCCTATTGATGTGCCACCTCTCAGCCTTGATAAACCCTGCAGCGATGAGTAAACAGCAATTTCCACTCCACCAGATGCTCTTAATATTTACTTTATTACTTCAATCACTCTAGATATAAAGACAAAGTATAGAAATGGTGTTTATTAAAGTATAGTAATACCAACGGAAGAATGTATAATAGAAATAGCGATGTCTGGAGATTTATTGTTTTAGAAAAGCTTACTGATAATTGGCAATGTGAAGGATGTATGTTGTCCTGGGTGGCTTTTTAATTTGGCAGTCACCGTGATGCCTAAGTTATGTTCTCCGACATCTGAAAGGAAATGGTCGCGCTTTCCTTCTGACATGGCTGGGTCTCTGATGTCACTTCCTATGCCAGTGTTTTCTTTGGTCCTTCAGATTGGACATTATCTATACAATACAATACAATACATTTTATTTTTGTATAGCCCAAAATCACACAAGGAGTGCCGCAATGGGCTTTAACAGGGCCCTGCCTTTTGACAGCCCCCCAGCCTTGACTCTCTAAGAAGACAAGGAACCCCCCCCCCCAAAAAAAAAAACTCAACAAGGAAAAAAATGGAAGAAACCTCAGGAAAGGCTGGTCAAAGAGAGACCCCTTTCCAGGTAGGTTGGGAGTGCAGTGAGTGTCAAAAAGAAGGGGATCAATACAATACAGTACAATACACAGAATATGAAATATGTTGAAATCCGATGTGGAACTCCATTATGACATTACACACGTGATTGGCTACCTGTCCAGGTGATTTCTGATTCTGCAGTGGTCAGGTCAGGTTAGGTTGGGGGGCATGCACTGGTACAGCTCACTGCCGTACCCACCATACAACAAAAAAGCTCTGGATCCTGGTTGGCAGCCTCCCAGGCAGACATGCAGTCCAGTCCCACCCATCTATCTGCTACAGCCAGGTATTTTGTGGGTGTCCCCTTGGCCTGGTCCAGCTGCTCAGGTCCTCAACAATGAGGGTCCTGCGAGTCGGATCACCCTTGGGTAATAGCGCCACAAGGCCATAGTGCCGTAACTGATGCTCCCTCACAATGCAGGTCATGTGCCTCATTCGAGACTCCATGAGCAACACAAAGTCAAACCAGCGGGACCCAAGGATTTTCTGGAGAGACACAGTACTGAGAGAGTCCAGTCTTCATCTCAGGTCACTGGATAGCGTCCATATCTCACAACCATATATAACTCTGCAGTGGGCCTACCTAAAATGTCAGTTGTGTTTGCTTAATGTTCATTGTATTTGTCTGACCTTTGTCATGTGTAAAATATAAATACCTGAAGAAGAGTTTGCTCGTTGCATCAGCAAAGACATCACCAATCACTGCATTTGACCCCTTAGGGCAGGAGTCCTCAATCACAGACCTGGAGGGCCGCAGTGGCTGCAGGTTTTTGTTTTAACCCGGTTGTTTAATTAGAAAACAGTTCTTGCCAATAATTTAATTTCATGGCTTGTTAGTTGCTTTAACTCTGCTATTATCAGCTCATTCTCATATCCTTGATTTTTTTCCCCTTTCTAAGGATATCATCCAAATGATTCGAAGGCTAAAATGGAGGAGTAATTCTCAGATCTTCACTTTTTGCTCTTCACTTTCCTTCCAAGTATTTAATTAAACCAAATAGCGTATGATAAAAATACACAGAGGTGTAAATGGTGGGCGGCACGGTGGCGCAGTGGGTAGCGCTGCTGCTTTGCCGTATGGGGACCATGGGTTCGCTTCCCGGGTCCTCCCTGTGTGGAGTTTGCATGTTCTCCCCGTGTCTGTGTGGGTTTCCTCCCAAAGACATGCAGGTTAGGTGGATTGCCGATCTTAAATTGTCCCTAGTGTGTGTGCCCAGCGGTGGGCTGGCGCTCTGCCCGGGGTTTGTTTCCTACCTTGTGCCCTGGGATTGGCTCTGGCAGACCCCCGCGACCCTGTATTTAGAATATAGCGGGTTGGAGAATGACTGATTGTAAATGGTAACAAGCTAAATGGAGAAGTGCAGGTCTCTTTACTCATTTGCATTTTATTACTAATTAGGAGCAATTAAAAGCCTAAAATACAGATGTTTAAGACTAAAATAAGCAATAAGGGTTCAAAATCTTAACGAGTGAGACCACTAAAGTGAAGCAGAGGTGTTACTTGAGCAATAAGTGCTTCTTATAAAGCAATTAGGTTGGAGCAAAAACCTGCAGCCACTGCGGCCCTCCAGGACCGTGATTGAGGACCCCTGCTTTAGGGGGTGGGGTTTCCTGTTAGTTCCGGATTGCATACATTATAAGATAGGGCCATGCATTTGAAAATCGAGGAGGAAAACAGAAGCATCGAGACAAACCATGATCCATCATATCAGACGCTGTCCTTCTTTCGTCGAACAGAACCCCCGATCAGCCAGGTACGTACGGCAGCGACTGCTATCGGGAGTCACCGGTGAGACTGTTTTGGTTCATTCTCAGAGATCGCCCCATTTGAATTATGCTTTGCTGTCATTTCATTATTTGGGACTTGCCCAGTTTTCGTCCATTACTCAATCACGGTAGTTTCTGTGGTTTCATATTGGACTTTGTGTGTGTATATATTGTAAATGTTTGTTTTTCGTTTGTAATTTATATATGTTTTCGAGTTTTGACAAGGGAGGTTGGGACCGCTTCTGTTCTTTTTTTACTATCACCATATACATTTACAGTTGCATTGGGATCCAAGAATTTGAGAATATATGGGTGTTATATTTAATTCTCTGCCAAGGATAGCAAGATATGGAAGAAGATGATCCGCTGTGACAACCCCTAACGGAAGCAGCCGAAAGAAGAAGATATTTAATCCTATGCCAATATATTTATCTTGCACATACTGAACCTTTTAACTTTGATCGGTTTGGTTTTTTTTTTTTTCATCGAGGGGGGAGCTTAAGTGGAGGAAGAGTAAGGAACTAAACAGTGTGACAATCAAGAGTCCAAGACATCGTAAAGGTTTGGGGCAGCCACCTGTATATTGTTTTTCCCAGCTGCAAAAGGGTTTGAAATAAGTAGCATGATGTGCATATTACAGAGTCCAAAACAGAACTGACTATAGTAGCCCAAGATGGAGGCTTTAAAGGCCTGTAGAGGAACTGATGTCATCAAAATGGCTGGAACCAGAAGTGACGTCAGCAAAGGGGCCGGCTTCGGAAGTGATGTCAGCAAAGGGGCCGGCTTCAGGAATGATGTCAGCAAAGGGACCGGCTTCAGAAGTGACGTCAGCAAAGGGGCCGGCTTCAGGAATGATGTCAGCAAAGGGGCCGGCTTCGGAAGTGACGTCAGCAAAGGGGCCGGCTTCGGGAGTGATGTCAGCAAAGGGGCCGGCTTCGGAAGTGATGTCAGCAAAGGGGCCGGCTTCGGAAGTGACGTCAGCAAAGGGGCCGGCTTCGGGAGTGACGTCAGCAAAGGGGCCGGCTTCGGAAGTGACGTCAGCAAAGGGGCCGGCTCCGGAAGTGATGTTTTCTGAGGTGCCAGAACCTTGCAGGATTTCCCAGGAAAGGTCTGTAGGAAACTGAGAAAGACAGTCAGCGCACTCTGCTGCCCCCTGGTCGGAATGTTTTATTACACTTACTCAGACCCTTTAGCTGCCTCCTACTCGTACGTGTGTGACAATAGCAAATCCAGTTTGGCATCGGCCGAGTCCACTCTTCGCTCCAATTTAGCCGGAGCAGGTAACTTGCTGCCTTCCCAGAGAGAGCGCGGTTGTTACAGCTCAGCTCAACAGCTTTGATCCTGTGCGTCTCGTTACTCTTTTTTATTCCTTTTTACCATTAAGTTGCAAACTGACTGAGAGAGATACATTAAAGTTATAAATTACTGCTATAACACAGGAAGAATATACAAGAGAGGATGCCTTCAATGTAAATTGCCCCTGTAGTTAAATTGCCCTCTGGGTGCTGTAAATTCCTTTGTAAATTAGTTCCTTTATAGTTTTATGGTTCATATGTGCAAAATTAAAACAAATTATTATAAGCAGTCCGTAGTTTCAAAAGATGGAGATTTGATACTCCCGGACAATTTTTTTTTTTACATTAACATTCTTGATTATTTAGCTTTTATGTGACAAAATATTTTCTGTTATGTTCCTTGTGTTTTGTGGGCGGTCTCCCAAGAGGCGGAGCCCACCTGCCCATCACCTCAAGGGACTGCCCTTAGCCTTATAAAAGCTGAGGAAACCCCACAGACTCTTGTAGTTCATTTTGAATGTGCTAGGGTGTTGGCATCTGCTGGTGAAGAGAGATTCACTGATCTTGACTTTACTGACGATGCTGTGATCTTCATGAAGTCAATGGAGGCTCTGATCGAGGGTCTCGAGAGACTGAGTGAGGAGTCTGAGTGTCTGGGCTTGCGAGTGTCCTGATTAAAACCAACATCCAGGCTTTGAAAGACTTCTTGGATACGGCCATCAGCAGTGTGTCTGTCTGCGGAGAGAGTGTCGACCTCGTCATTGAGAGGTTTACTTACCTCATTAGTGACATTCATGTGTCTGGTGACTCTTCCTATTAAGTCAGTAGACGGATTGGGAGAGCATGGCGGGGTCATGAGGTCGCTGGAAAGGGGTGTGTGGCACTCCCGATATCTATGCAAAAGGTCTTTAGAGTCCTGGTGCTTCATGTCTTGCTATATGGTTGTGAGACATGGACGTTATCCAGTAACCGGAGATGAAGACTGGACTCCTTCAGCACTGTGTCTCTTCAGAGAATCCTTGGGTACCATTGGTTTGACTTCGTGTCGCTCATGGAGTCTCAAATGAGGCACATGACCTGCATTGTGAGAGAGCATCAGTTACGGCACTACGGCCATGTGGCACAGTTCCCATCATATTGTTGAGGATCCGAGTGGCTGGACCAGGCCACGGGGATGCCCACGTAACCCCTGGCTGCAGCTGATAGAGGGTTATTTCCAGAGGGTGGGACTGGACCGCGTGACTGCCTGGGGGGTTGCCAACCAGGATCCCGAGCTGTTTTTTCATGTGGTGGGTGTACCAGTGCATCCTGACCTGGCCTGAGGTAGGGTGTTGGTGAGTCCTGTTGTGTTTCTGCTTATTTGATATTTCTGAATTATTGGATTTTGGGGACTTTCTGCTCTTTTGACCACCTTTTGGATTTTGTATTGGAACGTAACACAATTTTGGGGTTGTGTTCTGGTTTTTTTTAAATGTTCTTTGGAGCTTCACTCTTTTCAAGCATTTTTTTTATAATCTTATATTTATAAAGATACTACGTTTGATGTTTTTTCCCTCTCTAGTTGGCATTTTGAGCCCTTGTTCATGACTTTATGCTCAAGAATTCTCTTGTTCATAACACATACCATTTTTCAAAGAAGTACCTGATGAAGAGTTAAATCTCCATGGAATTCTTAATGTTAAATTGTTGGCTGCTTTTGCCCATGCATAGATACTTCCAGAAAAATCAGTGCACATTCATCATAAACAAGAAACACATTCCCATAATACTGTGGTGTTGAACTGAATTGAAGGTCCGCCTCTTCACCTCATTCACTGTTCAAGCATCCTGTCTTAAGTTCAAAAACACACGCTGTATAAAAAATTGTATTATCTCATATATATTTCTCTTCTGGTTCGTCCTGCTTCCACTTCAAAACCAGTCCCGCCCACATGCAGCTGGCATGGCATTTCTCGATTGCTATTCGTCCTCTTCCAAACCCTTCCCCACACCGCCTGCGGCTCCTCTTCAAAACCCATCCCGCCCACATGCAGCCGACACGGCATTTCTCCATTCCCATTCCTGCTCTTCCAAACCCTTCCCCACGCTGCCTGCAGCCTCCCATTAACACCTCCATGCCGCTTTTCTCGATTCCTATTCCTTCTTCGGACTACCGCGTTCCCCGCTCCTCTCTCATGACCCCATTGGTGTCACGTCACCACCCTATATCTAGCCTGACCGCATGACCTTTCACTTCAGCCATGTGTGTGCCTGGAAGTCTTTTCCGTAGCCTGCTACAGGAAGGTACTCTCTCGACCATTGGTATTGCTATTTTCGTTATACTGCGACGGTTGTTTCCTAAGCCTTTGTTATAAAATGAATGACAGTATCTTCTCTGTCAATGGGTTTTTGTGCAACGTCATCTCTATTCTGGGATCCGGCAACTGCCTGTTCCTATCAGTGGGTTATTTCTTGACACAAACGGTTGACGAAGGCAATGCACTCTCACTACGGCATAGGACAGTAGATTTCATTGCATCACACTGGGACAGATTTGGAGACGCTCTTCCTGAAGATATGCGTTAATCTACAACAACCAGTCTTCAGCCACGGTCAGTTGTATGTGGCTTTTTTTAGGGTTAGATCTTTCGACTCATTATCTCTCTTCTCCACCAAAACCCCAATTCACGACTGCGTCTTTCATGAAGTATTTATTTCTTCTCGATTTCTGAATTCTTTTCTCACCATTTTTCCGTTCCTATTCTTACACCGCCGTATGCTGCGACGGCCATCGGCTAGGTATTATTATTATGTTAATGTGGAAAGGCAATTGTTAATGTTTAGCTGATCCACACATTCATATTATAAATAAAGTCTTCCAAGCAATTTCAGCAAGTCACGTTATTGATCTATTGCTGCCATCTAGTGGACGCAGAGTGCAATTCATTTAGTATTATTTTCAAAAGAGTCCAGTTGCACACCTCCACAACTCCGTTCCACCATAAACAAATACAGTGGAACCTCGGTTTGTGAGCATAATTTGTTCCGGAAACGTGCTCGCAGTCCAAAACACTCGTATATCAAAGTGAATTTCCCCATAAGAAATAATGGAAACTCAGATGATTCGTTCCACAGCCCAAAACTATTCATATAAAAATGATGAATACAAAATATAAAGTAAAAATATATAAAACAAATTAACCTGCACTTTACATTTAAAAAGAATCATGGCTGGTGTGAGTGAGTTTTTAAACTCTTGTGGGATTCCACCTAACGGGACGACACGCGGAAGAGAGTCCTGAAGCCACCGCCGCAGTCTCCCAGCGCTGTAGCAGTTCGCTGTATAGGTGTATCCAAAAAGATCGCGGACATGTTATAAGCGCCTGCCATCGATGGGTGATACAAGGAACATTATAAACATCCCGCTACAATAAATAACCGCGCTGTTGCTGTTTCAAGCTGAATAAAGCTGGTGTTGTTAAAGTACTGAGACTCAGCTTCGTGTTTTGGGGCGCAAGACGGGGACTCGCACTTCACAGCACACAAGTGCGCGCACACACACACACACACAGTCACAATGCTGTAGTAAACAGTATACGCACGTACGGATGTTGACTATATGAGTGAGGCACGCAGACTCAGACGGAGAATAGGAGATGATTGCCCGAGAGAGACACGAGCAAAACACTCGTAAACCAAGTTACTCGCAAACCGAGGTTCCACTGTATTTGCCGAAGTCCCTGGCTTTGTGTATTTGTTAAATGTTAACTTTTTTGTCATTGCTGGCTGCCTCATCTGTCATTTCCACTACCTCTCTACTCTACGAGGATTTGTTGTTACTTTCTTGTATGCGAAGTATAGGGAAAGTATTGTAATCGTCCAAATTTTTGATGAATCTCGATGTTTTAGACCTCCCTGACTTTCTCGTATGTTGGAGTGGTGACTCTGAGGCTAGAGATCCGCACTGGCAATCGGAAAGGTTGCCGGTTCGAGTCCCATAAATGGCAAAAGGGACTCTGCTCTGTTGGGCCCTTGAGCAAAGCTCATAACCTGCAATTGCTGAGCGCTTTGAGTAGTGAGAAAAGTGCTATATAAATGCAAAGAATTATTATTAGGGTGGAGTGATGGCTCTGAGGCTAAGGATCTGCGCTGGTACCCCGAAGGTTGCCAGTTCAAATCCTCGTCACTGCCAAAAGAGATCCTACTCTGCTGGGCCCTTGAGCAAGGCCCTTAACCTTCAATTGCTCCAGGGACGCTGTACAATGGCTGAACCTGCGCTCTGACCCCAAGGGGTATGCGAAAAACCAAGTAATTTCCTTCGGGATTAATAAAGTATAATAAAATAAAACAAAAATAAAATATAGGGAGAGTATTGGAATTCTGCAAAAATTTGATTTTGAGGAGTCTCGATGGTTTAGACCTTCCTGACTCTGAAAATACAATTTTTTACGCATCATGTCATCTATCATCATCATTTTTGTTTGTTTGTCTGTGTGTGTGTATGTGTGCATGTAAACCCGATAACTTGAGTACACTTTCACTTAGGTCAACCAAATTTAGCATACAAGGGGGTCTGCTGGAGCCAATCCCAGCAAGCACAGGGCGCAAGGCAGGAAACAAACCCTGGGCAGGGCGCACACACACACACACCAAGCACACACTAGAGACAATTTAGGATCGCCAATGCACCTAACCTGCATGTCTTTGGACTGTGGGAGGAAACCCACGCAGACACGGGGAGAACATGCAAACTCCACGCAGGGAGGACCCGGGAAGCGAACCCAGGTCTCCTAACTGCGAGGCAGCAGCGCCAACACGGTGCCACCGTGTCGCCCTACTCCTCAGATATCCATCCCCATATCTGAGTATACGAGAAAGTCTAAGGGGGACCACTCCCAGTTTTTTTTTTTTTGTCTCTTTTTGTCTCCACAACTGCGGTGACTCCTTGATGGGTTGCTGACCTGAATGCTACTTCTATTGTAGTCCCCGAGTTACTGTGGTTTCTTCAATAGATGTTTAATCACACGTTAATAATCTAAATGGATTTTTGGATCATTGAAATGACATTTTAAGCTGGTCTAAACTATCAGTTTTTGTGTTGTTCCCTCTGTTGATCCCACTGTTCATGAAACTTTGTGTGTTAAGTTGGGTTAACTGTAATATACACGCAGAATTGCATGAACGCCCAATGAGCTCTTTTGGAGTAAAGCCTGGTTTTTGTGGTTTTGGCCCCTCCATTACACCTGCCCAAATTCTTGAAACTCCATTAGAAGTCTATTTTGAATTGCATGAACAGCAATTTCAATACAAAATACTGTGAAAGTAGGCATGAATGGTTTTGAGTGCTGAACGATTTTTTTTTCTTGGTCCCCCCTCGTTCCACAGCCGTTGTTTCCATTGAATTACTGACATAGAATGTCACCTCCACTGTAAGTAGGGCCAAACCAAAATTATATGCCAAATTCATTGCCATCATCTGATTTGTTTTGCTGTAATAATGTGGTTTTGAGACTCGCTATTACAACCCCATTCCTCGATGGAACATTTGAAATTCCATAATGTCTTGATTTTGGGTTGTATCAACAGTAATAAGCAAGCAGACCTTCATGAACTTCTACTCAGCCATTTTGGACTGACACAGTCCCCCTGAATTTGAAACCACTTTTCCCAAACACATTTTGGAAGCACACAGAGCACTCGTAAGTTGATTTGGCTTAAAATAGAGGCAAAAATTTCGCCAAGATTGACTCTGATGGTTTGGAATAAGGTGTTGTTTTTGGGTTAGTCAATCCCATTACAACCTCCCTTCAACCATGGAATTCCTGAAATGCCGTATAGACTAAATATTATAGGTTGGTTGAACCAACAGCTACCTGCATGCAGAGTATCGTGTTTGTGTCGAATAAACAAGCAAAAGTGCCATCTGAAGGTTGAAATGAGGTCCTTAGCATGCAAAACAGGTACACCCATCCATCCGCCCATCCATTATCCAACCCGCTATATCCTAACTACAGGGTCACGGGGTTCTGCTGGAGCCAATCCCAGCCAACACAGGGCACAAGGCAGGAAACAAACCCCGGGCAGGGCGCCAGCCCACTGCAGGGCGCGCGCATACACACACACACGCACATGCACACACACACCAAGCACACACTAGGAACAATTTAGGATCGCCAATCCACCTAACCTGCATGTCTTTGGACTGTGGGAGGAAACCGGAGTACCCGGAGGAAACCCACGCAGACACAGGGAGAACATGTGAAGACAAAAAATCCAACAGACAGACAGAGGGTACTAACAGTAGTTTGGAATTAGCATGAATGGAGCCATGAGTTCAATGAAGTTTTAGGACAGAAACAACAACAACATTTATTTCTATAGCACATTTTCATACAAATAATGCAACTCAAAGTGCTTTACATGATGAAGAAAGAGAAAAAAAGGATAAAGTAAGAATTAAAATCAGAGAACACTGATTAACATAGAATAAAAGTAAGGTCCGATGGCCAGGGAGGACAGAAAAAACAAAAATAAACTCCAGACGGCTGAAGAAAAAATAAAATCTGCAGGGGTTCAAAGGCCACAAGACCACCCAGTCCCTGTAGGCATTCTACCTAACATCAATGATCCGTCCTCATTGTATTCAGGGTTCTCATGGAAGGACTTGATGATGACAGTCACGTGGACTTCTGGCCTTTAATCAATGTAGGGACATCACGGTGCTTTGATTAGGAAAACCAGGAAAAGAAACGGAAGAGAGAGTAGAGGTAAGTACGGATAGTGGAGCCACCATGAATAGTAATGATAATTAATTGAATATACAAAGCATCAGGATTAAACTAAAATGAAGTTATGAGAAAGCCATGTTAAAGTAATGAGTTTTTAGCAGTTTTTTAAAGTGCTCCACCGTATCAGCCTGGTGAATTCCTATTGGCAGGCTATTCCAGATTTGAGGTGCATAACAGCAGAAGGCCGCCCGCCTCACCACTTCTTATAAGTTTAGCTCTTGGAATTCTAAGCAGACACTCATTTGAGGATCTAAGGTTACGATTTGGAATATAAGGTGTCAGACATTCTAATATATAAGATGGAGCGAGATTATTTAAGGCTTTATAAACCATAAGCAGTATTTTAAAGTCAATTCTGAATGACACAGGTAACCAGTGTAGTGACATCAAAACTGGAGAAATGTGCTCGGATTTTCTTTTCCTAGTTAGGATTCTAGCAGCTCAATTCTGTCTTTTTTGGGTGGTCCTGAGAGGAGTGCGTTACGGTAATCTAGTCGACTGAAAACAAAAGCGTGATCTAATTTCTCAGCATCTTGCATTGATATAAGAGATCTAACTTTTGTTATATTTCTTAAGTGAAAAAATGCTATCCTAGTGATCTGATTAATATGTGATTTAAAATTCAGGTCAGAGTCTATAATTACCCCTAAATTCTTTACCTCCGTTTTGACTTTTAATCCAAATCCATCAAGTTTATTTTTAATAACCTCATTATATCCATTATTGCCAATCACTACAATTTCAGTTTTCTCTTTATTTAGCTTCAGAAAATTACTACTCATCCATTCGGAAACACAAGTAAGACATTGGGGTCAGTGAATCAACAGAGTCAGGGTCATCAGGTGCTATTGATAAATACAGCTGCGTGTCATCAGCATAGCTGTGGTAGCTCACATTATGTCCCAAGATAATCTGACCTAAAGGAAGCATGTAAATCGAAAAGAGCAGCGGACCCAGGATAGAGCCTTGTGGAACACCATATAGAATGTCATGTGTCTTTGAGGTATAATTACCACGACTAATAAAGAATTTTCTACCTGCCAGGTAGGATTCAAACCAATTTAAGACACTGTCAGAGACACCCACCCTCTGACTAAGGCCATTTAGAAACCAATCATCCCAGCATGGTTAGTAAATCTCGTGACCACTTTACCAGAAAGTTAAAAGAGTTAAATCAACAAAAAGGTAGTTTTTATAAGCAGGTATCAATACCAAGCAATGCATTTCTACCATCTTACAAGGTGGCACATAGAATAGCGCTGACTTCTCTCAATCATGCTGGCTGGCTCATCCTCTTTCTTTTGCCCTAATGCCACGTTCTCGCGTTCCAAGCCTTTTTCCTTTCCTTTTTGTCTCTTTTATTTCCCTCTCCTTCTGTGCCGACCCGTTCTTATATGGCTCCATGGTCACAGCGTCTCAATCGCGTTCAATTACATTTCTTTGTGATCGTAAATATGCGTTTTATTTATTTTTACTTAACCCTTTAATTAAAAAACATATTGCCTATTTTGCAGATTAAAATTTGACTGTGTGGCTTGGGAAAACCTGGATTCAGCAACGAGAATCAAAAAAGTTTGGGAACCACTGGTTTAGCCCCTCATTATCTGTCTGAGCTGCTGCTTCCTTACACTTCTGTCTGTGCATTAAGATCATCGGATGCTAACTTACTCGCTGTACCTAAATACAGGTTATTAGCATGAATGGAGCCGTGAGCTATGGGAGCCATGGGTAGCAGAGCTTTCAGTGTGATGGCCCTTAAAATTTCCTCTCAGCCTTTGCGAGGAAAAATCTATTATTCATTTCAAACTCTTGTTAAAAACGCATCTTTTCAATGAGCATTATTCATTCTCTTGTATGTAATTTCTACTGTCTTATTAATGTGTTTATTGAATTGTAAAGTGTCCTTGAGTGTATGAAAGGTGCTACATAAGTAAAACTTATTATTATTATTATTATTAATATTATTATTACTAAGACTAGAATGATCAGTCACTCCAGAATCTCGCCAGTGGCACTCCCTAATATAGCAGGCCTGTTGCCAGCTGTGTAGCCACGGGTGGGCCGCCTAGGTGAGCAACTTTGCACTTGGTCCCACCCAGTTTGATCATTTAATGTATGACTGGTGTGATATAAGCGCTTTATCACGCCTGACCCAGTACAGACTCACACTGAGGCACGTGTAAAAACACAATAAAGACTTTTTTTTTCTTCATCTGTGTGGCACATCTTCCCAGTGAACCCCACAGGCACAACACAGTCCAAATAAGCACACAAAACCTTTCCTTCTGGAACCACCACTCCTCCCGTCTAGCTTCGTCCTCCACCTCCCAACTCTGGCTCCTGAGTGGTGGTTGTTAGCCCCTTTTATAGCCCACCCGGAAGTGCTCAAGGTGCTTGATCACCTGTTTCCGATTGCACTTCTGGGTGGGGCTGCAGAGTCGTCCACGTTGGCTCCGGGACCCATGCAGCACCCCATGGCGGAATCTCGGAAGGAAGCACACAGGAAAAAAGCGCACAGGAAATACCCGTACAGAAAAAAGCGCACGGGAAATAACTGGACACGGAAAAATGCGCGTATAGAAAAAAATGCACGTGGAAGAATACGCGTACGGTAAAGTGCGCACGTGGAAAAAAGCACACGGCGGTGATGTATACTTATTACAAATATAAAATATACACCACCTATACTGCTAGACGTTTTTTATTATAATAAAATATAAACGATTAACACACCCTAATTAACAGTATTATTGTACTGTAAATTAGCTATTCTCCTCAAGTAAGACAATTTGTCCTCAGTTTCATTATATTTTTCTATAGAGCTGGCAACAAGCACGTAAAGTTTTCTGTATTGCCTTTCTGACTGGTCGAAAACTCCATCTTGCTTATTCAAAAAAAAAAATGTCAACTTGCCTTGCTCAAAAGTTAAGGAAGATTAAAGAAAACTCTAACAAATTAAAACATACAAGCTTATAAATACATTTAGTGAACAATTATACAATTTTGTTTATTGTGATGTATAATATAAAATTTTTTTCTTATTTGCATATACGCCTTTGCCGTTCACACATTTTTCCATGTGCGCATTTATCCACATGCGGTTTTTCCCATGTGCGCATTTTTCCGTGTGTGGTTATTTCCCGTGCACTTATATGACAGTGCGCTTTTTTTGGTGCGGATATTTCCCGTGCGCTTCTTTAAAGTCACCCGCCCCCCCCCCGGCGTCCACCCCAGATCCCAACATGGCTGTGGAGAACTCCATCTCCCATGGAGCCCTGCGGGAAACTGAGGCACCATCGTCAGCCAGGGAGGCTGCCACCAAGCGTCCCTGGGGAGGTACTGAGAAGTCCATGGTTGCTCCCATGGAACATATGTAGAAGGGGTGTCTCGGCCGGGCATGGGACCTGTCCTTAGACTGGGCCCACCTGATTGTATTAAGTGCCCACCTCGATTTTTAATTTCTAGCTTTGCCTATCATTCGTAACTGTCCAAGACTCATGAATATAGTGCCCCATGTGTGTTGGGGTCACGTCAAGGGTATAATTGCACCTAAGAATTGTAAAGACAATAGTTCAATAAATGGTTATGCTGCTGGTGTCAGGAGAATTCCAACTCTTAGGCAGTCAATTGATCCGAGGCTCAGGCTTCATTAGCAGTTTGTCACAATTACTCTTCTGGCCAGAATTACCTGCCCTTTGTAACAAAATCAGAATGTGATTAGCTGTCAAAATTCTGACTGCTTCAGAAAAGGATGGGGGGGGGGGGTTTATGCTAAGATATGAAGAAATCATTTTACCTTTGTTTTCACTTGCACCTACAATGGTGTTAACTAACCTCTAAATGAAGCAAGCCAGTTATCAAGGCAGTGGAGGCTTTCTGCTCCTTCCTCGAGGTAGGATCATGGCAGTTCCTGGGAAAGTGCACACCAGCAAGAGCAGAGCTCCTCCTGTTGTGATGTCTGAGCAGAAACACCACGGGAATTTGAAATAGCGACCAGCAGATGAAACGTAAGTAGATGCCAAGCCTCTTTTAAAACTGGGAGTCAGTCTTGCCTTTCTTCAATGCCAAAACATTAGAACCAAAATCGTAGATGGAGAATCAGAACGCAAACCTAGGAACCTGCGAATCTAATGCAGGCGTTCCCAGGTTCCCCTAAGGGGTGCGAGATGGCATTTCAGGGGGTGTGGCAAAGAGGAAGGCTATGTCACAATTCTTCAAAATTGAGTGAGATGCGTTGTCTGACTTTATAGTAGTGCAATGAGGGTATTGCAGTGTGCCATCATCTGTTGGTCATTTACTAGTTAGTGCCCACTACTCTCTGGTCCCAATCCAGGTGGTTCGTCGTGTGGCAGGTGTGGCATTGCGCTATCAGCATGATCCTGTTCTATTATATATAAAGGATCAGGCATTGTGCATGCAGTTGTCACCTGTGCATGAGCCACAGAAATGCGTATCCTCTCAGGTTTCTTGCTGCAGGCAGAGCACTCATAAAGGCAAATACAGGTCAAATTCCGTTACAGCGAATACCTTTACAACGAAATTTTCATTACAACAAAGTATTTTTATAGTCCCGACAGTTTCCCTATATGACATGAGTCTATAGAAATCTCGTTACTATGAAGTAGATTCATCAGATACTTTGATTATAACAAAGTGCCGTAAAGACCTTGAACTGCCTGAATGAATCATCCGCAGAGCAGTTAGTTCTGTGGCCACAGCTCAGTTGTGCACAACGATCCCCAAACAGAAACATTGTCATTTTTCATTCTTTGAATGCTCCTCATACTGTTTTTTTGCTGTTTTTGTTTTCAGTGACACCTTTTGAAAACACTCCATCCATCCATCCATCCATCAATCCATCCTCTTCCGCTTATCTGAGGTTGGGCCGCGGGGGCAGCAGCTTGAGCAGAGATGCCCAGACTTCCCTCTCCCTGGCCACTTCTTCTAGCCCTTCTGGGGGAATTCTGAGGTGTTTCCCAGGCCAGCCGAGAGACATAGTCCCTCCAGCATGTCCTGGGTCTTCCCCGGGGCCTCCTCAGGGTTGGGGGAGAGATCCTGCCCCATGTGGAGGAGTTCAAGTATCTCGGGGTCTTGTTCACGAGTGAGGGAAGAATGGAGCGTGAGATCGACAGGCAGAGCAGTGCGGCGTCTGCAGTGATGAGGTTTCTGCATCGGTCTGTCGTGGTGAAAAAGGAGCTGAGCCGTAAGGCAAAGCTCTCAATTTACCAGTTGATCTACGTTCCTACCCTCACCTATGGTCATGAGCTATGGGTAGTAACCAAAAGACTGAGATCGCGAATATAAGTTTCCTCTGCAGGGTGTCTGGGCTTTCCCTTAAAGACAGGGTGAGCAGCTCAGCCATCCGGGAGGAGCCAGAGTAGAGGCGCTGCTCCTCCGCATCAAGAGGAGTCAGATGAGGTGGCTCGGGCATCTGATCAGGATGCCTCCTGGACACCTCCCTGGTGAGGTGTTCCGGGCATGTCTAACTGGGAGGAGGCCCCAGGGAAGACCCAGGACACGCTGGAGGGACTATGTCTCTCGGCTGGCCTGGGAACGCCTCGGGATTTCCCCAGAAGAGCTAGTAGAAGTGGCCAGGGAGAGGAAAGTCTGGGCCTCTCTGCTCAAGCTGCTGCCCCCGCGACTCAACCTCGGATAAGTGAAGAGGATGGATGGATGGACATTGAGTTACATACTTATTTTTTTAATTCAATTTGTTCACCTGCAGTACTGTATTGTGGTCCAAAAATTAGAAATTAATTAGATTTCTTCATCTTCACATGTGATATGACATTTGTACAGGGTGCGAACATGAATCGAAAATATTCTACGGGTCCTGGACATAGGAAAGGTTGGGAAGCACTGACCTAATGGTAACACACACCACCAGGAAAGGCTTAGTTTAATCAGCCTGAGCAACACCAGACATGCAAATCCCATTTAATAGGTGCAACTATTAAGTAAATGAAATCAAAAGCAGATGAAAAAAATAGTAAAATAGACTTTGCGAATCTGTCGTCTTCCTGATTATAACTGGAGAGATGGCTGATTCCTGACTGATCATCAACTACCAGGTTTTGCCGTTGATAGGGCAGAAGAGGCAGGGGTTTTGTGACATCAGGAGATGTTAAGCTAAAGTTCTTCCGGCCTGCCATCATTTGCTCTGCAGGCAAAAGGGAAGATTGGGTGTTGGAGACGGTGCCATCCTCTGGCCTGGAGGCAAATTGCAAGGCAAGCTCAGAAGATGCTTCTCTCATGCTACTATTGGGAATTTTGGTAATTTTAGAATTTTTTGCACCTTCTTAAGTTCTTTTTTCACATCATGGCATTTGTTGTGGGTTTTTGTTTGTTTTTGTTTTTTTTTTTGATCCTGGGAATCTGTTTTTTTATATCAGGTTCTTCACCGTGTGTATACTCTTCAATGTAATCATTTATTTTAGCTGTTTTCGACATCATTTTGTTTATTACCAAGTGTTGTTCAAAGCTGATCCTCTGGTCAGGACATTGGATATCTCTGGGTCCATGGTTCTTGAGGCTGATCCTCCAGTTAGCTGTGAATCACCCAATCTCACTGAGATGGCACAGATGGTGAACCAGCTGAGGCGGGGAAAGGCCGCAGGGATCTATGGTATCCGGAGTGAACTTCTCCAGGCTGGTGTTAAGGCTGTCCTCCTGGCATTGCAAAGAATTTTTGCATCATCCCAACTGACTGGAAAACAGGACTTATCGTCCCTGTCTGGAAAGGGAAAGGTGATTGCCTGGATTGCAGCAACTACAGGGGATAACACTGCTCTCGGTGCCGGGTAAGGTTCTTGTTAGGGTCATCCTCAATAGGATCCGTGATCACTTGCTCACCTACCAGTGACTGGAACAGTCGGGTTTAACGCCTAACAAGTCTGCCATTGACTACATCCTGGCACTGAGGGTTCTCATGGAGTGCAAACGCGAATATCGGCAGAGTTTCTTTGCAGCCTTTGTCGATTTTCATAAAGCGTTCGACTCAGTTGATCGAGCTGCCTTGTGGAACATCCTGAGACTTCGCGGGATCCCCTTGAGGTTGCTGGATATCATGGTCGGCCTGTACACTGGTACTGGGAGTGCTGTGCAGAGTGGAGGCAGGACCTCTGCGTTTTTCCCAGTTGATTCTGGGGTTCATCAGCGGTGTGTTCTGCTCCTACTCTGTTCAATGCTTGTATGGACTGGATGTTGGGCAGGGTCGTGGGGTCCAGCAGCTGTGGGGCATCTGTTGGTAAAGAGAGATTCACAGATCTTGACTTTGCTGATGATGCTGTGATCTTCGCGGAGTCAATGGAGGCTCTGATCAGGGCGCATGAGAGACTGAGTGAGGGGTCTGAGTGTCTGGGCTTGTGAGGGTCCTGATAAAAAACAACATCCAGGCCTTTAATGACCTCTTGGGCATGGCCATCAGCAGTGTGTGCACTTGAACTGGCTGCACGCAAACACACAGAGGCCTACGCTGACGCTGGCAGGCTCGTCGAGTGCAGCGTCTGAATCCCACTGATGGATTCTCTAGGGGGTGCCAGTGATCCAGAGCTGGCTGCACAACAAATGTACGGCATGGACTGATCAGCTCTGGCGTGCTGGCAAACTGCACTGGAAAGCGACTCTATCTGGTTCCGGCAGTTTAAGGGTTAATATGTTATGTGCTTTGTCCACTCTGAGGTTCCTTAGTGTTTTGTGTGAACTGTTTTACCTTGAATTTTTACTAAAGCTTTTAAAAAACTAAGATATTTTATCTGTGGAATCATTTCAACGTGTCAAACTATTTCCAGAATCCCATGAAGCAAACTAAAGCTGCAAGACTTTGGTAATTTTGGGTAAACACGAGGTTTTAACGAGGCACCTGACTGACCTGCTCACATTTGCACGTGTTTGTGCGATCAGCCAAGCAACCCAGTCAACCCCCAAGTGAAGCGTGCTCACGCACAGCCGCACCTGATTGTCAACTGCGCTACATGGGACGCAGTTATTTATTTAAAAACCGCACTGCGCCACGGACCTCTCGTCACACTGCCACACAGTCACCAAAACCAAAATGCGAGACGTACATCAAAGTCAAAAAATTTGGCATGATTCAAATAACTGGAGAGTCCATCCATCCATTATCCAACCCGCTACATCCTAACTACAGGGTCACGGGGGTCTGCTGGAGCTAATCCCAGCCAACACTGAGCGCAAGGCAGGAAACAATCCCTGGGCAGGGCGCCAGCCCACCGCAGGTAATCATTAAATGTCCTTTTCAAAGATATTGCAGCAAGGTGTCCTCGGAATTTATTGGATGCTTCAGGCAATTCACAACACAGCGAAGCCGATCCTGTTCTCACCGTGATGATATCTCACACTTCCACCTGGTGGAATCTTCAAGATTTACGTAAAGAAAGCACACAAGTACAAACAGTACAATGCTTGCGTAGCAGTAGCACCCACAGGCACATGTATCGTGTAGTGTGAAGTATAAACCTGGCCTTAGGATGTGCCCGTTGTCCCCACTCACACACATAGCAGCCATTCCAAAGAACAGATCATCTACCTGAAGCTAAGCAAGAACAAGCCCAGCCAGTACTTGGTATAGACAACCAACTCGGAAAAAAGCTTGGGTTGCTGCTGGAAGAGGTGTTGGCAGGGCCAGTAGAGGGCACATATCCCGTGATCTGAATGTGGATCCCAGTGCCCCAAGTGCAGTGATTAGGCTACAACTGTGCTGTAAAAATTGCACCGTCCTTTTGATGAGACGTAGAACCGAAGTTCTGACTCTCTGTGGTTGTGCCCTGGAATTCATGTGGATGTTACTTTGACACATGCCACCTACCTAAAGACTGCTTCAGACCACCTACACCCCGTCATGGCAATCTGCATTCCCTGATGGCAGTGTCCTCTGTCAGCAGGATACACTGTAAAAATTGTTCTGGAATGATTAGAGCAGCATGACAAAGAGTTCAAGGGGTTGACGTGGCCTCCAAATTCCCCAGATCTCAAGCCGATGGAGCATCTGTGGGATGTGCTGGAGAAGCAGGTCTGGTCTGTAAAGGGGCACAGCTGGCACCTTACAGGAATTCAAGGAGGTGCTGCTCATGTCTTGGTGCCAGAGGACAACTCCAGAGGTCCTGTGGAGTCCACGCCTTTAAAGGGGTCAGCATGAGGAGGACCTACACACTATTAGGCAGGTGGTTTTCAAGTTGTGTTCATTCTGAGCGTAATGGCCACCATTTGTATTCCACAGTTTTTATGATACAACCTAACAGTTCATTCGCCTTTTTTTGTTCTCTTCTGCACATTGCTTCACATTCCTGAGAGTAGAGTAAAGTCCTAAATCCTTTTCAGAGGTTATTTCCTTCAGGACAAAGTGTCTCCCATTCCTTTTGCTGACCTCCTGGCTAACAGTGGAGCATCACATGGTTCCTGGTTGGGAGATTTGGGGCTCCATTTTTTGTTCAGGCTTGATCTGATGCCCATGTGCCTCTAGGATAACACAGATTGAATTGTACTTGCTGTAATTTCCATAACTTTTCGGCTACAACAGTAGATGAGATATGCAGATGAGGCCTGCTAGCACAGTCTCTGTTAGTGGCTGGCATATCTGAATCATTTTCAATCTGCATTTTTAAAATTCAATTTTCATGGTCATGGGCTCTGCGCCAGAGTGGCGTGTCTCATTGAGTTGTTCCGCGTGTTTCACGGTGAGTTGGATGAACTAAAACCTGGACCCTATGTCTTCGCGTCAGGCTGGCTGCTGCTGCTAGCCCTGAGGGGATATGAACCACCTGTTACTGTCAAAGAGCAATGCAAAAAGCAGAATCCGTGTGAGTTAACATCAGAAAGGGCATATAGCATCCTCAGAACCACAGACTGGAGACTCCATAATGTTAGAGATGACAATATGGCCAACCTACTTCAGACTGGCCCCCAAAATTCAGCTACTATCTGGATGCTGGAGCTGATCCTAGATCGGCTCATGCCAAAGAACAGACTTCAATCTGAAAATACCCATGAGCCTCAGGGAACAGGCACCAGTCTTCATCATCCAGACATGCACAGCTCAGCTCCTCAAAGATGGAAATGCAGCCAAAGAGATCTCCAGGGTCGGTGGAGACATCTCTGGTTTTTTTTTTCCCTGGCATTTTTTTGTTTTATTGTAAAAATAATTTTTTTCCCTTGAAATAATGATTGTTCAAAGAGAGGCAGGTTAAATACTTAATGATGGCACTATATGTACTTGTTGCTCTCGTAAGGCAAAGACACTTAGGGTTAGGTACATTTCACTGTGGACAATGGCTGTCGCTCGGAACTCAGTCCTTGGATGTGCCCCCTTTGTCCCCACTCATACACATAGCAGCTATACCACAGAACAGGTCATCCACCTGAAGCTAAGCATGCTGTGACCTGGGGCTTCATGTATAAACGGTGTGTATGCACAAAAATGTTGTGTACGCCCGTTTCCACGCTCACATCGCAATGTATAAAAACTAAACTTGGTGTAAAGCCACACACATTCTCACGCCAGCTCACTCCACTGTGTATGCAAGTTCTGCACTCGGTTTTGCAAACTGGTGGCACCCAGCATCAAAGCAGTGCTACTGTTCCTGTGTGGTTTCCCTTTCTTTTTTAGATTTACATCCCTGATGTGGCTTTTTCAAACACACTGTAATACCACATACCATTTATTAGTTTAAGGCATTTGATTATAATTAACCTGTAACAATATAATGGTCCACGGAATGGCCAAACTGTTCCAAATGCACAGCTGCTTTAGCATTGTTACTCTCAGTGCACCACTCAGAGTATTTATCCCACTGTATCTGAGTATGGAATCACAGCTCAACAGCAGCTGATCGGATTATCGGGATACAGCATCAAGCTCATGCTGTTTCAGCCATGCGCACAGTCTATTTGAACTTCCTCCATACGGCAGGCGCTTCAGAGCCTTTCCTGTACGGACCTCGTGGTTCAGAAACAGTTTCATCCTAAGAGCTCTAAACACACTCAATCATGCCATCAAGTGCTCTGGTAGAACTGTTTTTACTTTAATTACCTCACTGTAAACTTGCACTACAGTTGTGATAGTGTACAACCTGAGCCACTTTATGTACCATTTGCACTATCTGGGCTACATGGGGACTCAATGATACAGAATGAGCGGAGCTTCACATGGGGACTCAATGATACAGAATGGGCGGAGCTTCACATAGGGACTCAATGATACAGAATGGGCGGGGATTCACATGGGGAGTCAGTGCTACAGAAGACGCGGGATTTCAGTTAGGATTTAATGCTACATAAGAGGAGGAATCAATGATACTGGAAACCCGGAGCATCAATTGTAGACTCCGTGTTATAGTTAGGCACTTAATTCTACAGGAGAGGTGGAGCTTCTGTTGGAAACTCAAAAGTTTTAGCTAGGCAGTCAGTGCTATAGAAGAGGTGGCACTTCAGTTAGGTGGAGCTTCATTTGGCCTCAATTATATAGAAGAGGGGAACTTCAGTTTGGGACTAAGCACCACCTAAGAAGTGGAACTTCACTTAGGAACTCAAAGATACAGAAGAGGCGGAGCTTCAGTTACGATTTAGTTCTACAGAAGAGGCGGATCTTCAGTTGGTGACTCAATGTTAATAGGCTCTCAGTGCTGCTGAAGAGTTGGAGCTTCAACCAGGAATTCAATGTTACAGATGAGGCAGTGCTTTAGCTGGGAACTAAATGCTACATTAGATGCATAACTGTGTGCCACTGCCTCTGTAACATTCATCCTAGCTGAGGCTTCAGCTAGAAATTTGCTACTACAGCAGAAGTGCATCATATAGAAGAAAGTAATTGAAAAGTAATGAAAAGATGAGGATTCAGTCAGGTCAGGTCAACTTGGAGAGCATGCACTGGTACGGCGCATTTGCTGCACCCACTACACAACGAAACAGCTCGGGGTCCCATTTGGCAGCCCCCAGGCAGACCCACGGTCCAGTCCCACCCTCTGGAAATGACTCTGTATCTGCCGCAGCCAGGTGTTACGTGGGCATCCCCTTGGCCTAGTCCAACCGCTCAGGTCCTCAGCAATGAGGGTCCTGTGAGCTGGTTCACCCTCACATGTGCCTCATTCAGGACTCCATGAGCAACACAAAGTCAGCCCAGCGACACCCAAGGATTCTCCGAAGAGACACAGCACTGAAGGAGTCCAGTCTTCATCTCTGGTCACTGTATAGTGTCCATGTCTCACAACCATATAGCAAAACAGGAAGCACCAGGACTCTAAAGACTTGGACCTTCGTCCTTTTTCAGAGATATCAGGAGCGCCACACATCCCTTTCCAGTGACCTCATGACCCCCCCCCCATGCTCTCCCAACCCGTCTACTGACTTCATAGGAATAGTCACCAGAGACATGAATGTCACTGCCAAGGTAAGTAAAACTCTCGATGACGAGGTCGACACTCTCTCCGCAAACAGACACACTGCTGATTGCCATGCCCAAGAGGTCATTAAAGGCCTGGATGTTGGTTTTTATTGACCCCCTTCTTTTGACAGCCACTGCACGCCCAACCTACCTGGAAAGGGGTCTCTCTTTTTTAACTGCCTTTCCCAAGGTTTCTTCCATTTTTCCCTACAAGGTTTTTTTGTGAGTTTTTCCTTGTCTTCTTAGAGAGTCAAGGTTTGGGGGCTGTCAAGAGGCAAGGCCTGTTGAAGCCCATTGCGGCACTTTTCTGTGTGATTTTGGGCTATACAAAAATAAACTGTATTGTATTGTATTGTATTGTATTGTATTGTATTGTATCAGGACACTCTTAAGCTCAGACACTCAGACTCCTCACTCCATCTCTCAAGCGCCCCGATCAGAGCCTGCATTGACTCTGCATTGATCACAGCATCGTCAGCAAAGTCAAGATCAGGGAATCTTTCTTTGCCAACAGATGCTACTATCAGTCAGGAGTCAAATTCTACAGAAGAGGAAGGGCTAAGGAAAATTAAATATGACTTTAACTGCGTGGTGTCATTCAGACCTTAGCCCCGTCTCATCTGTAATATTTTTTTCTTAATTTCAGTCAAAGTAAAAGAGGAATTTGGGGCTTCAGGTAGCAACTGAATGCAACAGATTAATTCAGAATTAAATTTGAACGTAAAAACTGCAAGCGGATACAGAGGAACATTCAAACTCCATGTGGTCAATGAGCAAAAAAGGGTTACTGTGAGGCAGCAGCTCTAACAAGGATGGCACCTTGCCATTCTAAAAATGGCTTAGTCACTCACACTGCAGAATCTACTACTAAAAATGTCCTGAATGTACGTAGTTAAAGGCTCTTGTGCCTCCAGTCTCTGCCTGTAAATTAGCCCCCATGCGTGTACTGAAAGGACGGTGGGCCTCAGTGGTCTTGTTTGTATTTTAGTGTCTCCCTAATTGCTGGTGAAGTTTGGATTTGGTTTATCCGGAGGCCCTTGCGTCTGACTCATCATGGCTCCTCTGTAGCCTTTGTCGCAGCTTCTCCCAGGGGGGATACCTTTGATGCTCATCATATTTTTTTCACTCATTTGGAAGCATTTATTCATGTAAAGTTGAGTAAAGACCTGAGCCATGACAATGCGCAGTAGGACATCTTTCGCATTTATTAAATTGCTGAACACAAGAGGGTTTTGGTGGCTTTGCGTTTTACAGCAAAATGTAGCGATCCTGCATTCACGGCACATTAATCAAATGCCATAGAGAGATGGAGTGCAGAGAAAAGAAGAAACATCAGACCCATGTTGGTGAGGTTGGTGCACGCTTAGGGTGCCTCTGGCCGGTCGTGCTTAATGATGTGACCAGAAGGGCTGAGCAATGAGAAAGTTTCAATAATGTGTGGTGCGCCTGAATAAATCTCAAACCCGACTCTAAGGAAACACAAAGTGACTATTTAAATGTCCTTTATAAAATAAAAAATACATATGAATGGTAAATTACTCAATTTAAACTCAAACCCTAAGAGAACTCACCCCAAGAGGTATATGTCTCTCAATTTTATTCTCTATTTAAACCTTTTATATAATAGTGGGGGGGTGGAGGAAAAACGGAACAAAATTAAATTTTAAAATGGGATTCAGTTGTACCAGGGCATGCCAATAATGGCCATATCCCCTACCCTAATCCTAACCCTAACCTAATCCTACTTTAAAGCAGAACTCCATCTCTCTCTATAAATATATAAATGCAACGTCTGTCTATCTGTCCGCTTTTCACGAGAGAACTACTTAACGGATTTAGATCATGTTTTTTTTCTATAATTTTTTTGAACAGTCTGGCTGATTTTGCGACTTCTCTCATTGCACTATGAATTATAGTTTCCTTACGCTACCGATTTATTTGCGAGAATCACAGCGGGCCGAGTGGGTGTCGGGTCCCTTCTCACTCACGTGCCAGCCTTGGGGTGTACCTTACCTCTGCTTAGCTAGAAAACGAGAGAACTACTTAACGGATTTAGATTGGGTTTTTTTTTATAATTTGCTTGAACCTTCCAGTTGATTTTGCGACTTCTTTCATCGTGCTAAGAATCATAGTTCGCTTGCGGTACCAATTTATCTGTGCGAATCCGAGAGACACAGGGCGGGGCCCTCCTCACTCACATGTCATCGTCAAGGTGTATCTTACCTCTGCTTAGCTAGCAAACAAGAGAACTACTTAACGGATTTTTGATTGGGTGTTTTTCTGGAATTTGCTTGAACATTCCGATTGATATTGCGACTTCTCTCATTGCGCTATGTATCATAGTTCGCTTGTGGTACCGATTTATTTATGTGACTCTGAGAAACACGCAATGGGCCAAGGGGAGGGGAAGCGGGGCCCTCAACACTCACACGCCAGCCTCAGGGCGTTCTTTACTTCCGCTTAGGCAGCGAACGAGAGAACTACTTAATGGATTTAGATCAGGGTTTTTTTTCTATGATTTGCTTGAACATTCCGGTTGATATTGCAACTTCTCTCATTACGCTATGTATCACAGTTCGCTTGTGGTACCGATTTATTTACGCGACTCTGAGAAACACGCAATGGGCCAAGGGGAGGGGGGCGGGGCCCTCCTCACTCACATGCCAGCCTCCGCTTAGCCAGCGAACAAGAGAACTACATAACGGATTTAGATCAGGGTTTTTTTCTATGATTTGCTTGAAAATTCCGGTTGATTTTGCGACTTCCCTCATTGCACTAAGAATCATAGTTTGCTTGCAGGAGCGATATATTTGCACGGATCCGAGAGACTGGGTGCAGGCCGAGGGGAGGGTAAAGCGTGACATCAAGAGTGGGGAGCCGGGTGGAGCCCTCCTCACTGTCCTGTTTCACTACTACATGGGCAGAGCCGCGGGGGACGTCTAGTCTGAAATAAAGGGAAAGCAACAAGACTACTGGCCATTACTGGTAACTCTGGAGTCTTTCTCTTAAACTGGCAGTCTGAAGTACTCGCCCACCTGTTTTGTCATGGTAGTGTTCTAGGGTGACCTCCTATACTCTTTATTTCATAGACCTGAATAAAATGCCAGAAATTTCTGCTATTGTCCTCATGTTACACTGCCTGCTATAATTAGGACCTCGGGCAATGAGACAGAACAGTCAAAGAAGCAGGAGGAAAAAAATGACATGTTTATTCAAGTGTTACACAGCCACGTGCAAAAGTAAGTACAGCCATGGATATTGTTGACGTTTTCAACATACACTCACCGGCCACTTTATTAGGTATACCTTGCTAGTACCGGGTTGGACCCCCTGTTGATCTGATTTTGATTTGATTTGATATACTTTCTTGATGCCTTCAGGATTGCTGTAATTCTTCATGGCGTAGATTCAACAAGGTGCTGGAAACATTCCGCAGGGATTTTGCTCCATATTGACCTGATAACATCATGCAGTTGTTGCAAATTTGTTGACTGAACATCCATGATGTGAATCTCCCATCCCACCACCTCCCAAAGGTGCTCTATTGGATTGAGATCTGGTGACTGTGGGGGCCATTTGAGTCCAGTGAACTCATTGTCATGTTCAAGAAACCAGTTGGAGATGATGTGAGCTTTGTGACATGGCACGTTATCCTACTGGAAGGATCCATCAGAAGATGAGGACACTTCGGTCATAAAAGGATGGACATGGTCAGCAATAATATTCAAGTAGGCTGTGGCATTAAAACAATGCTCAGTTGGAACTAAGGGGCCCAAAATGTGTCAAGGAAATATCCCCCACACCATTACACCACCACCACCAGCCTGAAATGTTGATACAAGGCAGGGTGGATCCCTGCTTTCAAGTTTTTGATGTCTGACCCTACCATTCAAATGTCACAGCAGAAATGGAGACTCATCAGACCAGGCAACGTTTTTCCAATCTTCTGTTGTCCAATTTTGGGTGAGCTGTGTCCAGATATTATGGTGCCCTGAAATGAAGGGGCTGTGTACAAAAAGTGTTGTGTGACCAGATAAACGTGAACCCTCTGTATCAGAGTGATGGTGAGAGCGAAGTATAGAGCAGCCTATGAAAAAGAACATCAGGAGGCCTGGTGTCCTCCCCGCTATTGACATGTATGGTGTCACCATGTCAAGATCAGAAAAGCTCTCTAAGGCGGTGGTCCTTAAATATGTTTTTTACTTTCTCGTATACGAAGTTTAGGGAAAGTATTGTAATCGTCCAAAATTTTGACCTCGAGATTTTGATGAATCTCGATGTTTTAGACCTCCCTGAGTCTGAAAATACCATTTTGGAATTATGTCTTTGTGTCTGTCTATGTGTGTGTGTGTAAACACGATGACTTGAGTGCGCTTTCACTTGGGTCAACCAAATTTTGCAGTATTAGATACAAGACGTAGATTTCTATCAACTTTTGGGCTATTTCCGCCAACTGGAAGTGGTACTTTACCTTTTATTCATACAGCTGCCAGAGTCTGGTTTATTCAACTTTACTTTTATAGTAATTGTTCAATATATTAGTAATTTCATTTGATTTGTTGTTGATGGTTCATTAGTGTACATAATAAAAATATATAATCATTGTCTTGTGGTTTACTCCTCAAATATCCATCCCCATATCTGAGTATACGAGAAGGTCGAGGGGAGACCGCTGCTGAATACAGAGTGTGGTATCATCTACTCCCCGTGAAATGCGTGTCCGGGCTTTAAATGGAGCTGTCGCTCATTGTTTTTTGCGTGTTGAACACGATGGCAAACAGGCTGTTACATTCCTGTAAATCTTCTTGCACATATGAAGTATGTTTTGTGAATAAATTGTTTCCGCTATTCAAATGTTAACATAATTTTGACTCACCCTGTGTTTTACTTATTGTTAGTTGGTGGCCATTTTGTTTGTGGTTTTCACTTATTTATTGCTAAAATTGAGACCACAAGGCTTGGTCTCTGGCCATGTTGACGGTGGGCACTACTTCATGCACTCACCTGCATGGAAATACCTACTGCCCCTTGTAGACCTGAGTGGATTCTTTATATCCGCAGCAGGAGTCACCCCAAGATGGACCCACCACAGCGCACATATAAGAACAACCTTGCAGTACCTCGATTAAAACTTGCCAAAATCCTAAAATATGAATCTTGGGGAAATGGGAGAAAATCAGATGCAAATGCAAACTCAATACAGGCAGCGGCCTGGTCTCCGGAGGTACAGACCACCCCTTCACCCAGTCCCACTCTCTGTTATATACAGTGGCTTGCAAAAGTATTCCACATTTTGTCACATTACAGCCACAAATATGAATCAATTTTATTGGAATTCCATGTGAAAGACCAATACAAAGTGGTGTACACGTGAGAAGTGGAACAAAAATCATACATGATTCCAAACATTTTTTACAAATAAATAACTGAAGAGTGGGGTGTGCGTAATTATTCAGCCCCCTGAGTCAATACTTTGTAGAACCACCTTTTGCTGCAATTACAGCTGCCAGTCTTTTAGGGTGTGTCTTTACCAGCTTTGCACATCTAGAGACTGAAATCCTTGCCCATTCTTCTTTGCAAAACAGCTCCAGCTCAGTCAGATTAGATGGACAGCGTTTGTGAACAGCAGATTTCAGATCTTGCCACAGATTCTCGATTGGATTTAGATCTGGACTTTGACTGGGCCATTCTAACACATGGATATCTTTTGTTTTAAACCATTCCATTGTTGCCCTGGCTTTATGTTTAGGGTTGTTGTCCTGCTGGAAGGTGAACCTCCGCCCCAGTCTCAAGTCTTTTGCAGACTCCAAGAGGTTTTCTTCCAAGATTGCCCTGTATTTGGCTCCATCCATCTTCCCATTAACTCTGACCAGCTTCCCTGTCCCTGCTGAAGAGAAGCACCCCCAGAGCATGATGCTGCCACCACCATATTTGACAGTGGGGATGGTGTGTTCAGAGTGATGTGCAGT
>JANRMT010062814.1:10337238-10349369 GCA_026402145.1 Polypterus bichir lapradei | reverse complement strand
ATATGACCTAAAACATCATCAGATTTTCACTCAAGTCCTAAAAGTAGATAAAGAGAAACCAGTTAAACAAATGAGACAAAAATATTATACTTGGTCATTTATTTATTAAGGAAAATGATCGAATATTACATATCTGTGAGTGGCAAAAGTATGTGAACCTTTGCTTTCAGTATCTGCTGTGACCCCCCAATAACTGCAACTAAACATTTCCGGTAACTTTTCATCATTCCTGCACACCGGCTTGGAGGAATTTGAGCCCATTCCTCCGTACAGAACAGCTTCAACTCTGGGATGTTGGTGGGTTTCCTCACATGAACTGCTCGCTTCAGGTCCTTCCACAACATTTCGATTGGATTAAGGTCAGGACTTTGACTTGGCCATTCCAGAACATTAACTTTATTCTTCTTTATCCATTCTTTGGTAGAACGACTTGTGTGCTTAGGGTCGTTGTCTTGCTGCATGACCCACCTTCTCTTGAGATTCAGTTCTTGGACAGATGTCCTGACATTTTCCTTTAGAATTCTCTGATATAATTCAGAATTCATTGTTCCATCGATGAAGACAAGCCGTCCTGGCCCAGATGCAGCAAAACAGGCCCAAACCACGATACTACCACCAGCATGTTTCACAGATGGGATAAGGTTCTTATGCTGGAATGCAGTGTTTTCCTTTCTCCAAACGTAATGCTTTTCATTTAAACCAAAAAGTTCTATTTTGGTCTCATCCATCCAAAAAACATTCTTCCAATAGCCTTCTGGTTTGTTCACGTGATCTTCAGCAAACTGCAGACGAGCAGCAATGTTTTTTTTGGAGAGCAGTTTCTTTCCCCTTGCAACCCTACCATGCACACCATTGTTGTTCAGTGTTCTCCTGATGGTGGACTCATGAACATGAACATTAGCCAATGTGAAAGAGGCCTTCAGTTGCTTAGAAGTTACCCTGGGGTCCTTTGTGACCTCGCCGACTATTACACGTCTTGCTCTTGGAGTGATCTTTGTTGGTTGACCACTTCTGGGGAGGGTAACAATGGTCTTGAATTTCCTCCATTTGTACACAATCTGTCTGACTGTGGATTGGTGGAGTCCAAACTCTTTAGAGATGGTTTTGTAACCTTTTCCAGCCTGATGAGCATCAACAACTCTTTTTGTGAGGTCCTCAGAAATCTCCTTTGTTCGTGCCGTGATACACTTCCACAGACATGTGTTGTGAAGAGCAGACTTTGATAGATCCCTGTTCTTTAAATAACACAGGGTGCCCACTCACACCTGATTGGCATCCTATTGATTGAAAACACCGGACTCGAATTTCACCTTCAAACTAACTGATCATCCGTGAGGTTCACATACTTTTGCCACTCACAAATATTTAATATTCGATCATTTTCCTCAATAAATAAATGACCAAGTATAATATTTTTGTCTTATTTGTTTAACTGGTTTCTCTTTAGCTACTTTTAGGACTTGAGTGAAAATCTGATGATGTTTTAGGTCATATTTATGTAGAAATCTAGAAAATTCTAAAGGGTTCACAAACTTTCAAGCACAACTACACATACAAAGGACGGTGTATGTAAGGACGGTGCATGTGCCCAACACATTAACATTTATATGTTATTTACATAAAAGCCAGATCGAATGTTATTTACCTTGAGTTATTTACTTACCTCCTACGCCACCGTAGTGCAGAGCTTCCCATGTACATATACAAATTACAGCGATGGCAAAAGTGCGACGTGCATTGTTGCTCCGATGTAGAGCCGTCGTCATGATCTGAGTGTACCTCTGTTATAGCGCGTCTATGTAAAAACAGCAGTGTCAAATGTGGGGGGGAGGGGGTAGTTGGGATCGTGAATGCGGCTGAGAGAATAAAACTAAATAAAAAAAAAAACAAAACTAACCTTTACAAGTATCATAAATTACACAGACTGTTACAGACTGGAATCAAATGTATGTTTTTATTCTAAAATAGTAAGAACACGAGTAGCTCACTTCTGAAAACGGACTCGTCGGGGATCGAACCCGTGAAGTTTTGTTTACCAGTAGATACCGTTGCACCACCGAAGCGCTCGTAGTAAATGCGTGTCAATGTCACACCCTAACGCGGGATCTTTTTCTGCAGTTATATTTTTGAATAAAATCGCACTTGTTCTGTTATATTTGTACCGTTTGTGAAAGTGTTTCTTTCATATTTGGAATTCAGGCTTCACACATTATACACTTCATGTCTACATTTTGTCAATTATTACTAAAACATGAAAAATGTTTCTGTTTTAACGATGTGTTCACATGGATCGTTGTAGACATGGAACACACATGAAATGCATGTGTTCCAAATAACGATACAGTATTTATTAAAGGTGTGATTTTGCCTGACGTCTCACTCTATGCAACTCTAAGCAACTGACACGCAGGTAAACAGACTTGAGCTGAGAAAACTGTGTGGGGTGGGGATGTGATAGCAGGCTGCTTGCTGTTTGCTGCTTATCCACACATTTACAGAACAAAAGATGCTGACAGAGAAGTGCGAAGCGATTTAAGGTGGGACGGATCTACGAGTTTTTTCGTAGGCTCTGGTAATTCTAGTGTTGAGAACTTGTGGTCAATCCTCATGAGGCAAAAACCCACCAATTCTGACAAATTCCAAGCATTGATTATGCAAGAATGGGCTGCCATCAGTCAGGATTTGGCCCAGAAGTTGATTGCCAGCCTGCCAGGGTGAATTGCAGAGGACAAGAAAAGACAGAAGGGCCAACACTGCAAATATTGACTCTTTGCATAAACTTCATGTCATTGTCAATAAAAGCCTTTGAAACTTCTGAAATGCTTGTAATTCTACTTCAGCCTACCAGAGAAACATCTGACACAAAGATCTAAAAACACTGAAGCAGCAAACTTTGTGAAAGCTAATATTTGTGTCATTCTCAAAACGTTTGGCTACGACTGTAATATTTCATTTGTTTGCCTTTATCTGTCCCAACGAGTTTTTGATGTAATTGTGGCCTCTGTGACCAAAGCCTTTTCCTCCTGTCTTGCAGCGCTTCTTCGCCCTGGATAACGGGATGCTGAAATATTCCAAGTCACCCATTGAAGTAAGTGCTGTTTTTCATCAACGTCTTGGCCAACTGAGTGATATGGAGGGAGGGAGAAGAGGGTGTTGGGTGGTGGGTTGAGGTGGACTTTCTTCCATTTTGGCTCCTTTAATTTCCATATCAGAGTCATCCTCTCTTTGTGTTTCTCATGTCATTGTTATGGTGCATCTGACTGCTTGTCTCTGTTCAGGACATTTGCCCCCAAAATCAGCCACCTATCCTCCCTGAGACGGCAGTCGAACTCGGGGGGGGGGGGGTCTTTGGTTTACCAGATGAACTCTTCCAGGTGTCAAAAGCTGTATCACAGTATTTGATATTTTGGCCATTGTTTGTAAATTGTCATTTAAGAACAAAGTAGATATTTTTAAAAAAAGAAACAGCTTTCTGAGGATTAAGCATATACAGCATTTTGTGAAAGTATTCAGCCCCCTCTGTGTTTGTCCTGTTTTGTCACATTACGACCTGAAATTTAAATGGATTTTTGGGGGGTTAGCACCATTTGATTGACACATGTCTACCACTTTAAAGGAGCAACATATTTTTTATTGTGACAAAAAGACAATAAACCATAAGTATTCATCCCCTACTTTGTAGAACTGCAATTTCAGCTGCAAGTCTCCTGCTGGGGCGGCACAGTGGCGCAGTGGGTAGTGCTGCTGTCTTGCAGTAAGGAGACCCGGGTTCGCTTCCCAGGTCCTCCCTGCATGGAGTTTGCATGTTCTCCCCGTGTCTGCGTGGGTTTCCTCCCACAGTCCAAAGACATGCAGGTTGGGTGCATTGGTGATCCTAAATTATCCCTAGTGGGTGGGTGTGTGTGTGTGCCCTGCGGTGAGCTGGCGCCCTGCCCGGGGTTTATTTCCTGCCTTGCGCCCTTTGTTAGCGGGGATTGGCTCCAGCAGACCCCCGTGACCCTGTAGTTAGGATATAGCGGGTTGTATAATGGATGGATGGATGGAAGTCTCCTGGTGAGTGTCTCTATCAGCTCAGTACACTTGGCCACTGAGATTTTCCTCCGTTCCTCAAGGCAGATACTGCTCCAATGTCTTCAAGTTTGATGGGTTTCCTTGGTGGTCAGCCATCGTCATGCCACAGATTCTGCATTGGATTGAGGTCCGGGCTTTGATTTAGCCGTTCCAAGATATTTCCCTTTAACACTAGAATTCCCAAAGCCTACAGATAAAGTCGTAATCCCAGGTGAGCACGGTAGGCCCTGCTGTTTTGTTGAAGGACATGCGTGTGGCAGACTGACTGGCAGGATGATGCCTCACCTCTTGCTTCATCCAAATGGTGCAGCTGCTTTGTTCTTATGTGTGAGTGGAGGTTTTTTGCAGGGAGAGCTTCTGTTCTCTTTCTTGAATGTAGAACCCTCATCCTCATCTGACGTCTTTATTTGAAAACAGCAGTATCAGATCGGGGGGAGCGTTAAACGCAACTAAGAGAATAAAACTTAATAATAATAAAAAAAAAACGCCAACTTTTACAAGTACCATAAATTTACACCGTCTGTTACAGACTCAAATCAAATGTATGTTTTTATTGTATAATAGCATCAATAAGAGCAGCTCATTGCTCAAAACGATAAATCTAGGAAGGGCCCGGAATTGAATCCGCCACCTCTTGATTACGAGTCAGCAGTTCTAACCTCTGCACCAGCCTAGTGGTCATGTCAATGTTGTACCCTAACCCGATTTCAAATTCTTCCGTTATATTCTGGAATAAAAGCACACTTGTTTTGTTGTACGTGTACCTTTTGTGAAAGTGTTTATTTGATATTTGGACTTTTGCACATTATACACTCCATGTCAAAATTTTGTCATTAGTACTATAACATGAAAAAAGTTTCTGTTTTCATTACGTGTTCAGCATTTCTTGCCTCGCATTTTCTGTCATCCTACACTTATCCATATCGTTGTAGACATGGAACACAAATGAAATGCATGTATTTCAAATAACAATGTATTATTTACCCTATACAATTCCAGAGCTACGTCACACCCAGATAAACAAACTTGAGCTGGGAGAGCTTTTTGCCCGATTGATGGAATAGCAGGCTGCTTGCTGCTTGTGCTGATCGACACATTTACAACACAAAAGACACTGAATGTAGAGGTGCAAAGGGATTTGAGGTGGGCCGGGATTATGAGTTTTTTCGTAGGCTTCAGGGATTCTAGTGTTAAACCCCTCCAGTGTCGCTCTATCAGTATGTCAAGGGTCATTCATTGTCCTGCTGGAAGGTGGACCTCCATTGCAGTCTCATATCTCTGGCAGACTCAAATGGGTTTTTTGTCCAGGATTGCCTGTATTTAGTGCCATCAATCTTTCCTTCATTCCTGTCCCCACAGCATGATGCTGCCACCACCGTGCTTTACAGTGGGAATGGTGTTCTTGGGGTGATGGGAAATGTTGGGTTTGCACCACACATAGTGTTTCCCATGATGGCCAAAAAGTTAATCTCATCTGAGCAGAAAGTCTTCCATGTGTTTGGGGAGGCCAACACATGCTGTTGGGGCAAACTTCAAACGTGTTTTCTTATTTGTTTTTACTTTAAAAATGTTTTTTTGCTGACCACTCTTCCATAAAGTCCCACTCTGTGAAGTACCCAGCTTAAAGTGGTCCGCTAGTGCAGTGGTCCCCAACCATTTTTGACACCAAGGACCGTTTTTATAGAAGCAAATTTTTCCAGGGACCGGTTTGGATTCAGGGCAGGTTCGTAGGGCAGGTTTGTACACAATATACATTACATTTCTATAATTATTAAGTTATAATATCGTAATGGAGAAATTATACAACTTACCATAATGCAAAATCAGTGGGAGCCCTGAGCTTGTTTTCCTGCAACCAGACGATTCCATCTGGGGACGATGGAAGACAGTGACATGCGAAGTGTGTTGCTTATGTTCAGTCTACTCCGTAATCTCATTTTAGTTGCTGTCACTGCAGAGAACGCTGCCTCACAAAGATAGGATGTTGGAAATGGAAGCAGACTTTTCAGTGCTTTTGTGGCAGCCTCTGGATATTCTGCCTTGACTTTAATCCAAAACGTATGGAGATTTGAAGTTGTCTCAAACATACTTTTAAGGCCACCATCATTTGCAACCTCAAGCAGTTGATCCTCTTCAAGCACAGACAAAGTTGATTCACCTGGCTTATTCACAAATGAGTCACGGATCCATTCCTTCCCATTTGGGGGTCTTTTGTGGTTGGGGAAATAATGCTCAGACTCTATCTTCTCCTGTCTACAAGTTATGCTGACGCAAGTTTTTCTCAGCATTTCCTTGCCATGATACACTTTCAGGGTGCGAATGATGCCCAAACCCAATGGCTGAAGCACTGCTGCGCAATTGAGTGGGAAGAATTCAACGAGAACATTATCTAAATATGGGAGCATGTTATGGGCAGCATAGTTATCAATCAGAAGCTGAATCATCCTTTTCTTCTTCTTCATATTGTGAGATTTCTGAACTCTTTTGGGAATCCCCCCCACCCACCAGTAACGTCACCCTGATGTCCGTGCCAAAGCGCGATTGCCGGGGCAGGGCAATAGCAGGCTTACAGTGCTGCAGTGAAGCGCCACAGAAGCAAATCCTAAAAGATCAGGGTCGCGCTATAAGTCCTTGTCTTGCACCCCAAAACACGAGGTTTAGTCTCAGTACTTTAGCAAAACCAGCTTTATTCAGCTTGAAACAGGAACAGCACGGTTATTTATTGTAGAGTGTGATCTGCCACTCTGCTATACACAGACACAGCAGTCAGACAGGGTTGTGACTAGGTTAGTGGCCAAGTAATCCTGCAATGGATAAACAGTCTTCCACAGACACGGTGATCGCATTTCGGGATGTTCTTCGGCGTGTTGTCCCGTTGACGGAGGTCCCAAGAGAGTTTAGAAACCTTACATTTTCTTGAATGAGTGCCGCATTAATAGGAATGTTTCTTGAAAAATCATCACTGAACCACATAAAAATGGCTTTTTCGGCATCTTCAAATGCAGCAGTTTGCACACGTTTGCAACCTGAGATTCTTCTTCTTTTTTTGGTCGGTCTTTCAAGAAAGTTGACAGTGTCGATGAAGAAATTCTGAATTTACTGGTCACATCTTTTTTCTTTTTGCCGCAATCGAGAGCTGCAAAAATTTAAAGTTTTTTTTTTTCCTAATATGAACTGTTATCATTTTTTCATTTCTGCCGTTTTTATAGGAGGGTGGCAATGAGTTAAACTCCAATGGATGTTTTTCAAATGTTGACGAGCAATAAGCAAAAGGTATCACTAAAAACCGCAGAAAACAAAAACAGCAAAAAAAAACAGTACGAAGAAAGAAATTTTTTTACAATGTTTCTGTTTGGGGATCGTTGTGCACAACTGAGCTACGACCACAGAACTAACTGCTCTGTGGATGATTCATTCAGGCATTTCAAGGTCACTTCTTTGTAATGAAAATATCTGCTGAATCTACTTCGTAGTAACGAGATTTCTGTGGACTCGTGTCATATGTGGAAACTGTCGGGACCATAAAAATACTTTGTTGTAATGAAAATTTCATTATAAAGATATTCGTTGTGACGGAATTTTACCTGTAGTATGTGCTCGTATCTCTCCTCAGCTCGGTCTCTCTCCTTTCTCTGTGCCACTGCAAAGCCCTGCCCGCCTAGCATTCTGAAAAGTGTCCTCAGTGAAGGGGGCAGCCATTTTGCTGTAGCCCTTCACTGAGTGAGTCTCCATTGCCGGCAGTTCTCTCGCGGCCCAGCTGTCAGACGGCCATGGCCCGCTAGTGGGCCACGGACCGGGGATTGGGGACCCCTGCGCTAGTGGATCTTCAGTGTTATCCTTGGTGTCTTTATTGCATCTCTGATTAATGCCCTCCTTACCCAGTCTGCTCCTTTTCTAGTCAGGTTTGTAGTGGTGAAACATTCTTTCCATTTTGTTGTCATGGTTTTAATGGGATGTTCAAAGTTTGGGAGATATTTTGCTAATAACCCAACCCTGATCTTTACTTCTCCACAACATTTGTCTCTGACTTGTCTGGAGTGTTCCTTGGTCTTCATGTTGCTTGCTTAGTACTTAGGCAGACAGTTCATGACAGACATCATGTGACAGATCATGTGTCACTTTCAATGCAGGTGGACCCTCATCAGCTAGTCATGTGACTTCTGAAGTGAATTGGTTGGGCCTGATCTTAGTTAGGGGTTTCATAGCAAAGGGGGTGAATACGTTTGCCTTCACAACATCTCAGCTTATCCTCTTTTTTATGTTGTGAGAAAGGCGCTATATTGCGCCCGACCCGGCACAGACTTGACATGGGAGGCACGTATGAAATAAAAAGACTTTTATTTTTCTTCCCCTGTAGGCACACGTCTACCCCATGTCCCACAGGCAATACACAGTCCCAGCACTAAGCACACCAGTAAAGCAAAACATTTTCTTCTTCTTGGCACCACCACTCCTCCCAAGCAACCTTGTCCTCCTCCACCCGACTCTGGCCCCTGAGGGGTGGCCGCTGGCTCCTTTTATAGTTCACCCAGAAGTGCTCCAGGTGCTTGATCCCTGAGTTCCGGCTGCACTTCCGGGTGTGATGGATAGGCTGCCCACACGGGCTCAGGAGTCCCTAACACAGCACCCCCTGGCGGTGCCTGCGGGACCCAAAAGGGTTGCACCCTACTCCAATTCTCATGGAGCCCTGTGGGAAACTGAGGCACCACTCCAAATCAGGGGGGCGGCCATCTAGTGTCCAGGGCGAGGTATTGCACTGTCCAGGGCTGCTCCCCCTGGATATAGTGTGCATTGGCGTCCCGGCTGCCTGCCACAATGTATATATACAAGGTATTTTATTTTCATTCCACTTCAACAATTTCGACTACTGTATATTGGTAAGTCCGTTATATAAAATCCAAATGAAAATCTATTTTAATTCCAGATTGTAATGTAACAAAACAGGACAAACTCAGAGGGGGATGAATACTTTCGCAAGGCACTCTACAGTATTCTGGGTGATATCAGAAGAGAGACCTGTTGTATTGATAAGAATAGCCGAGCTTCATGATGTTACAAACCTTTATTTAACGTTTACTGCACCTTTATCTGTGGACACTTTTACATGAAGATTTAATGTTTGCCTGTTCATATATGTTGAAAAAATCAACAAATTAGATTTGATCAGATTAGATAAACTTTATTAATCCAAATTGAAAATCCAGATGCATACAAGAGACAATCAGTCAGTATACTGTATAAAATGTACATATATTGTGCAGCCAATTCAAAATGAATTTTAACAAGTACGTCAGGTGGAACCATTGAATTGCCTGATCAGAGCAGGCAGAAAAGACCCCCAGAGTTGCTTCTTAGCACACCATGGTAAAACAAGTCTGTGGCTAAGAGTGTTCCAAGAGAGAGCGCCTCCTGGAGGGGATTTTTCGTGACGGTATCCGTATTTTGCCATCATCTTCTTTTCCACAACTGCTTCCAGTGTGTCCAGGGTCTTGATGGCGCAGGCTTTCCTGATGAGTTTTGTTCAGCCATTGTGCTTCTTTTGAGCTCAACTTGCTTCCCCAGGAGACCCCAGCATAGAACACCACACTTTCTACTATGGACCCGTAGAACATTTCCAGCAGTTTGCTGCACACATCGAAAGACCTGAGTCTCCTTAGGAAGTCCAGTCTGCCCTGGCCCTTCTTGTGTTGTCAGACCAGTCCGGTTTGCTGTTTATGTGGAACCCCAGGTTACTTGTTGCTCTGCACCACTTCCACGTTCAGTCCCCCTATATGGTGAGTGGTCTAAGAGGCTCCCTGACACGCCAGAAGTCCACCACCTGCTCTTTTGTCTTGCTGATATTCGGATGCAGGTTGTTGTCCCTGCACCATGAGATGAAGTCCTCCATAATCTTCCTGTACTCCAACCCATCTCCATTATTAATGCAACCTACTGTATGATGGAGGAGTCTGTAGATGGCCAGCGCTGGTATTGTACTGAAAGACGGGTGAACAAGAAGAAAGTCAGGACATTTTCCTGAGGTGCTCCAGTATCACACACCACCATTTCTGGCTCACAGTTCCTCACCCTCACAAACTGCTATCTGTTGTTCAGTTAGTCCATGATTCAGGAGATTGTGGGGGGGCATCAAGACTCAAAGCCTTGAGCTTATTCCAGTGTCGATGAGGCGCTAAAAAAAAAGAACATGATGCTGACTGTGGTGCCAGCTTTGCCCTGGTGGCAGTAGGCATTTTGAAGCATGGAGATCAGAGCATCCTCCACACCTACATGTGTCTGATAGGTGAACTGCAGAGGATCCAGATGTTCTGAAAACTGGGGGTTGTTGCTGTTTCAGGACCAACCTATCAAAGGTCTTCATGATGGATGAAGTCCTTGGGATCACAGGAATGTACTTCCTTTGGCACCGGGACCACATAGGAGGTCTTCCACAGCTGGGGAGCCTCCTGTATATTCAGGGAAATGGAGAACAGGTGGCAAAGGAATTTCATGGTGAATTTCCATGGGGTGTACTTACTTTTTCACATGACTGTATATAATACCTTTAACATTACACAAATGCAAGGGTGACTACAAACCTCAAGACAAGGCTGTTGCCAGGATAAATATTTTAATGGGCAAGAGGTACAGAGCAGGTTAACACCTCCAGGTGGCAGCACTGCCAGGCAGATCCAGTAATTTAGAGTCAGCTTAAAATGGGTCACCTGACATACACATGGTGCAGGTAGGGGTTGAGTGGCAGGAGGTCTCAAGGCAGATTCTGAGTTGGCCTTTTCTTTGGTTGGTTAAGATTCAGAAAGGAAAGCTTCACGGCAGCATCGACGTTGGCCTGTCAGTGATGTCAATCAAGAAAAAACTGCGGCGGATCGACCTGGACACAGAAGATCACATCTATCATTTGAAGGTAGGCTCTGCTGTGTCCTTCAGCCCACCCTCCAGGAGTGAGGGTGGATGGGCTTTTGTCTGAAATTTTTCCCCTCGGCTTTTCTTGGCAGGTCAAATCTCAGGAGGTTTTTGATGCCTGGGTGGTGAAGTTGAGACATCACCGCCTCTACCGGCAAAATGAAATTGTACGTTCACCCAGAGACACCAGCTTCCATGGGTTTCCTTCACCAAATGCAGAACCAGGCCTGCCGGTGACAGAGGGACAGGTAACCACTGTTAAGGTTGCATTTAGAGTGGAATCGGAAAACAGGGGCTCAAATGTCAACTGAACTTCATTTGCTTGTTTGTAGGTGAAACCTGGCAGTCCTCCATGGCAGCGTCAAGGGTGCAGCAGCCTCCCCACCTCGTACAGCAACGGGCAAAGCAAGGTGGCAGCCTGGCTCCAGGAGTCGGACGACATGGACAAGTGCTCTGAGGGTAAGTCATTCTAGTGCCACCATTTGATCACTGGAGACCCCTGACTCTGATTTCAGTCCAGCAATTGCATTAGTGCAGAGACTGTCAGAGAGATAAGCCCACTTGACCCATTGCTTTTCACAACATTGGTACAGAAGAAGAGGGCCCCCTGCAAGACGCAGTTAAGTATTGGACCCCATGCAGCTTCTGCTCATTTTCAGAAATGACTGCCTGCTGAGAACAAAACTTCTATGCTTTATTTCTGGTTTGTTTCACTTTCAGCGTTTACTATCAGCATTGTTCAGCTGAACCTCTTTATGTTAAAGGGACTTCTTAAGAGTGTGGATGCCCGTCAGTGCTGTGTGCCCAGCTGATATGGAGCATGTTTAGAGGCTGGTCAAGCATGGGTAGCCACTTAGACCCTCTGTCTCAATGAAAGAGTTAAGAAGCTGCTTCTGAGCGCCTTTGTCATCTTGACATCACGGGAACACAGCTGGCCATCAGCTTGACCACAGTGCAGATCTGTCCAGTCTGGAACAGGATGTGGTGCGTCCCACCCATTCCATGACAAAACATCAGGCAACCCTAGTAGGCCTTCATAGCCCCTGTGCCTTAAATTTAATCTATTTTTCTAATGTCTCACATCACATAGTGCCTCACATCTTTCTATCTATCTATCTATCTATCTATCTATCTATCTATCTATCTATCTATCTATCTAT